>JAPMOQ010042324.1:1355069-1365555 GCA_026543055.1 Argiope trifasciata | reverse complement strand
TATATATATATATATATATATATATATATATATATATATATAATAGGAAATTAGGTATGCTGTATTACATTTGGTTTTCAATATTCATAATCGAAATAAATGGAATCAAATATGAAAACTCTAATAACCAAAAATGCATAGAAATAGTAATATATAATAATAATACAATAGTATAAATATCTCTATATTCGCCAATGAAAAGGCATATTTAATATTCTACTAATTTGTCTTTATAAAATAAATGTATTTAGCCTCAGCCGAATTGCAATATTTCAATAAAACTCTTCGCTAATATTTTAAATTTATAATGAAATAAAGAAGTAGTAAACGTAAGATTACCACAAATAGCATTATTGAAATATTTTATTTATATAATAAATTAAATAATCCTTTCAATTATTTGTGTAATTATAATTTTATTTTGTTTTGTTTTCGAATAGTGTTTTAGTCTTAATATCCGATTATCAGCTAAAACTGATTTTCAGTTAAATCCGTTCCTAGCATAATTAGAAAGAACACAAATATTTAATTAAGTGCTTGAAAATAATTCAATTATCGAAATCTGTTAACAAAAATTGCACTTTTCTGCTTCCACAAATCATTGGTTCTAATTAAAACTAATTAAATTGCTAAATGATACCATTTAAGCCAGAAATTCTATGTTTTAAGTTTGATGTTTTTAATTATGTCACTTTTTATCTTCAATTACATTTAATTACTTTTAATTACATTACTTTCTTACTAAAATTTATCAATACATCTATTTAATTATTTTCCTTCTTGAAAATATTTACAATATTGAAATATAATTAGATTTCCCTTTTTCTACGTTAGGTTCATTTGTCATGATTTCTACCATTATTCTGAATTTCATTTGTTACAAATTTCTCTTATATATATCAAAACAAGAAATCTTTATAAACATATTTTTAACTTGCTTTGCTTTCTCTCTCTCATTTTATTATATTAAAATACCTTTAATATATTTTCTATCAGAATAAAAACTGAAAATCTTTGAATATTTTTAAACATTAAGTTGTATAAAGTTTTAAGATTTATTAATAAATAATGGTTAAATAATAACACATTACTAAGATTTTTGTTAAATGAAAGTCTTCAATCCATTAAATTATTTGGGTTAAAATTTTTTTTTTTTTTTTTTTTTTTGAATCTGTGATGAAATGGATGCTTATGATCCTCCCGACAAAAAATATGTTGTAAACAAAATTGGGATAAATGTGAAGATTTATATTTTAATCGTCTTATTTACTTTCTGTTTACAATAATCATTATAATAAAAACATAACAGCATAAATGCTCTGGAAATTCAATGTAAATAAATGCACTGACTTCCAGAAAAAGAGGCATAATTCAATGATGATTTTCACCAATAATTGTTAGAACTCTTTATTATCGTATTAATTATTCTTTTCAATTCCCGCTATATTTTAATCAATATAATAAATTAATAATAGCACTTTTTCATCAAAAGAATAACCGAATAAGATAAAGAAGAATTAAAATTTTAAAGGAATAAGAAAAATTTTAATTTTGATTTTTAAAATAGATTTACAAAAGTAGAAAATAAACCAAAAGTATATTTTCCACCTCTACCTGAAAACGGATTTTGCTATTACCTTTTCAGATTAAATTGGCAAATACATTAATCTATCTCAAATTAAAATAAAGAAGAATGTGCATTTACGCATGCGTGTATCTGCGTTTTGATTCTTTAGAGGTAGTTTTATTTTTAGTTATGTTAACGTCCCGTTTAAAATAAGACGAGGGGTATTTTGGGGAGGACGTCGTATTTTTTAATCTTGATCATATGACGAGGACGACACTTGAGCTGGCACCTCCTCTCCACACCAAACCAGAGGGAAGACCCTTGGCCTGAAGGTTTAATGTGCACCAGACCAGCTTACACGACGGCTCTTATGTGTAATCGTGTATCGAAGCTAATTAATTAAAAAATATTCGATATTTTTGAGTAATTCCTCGTTGACTTTCGAATAATATTAATTCATAAAAATAATTTTTGTACTTGCATATAATTTTAAAATTTCTTTTATATTGACAAAATGTTTTCAAGGTTTTTTTTTTTCTAAATCTGTTTTTTGAATATTCTCTTGCATAAATTTCTATAATAACTCTATCACTGAAACGAACTCATTTTCATTGATTCATTAAATGTTTAATAATAAAAATGTCCTCAGTTATTGAAAACTAAAAATGAAAATTTCTACATATTGCCTGCGCAGCTAATATAATGAAAAAATAAAAATTAAATTGCGTGAAAATAAAACTAATAATTTGAAAATAAAAACTCTGAACAATTATTGCTTTTAAAAATTTTGTAATATAATTGAAATTCTAGTACAATGTGCATTGTAAGCAGAATATGTGTAAGACTATTAAAATATCACGGCTTTTATGTATCATAGTTTTTAGCTTAAAACTATACTGTGGGCAGTTCGTGAATTTCAATTTATGCATCAGAAATTCAAATATATATATATATATATATAAAGACAATCAGTATTCCCAGGAAACTAACTGGACTAGAAGGCGATTATTGACAAATAAGAAATAGAAAGCCCATTATTTCGTTTCTACATATGGAATAAATTTTATTTGCACCACTTATGTTCCTAAGTAATCCCAAATGTGGATGATAGAATTAAGATCTGGTGATAGAGGTGGGCAATTCATTCCATTCTACATCTCGAATCCCAAGATATCTAGCCTATCTCTGTGAGTCTGTGAGATTAAGCTTATTTTCACCGTTAATTTCACAGAGTTAATTCTACTATATGCTCATTACCCGTAGCACCAGCACAGTGTTATATGGGAATTGATAAACTTGCAACAATTCGAGTTTTTCTGTAAAAAAAGTTAAAACAAACAATTAAAAATAAATACGAAAATCTCGAAAGGAACTATTTTATACCATTTTTTATTTTTTGTACAGGTTAGAAATTGTAATTCTAGGTCTTTTTGTTTTGTTTTTTCTTTTTCGATAAGAATTCGACTGAAGTTACTTTTCTTGAATTGAATGTCGATTCGTCTGGGATATGTGTATTTCTTCGTTTTATAATTCAAACCAGCGCAATATTAGTGAATCGTTCTTTTATTCAACCCAGTCCAGTTTTTTTTTTTTAATTTTCACTCACTGAAAGTGCCTTAAAAGTGTGCGTATAATTAATGTTCTTGCGTATGTCTTGACTATAAAGTCAACTGAGTAACTTATTTTTTATTTAAATATTCTTCTGCGTGTTTAGAAACATACTAAGCAAATAAATGTCCTTTAGTTTTGAACGACAAATATTAAGAAATAATGCTGAGGCTGCTAAAATATTGTTCACGCGATAATGAATTTTTAAAATAGATATAATCTCAAATTACGTAATCCGCGCTGAGAGAGATCTGGGACCATTTAACAAAAGTATTCTCCTGACTACTTCACAAAATGTAAATTCTACCAGACTACTTTATAGAAAGTGCAAAAGCCATTCATGCCAAGAGTCGAAAATGTAAAAATAAGAATAAAAGAAACATAAATATTCAGAAGAATGACTTTGATTAGATTATGGACTTATAATCACGTACTTTTTTAATTACAATATGTAACATTCTTTCACACAATTAAGATTTGCTATCATCTTTATATACGTGAACATTCATTTTTAATCATTTTCCCTCATTCTTTTTAGTAATGGTTCCGAAAGTTTGATTGTACATTAATGTTTGAAACGACTGAATACATTAAAATAAATTTTTCTATTTCTAAGTCTATTTTTTTTAAAACTTCTAACGATTTATTTATTTTAGAATTTTATGGTTCTAATTGCGCCGAAAATTGAAAGAAAAACAATTTTGTTTCGTTAGGACATTCAAATTTTTTGAATAACAGCACAATTGAAATCTCAAGAAATACTTTACATAGCTTTATCAAAATGTATCAAGAAATATCTAAAAACAGCAATGTTATGAAACAAATCATCTTCGTTCCTTCCTGTTTGAATTATTTTTCATGATATTTTTTATAATTCAATTTAAAAAATTCTTATTTAAAATATGTTAAAATGCCTAACACTCGTATTTAAAATACTTCGTAACTTATAACCATCTTCTACAAATTTAATAAATTACTGTGTTCATAATTAAGGAAACCTGTTTTCCATGTTTCTTATCTGAAAGAAAAATTAATTCATTTTTAATATTTTATCATACAATTTTATTTTTAAATTATCAGTTTTATTATTTTATTAATTAAATTTCAATAATAGCCATTAGATATTTCAAATCATATTTAACCTAATAATCTATAACTAACTTCAATATCCAAACCTTATGACTCTTTGGTGCTTCAGGAAAGAAAAAAATCTTTATATAAAAGAAATCAGGAACATAAAAAGAGTTATTTTATAGGTAGTACGATACTCTATCCACATGTTCTGAAACCAGGAGCGGAGATTACTTTTCTAGATTTTATTATGTGTTAAATCAGTTTTATTATCAAAAAACGGTGTTCCGTTTACTTTTCGAAGATTAATGTTGGTTTTCGAGTAAATACCTATATATCGTCTGAAAGTTTGAAAAGGGAGGATGAACTTTCCTTAGTGGGTTTTATTTCCCATTTTCCTCAACTATTGTTTCTTGGAGAATTAAGAAATAAAAAAAAATCCTGTCATTTATGTCAAAAGTATTATAGAAAAGTGTTATGATTTATTGCTTTTTAAGGAAATAATATCAAGTTTGCAATACACTTAATTTTGAGCTTTCAACTTCTTTTAAAATGTGTGTGTTTATAAACTGATTGCGTACTTATTTTTAGTTACGAAATGTTATGTAATCTTTCTTTCAACCAGAGAATCAGTTTTTTATTGTCTCTCATACAACTCTAATATTGATTCTTCAATGTCTTTTAAGAGGGTTATGAATTCTCTGAAAATGTTCAGAAGAGTTGTGTTGAATTTTCATTGTTGTTGTGATCTTTTCAACACTTCAGAACGTCAAAATTTATCTTAGGAGGTTAGGAAAAATTCTTTTTATAAGCCGTTTAGCATTAAGGACAGATCATGTTCTTAAGGAGATGATATACAAAAGGGAACAGAACCAAACTGATAAATTCTAAGCAAATGCATGCTCGGATACTTTCAAAAACCACTCACTCTACAACCCAATCCCTCGTATCCAAAACAAAGCATTAGCTTCGGATATTCAAAAAAAAAAAAACATGGAAAAAAATTACTGCATAATTTGAATATAGGAAAATCAATGCGTTTTGGGTGACATATTTAAATGGACGTTTGGAACTGTTCTTCTTTTCATAGAGTTATTTCTTATACCTAATTCCGATGCTAATAATTTTCCTCGCCAAATGAAAAATTACGATGGACATGAAAGACGTATTTTCTTAATATATTACATTAGGAAAAGGTACTTTTACGGGGTTTGTTTACGGAAGGTACAGTACATATTTATTAGATTTGTAAAAGAGAGACCGCTATATGCACAAATGCCCAGGGAAATATATTCGCTTGCGATGTGTTAATAGATTTACATATATCATACTCATTGCATGCATGTACCTTTCCTCTGAAATGACATCCAATGATCATAGTTTTAAAAGTAAAACTGTTCTGTTCATCCTAACATTTATAATATTATCACTTTAGTTTTCCGTTTCTCTTTTAACTGCACAAATATTAAAATTCAATTATTTTTCTCTGTTTTCCAAATTTCGATGAAAATCACTATTAAATATATCATGAAATAATGCAATATATGGTTGGAAATTATGCCATAAATTTGAGAAATATAAACATGTCAGAGCCGAATAACATCAAAAAGTTAATTTTAAGAATTATAAAATCATGAAAAAAAAGTTTTTTTGTATAATACTTTTGGAATTAGTAGCTTATAGACGTCAAAATGGTACATAAATTTATAAATTAAAAATTTAATAATCTCTAGTTCGGAGTCTGACAGATTAATTTGAAATCTACACAAGTAAGTATATAATAATATATATAATTAAGTATATTAAATTAATTCAGCTGCCCTTGGTTGACACTGGATTGAAAATTTTCAATTTCATTAAGCAGCATCAAAGTACAAATTTATCCATGAATTGCAATTATTAATCATTAACAATTCCACGAATTGTTAATGATTAATGATTAAAAAATTAAATTAATGATTCTATATTCTATAGTATCTGATTAATGATTCAAAAAATTTTAATTAATAAATCAATTTAGCGAAAAATAAGTATTTTTCTTGAAAACAGTGAAATTCAGTTACATTCTAAACACGTAAATTATTTTAAAATGCGTGTATTGGCTTGTATTACTTAATACTACTAGTATATTCAAATGAGCTGCCACATTTTACGAAAATGTGAACTCTAAATCAGTCATTAGAATCTTTTTATTAATAGCATCTGCCAAGCTCTTTTGTAATGCAAAAAACATAATAGACTTTTTAGATTTTTTTCTGAAAAAATCCAACAAGTCGTAACTTCTTGATGAAATCAAATACATACAATACTTATAGATAAATAAATTAATGAAACTGATTAAACCTGCTTAAATACCTTTCAAAAATTTAGCAAGCTATGCATTTAAATCTTTATATACACCATTTAATTATATAGCATTGGAAATGTGTTAAGGAAGTTGTCACGTTTTGTATAATCAAGCAATTTCATTTAAATATATACACTATTTCGTAAATTGTTAGGTTTATTGAATAAAAACTAGATTGCCAAAACAATGTTTTGACTTTTGTTTTGAAATGTGTTGTGACGTATCATGAGATTGTTATACAGTAAAGGTTTTTAAGTTTTTAAACAAAATCTATCAGCAAATTATAAATATTACGTATTAATTACAATATATCGTGCTTATAAATTTCAGAATTTCTTATTTGTCTTCGGACGACATGCAAATTTTCAGATTTCAATAAATACATGAATAAATATAATTTTATAGTGCTGTGGTTTACATCATTTTTAAAGTCCGTTGTCAATTATTTATCAGAAATCAAGTCTAGTAAGCGCCTCCTGCTTTTTCAGTAACGCCAACTAGGGCCAGGAGTACGACATATATACTTCATGCATCACACTCAATTTTTACAACCTTTTTTTATAGTAGGGCACATTTATGCATCTCACAGATAGGGCACAGAAAAACAACCATGCATGAACCGAGACTCGAAACCAAGACGCACCGATCACGCTACCCCTATTCTAGGACGGCGGCCAATAATTAATATTTAAGTATATATAAGTATAAATAAGCATTCAAAAAATAAGTGTAATGGTTTATTATTCAACATATTAAGTTAAATTATTAGATTACATTTTTCGCTTAATTAATTAATCATTAATATTTTTTTACAGTGTACTTTCTGGTTCCAACAAATTAAAACTTAAAAATGCAAATTTTTTTGTATTTTTCTAAATGTAAATCAATTAAACCTTTATTTATTTTCAAAAGAGAATGCTTAATAACGACTCGTTATATTCACTTTACCTGAGAAAAATATTTTTCTAGGCATAATAATGTCAAATGAATATTTTATATCATCTTCGAATAGTTTATCAATACTTAATTGTCGAATTATTAAAAAAACATTATTTTACGACAAAAACATTTCTTTATATAAATTTTCTGAATATAAGCGTAGTTCATGTTTTAATCCTGTCGACAATCATTACAATATTTCACAGCATATTAAAAGATGTTATAAAATATTAAAAAAAATAAAAATAGGAAAAAAAAATAAAACAAACACAATTTCAATTTTAAACGCATAAATTAAACAAATTTTGACATAAAAAACTTCAAAAATTTTAATGTAGTTTCTAATGACACTTGTCATTATTTGTCGCGCTTGCCCGTTGTCAATGGCAGCGGTTTTGAGCCGTGGGCACATCTCTTGTTTTAAGTAGCGCCAACTATTGTTAAGAGTACGTTTTTATACAACTATTGTTAAGAGTAACCATTTTTTACAGGGGAGTACATTCACTTTTCTCATAGATATAACGGATTATTAGCAACCATGCCCAAACCGGGACGCTCAGATCCTGGGGAAGATGAGCTTCCTCTATGTTAGGACGCCGACTTGTAATTTTTAGAACATAGAAACTAAAATTTTATTTTTATTAGTCCTATAGCATTTACCTGTGGTATTTTAAACAACCGAAGCAAATTCGCTACTTGTATGGAAGTGACACTTGATGCAGCTCCAAGTACTCCAGATATTCTTTTATGTCGAATGGCTGGAGACGATCCATCTGGACAGCGGTAAGTACCATCATCAATGTTACTGATGGACCCTGGAATTTAAAAAAATAATGTAATTAATTTTAAAAAAAATATTTAAACAATTTCTAATGAAAACTATTTAGAATTACTGATATCTTAAAAATGAAAAAAATTTTTTAAAAGAAATAAAATTAATTATTCATAAAAGTATTTCAAACTTAGTTACAATTTTAACGACCTATAAGACATTCAATTTTTCTCTAACTATCTAATTTGTTGAAAATAGTGCCTTACTGCAAGAAGAAGAGAATTCTTAAATTAATATTTATAGTTTTTTAAAATTCTTGAAAGATATTAAAAATTGAATGTACAATGCAACTTCAGAAGTAAGCTATTGAGGTACTTAAAGAAAACGCTCAAATGACTTAATTTCTGAAACGATACACGTTTACTTTGACCTTTTCATATTCTAATTATTTCCCGGTATTATAAAAGGAATTGCAATAGCACAGAATTTCTTCTCATGATATGACACTCGAAACGCATATGAATTGCAATAGTACAGAATATGTCACTGCAAAAAGATTTGGGGGCAAAAATCCGATTACAATAATTTAGTTTAAATATAAAATTAAACAATATAGTATCAAGAAACAATAACATTTCTAAATGTTAAAGTTGAAAATTGAATATTCATTTGCGAAATTACTAAAAAGTTGATATCCAATACTGTTCTAATGAAAATAGTTAATTTTTATCGGTTGCGGATGAATGAATTTATAATACTCCGATATATACACTGATGGAAAAAAAAATCCAACACCAAGAAAAAATTACTATACAGTAATGAAATTTTAGGAATACAATTGTCTAGGTAACATATTTAATTGATTAAAGTTTCAAATCACAGGTAGAGTAATTGGCGAGAAGAGCCATTTCAAATGTGAAATGTTGGTACATTAGTAACCGATGTAACCGCCAGAATTTTGAATGCAAGCATGCAACCGTGCATGCATTGTGTCGTACAGGTGTCGGATATCAGTTTGTGGGATGGAGTTCCATGCCTGTGGCCCTTGCGTGGTCAATGCAGGGACGGTTAATGCTGTAGAGCATGTTGGTTTACAACAGCGGTATGAGGGCGAGCGTTATCCTGGTGGAAAACACCCTCTTGAATGCTGCTCATGAATGGCAGCACAACAGGTTGTATCACTAGACTGACGTACAAATTTGCAGTCAGGGTGCGTGGTATAACCATGAGAGTGCTCCTGCTGTCATACGAAATTGCTCCCCAAACCATAACTCCAGGAGTAGGCTCTGTGTGTATAGGCCACAGACAGGTCACTAGCAGGCGTTCACCTGGCCTCCTTCTAACCAACAAACGGCTATCATTGCGACCAAGGTAGAACCGGCTTTCATCAGAAAACACAACAGATCTCCACTCCGTCCTCCAATGAGCTCTAGCTTCACACCACTCACGTCGCAAACGGCAGTGGTTCGGAGTCAGTGGAATGCACTGTACAGGGCGTCTGCCTCGGAGCTGTCCTTGAAGTAACCGATTTGTAACAGTTCGTTGTGTCGCTGTGGTGCCAACTGCAGCTCGAATTTCAACTGCGGACGCAGTACGATTAGCCACAGCCATACACCGAATACGACGGTCTTCGATCTCAGTAGTACCACGTGGCCGCCCGGAACCTGGTGCTCTTGAGGCCGTATCTTCCCTTGACCATTGCTGCCAATACTCATGCACAGTGGATACATTCCTGCCAAGTCTTTCAGCATTATCGCGAAAAGAAAACCCACCTTCTCGTAGCCCTACAACACGACCTCGTTTAAACTCAGTGAGCTGTTGATAATGGCTTCTTCGTCTTCTCAGAGGCATCCTAGACTAAAATTAACCCACAACGTCAAATCTCAACTGTAAATAACGATCACGAACCTTACAGCGTTTGTTTAAAGCAAACCTCATTTGCATGTTCATAGTGTCGCTATTATCGCCACACTTACGCGCGTAGCTCAAAATTTGAATCGACGTCATCTTTCAGATGTAGAAACACGACTACCAAATTTCGTTTATCTAGAACAGCTCCTTCCTAGTGTTGGGATTTTTTTTCCATCAGTGTATAATGATAAAATTATTTTATTGCAACTTGTTCCTATTTTTAAGATTTAAAAAATAATATATATATATATATATATATATATATATATAT
>JAPMOQ010042324.1:1323172-1354969 GCA_026543055.1 Argiope trifasciata | reverse complement strand
ATATATATATATATATACAGTAAACTCTCGCTACAACGATACCCGATACAACAATAACCCCCTCTACTACAATAATGATTTGTGGTCCCGGTGATTTTGCATATAAACTAATGTTAATCTCCCCTGAATATTGCGATATTCTCTAGAACAATAAACCTCTGTAAAACGATTTTTTCAATCTAAATTTCAGTATTATTTTCTCCCTTTATAATAATATTTTGATTTTCAAATGCTTTTTTTTTTCGTTTTCTTTTGTTATTTTTTCCGTCTATTAAGACTCATTGTGGATATTCAACTTATCCCTGAATAAATAGCTATTGTTCAGATTCTGATAAGGTTTAAGGACATCTAGACCTGTATGGTCACCTTGTCACAGAAGAGATGAGAGCAACAATTGCCCCAATAAATGGACCTTTATTATGTGCAAAAGCACGGAAATTTGCAGCAATGGTTGGTTAATGCGTTTTCGAGATCGTCATGGAATAACTTTCCAAGAAGTTCACGGAGGGAAAAAGTCAGCCCCGATAAAAAACGCAAATGAATGGTGGCAAAACAAGATGAAAGAAATCTCAGAAAAGTATGCTCCAGAAGACATTTATAATGCAGATGAAGCTGGGCTGTTTTTCCAATTCCTACCCGATCGAACATTGGCATTCAAGGGTGAAAAGTGTTATGGAGGGAAGAAATCAAAGCAGAGACTGTTCTTCTGTGTACAAATAGCACAGGAACGCATAGAATACAATCTTTCGTCATTGGTAAATCATTGAAGCCAAGGTGCTTTAAGAACGTGAAAAGTCTTCCCGTGGAGTATAAAGCAAATAAGAAGGTTTGGATGGTGTCTAAATTTTTTTCCGAATGGTTACAGAAGTTAGACAATGAAATGAAGAAGAGAAAGAAAAAAATCGTTTTGTTGATAGATAGCTGCGGTGCTCACACATCATTTCCAAAGCTACAAAATATCGAAATCGCTTTTTTCCCTGCCAATTGCACTTCAATTTTACAGCCTCTTGATATGGGCATAATTAAGTGCTTCAAAGGATATTACAGAAAACGGTTGGTGGACTCCATACTTGTAAACTTTGAAAATAAAGTAGAAGACCCTTTCAAAGCTGTAAATGTCAAGGAAGCGCGTGGCAATATTGCTTGAAGTTGGTGGGGAGTAACAGAAAAAACCATTCGGAATTGCTGAAAAAAGGCCGGTCTTTGTGTTATGGAAGATAAGAAATCTGATAATGATGAAAATTCCATAGACAATGATCTCTCAGATGATCAAGAATGTGTTTTGCACATCAAAAAATCCGTATCCGAACTTGAGGAAACAAGCGGTAAAATGTTTGGAATTAGTGTAGAAGACTATTTAACAGCAGATGATGATCTTATGGTTTTCGCAGGAGTAACTGATGAAGATATTCTCTCTGAAATTACTGATGAGATAGGAAGCAATGATGAAGATGATGATGATATTGATGATGATGATGATATTGATGATGATGATGATAATACAGGTCCATCGTAGTCCTTATTGTCATCCCAGGAAGCTCTTCAATCTGTGAATTCTCTGCGGACATTTCTTTCAAGCCTTCCGTCGACAAATGAAGAACATTTTCGTGCACTAGACTCAATGCATACAGTAATGGTGAACTTAACAGTTAAAAAAAGGAATAAACAAACAAAAATATTGGATTATTTTCAATATAAAGTGTTTTCGGTGTTCATTGTTTCATGTCATTTTGTTTGTGCTTATTTTCTGAATTTATCTTATTTTTTTATTTTTTTAGTATTTAAACCACTATTATTAGTATTTTACAAATTAATTTCTTCTAAATATAGACTTAAAAGTAGTATGTTATGCACCTTAAACTAATAATAATAATAATAATAAAACTCTTATTAAATGCTCAAAATATGTGGGCCCTCGATATAACAATATGCCTCTCTACAACAATATATTTATTTGGTCCCTAAAATATTGTTGTAACGAGGTTTCACTGTATATATATATATATATTCTAAAAGTTAATAGCTGCAATAAAGATGACAATAACAAAAATGACAAAACTTACATTTATTCTAATTTCAGACTTTTTTTTTATTTTTGTGCCTAATTTATAAAATAATAATCGCTTAATTTAATTTCATGATATATAAATTAAAACTATTTTGTATCATCTGATATTATAATTATATTAATTATACGTTGCAGGCCCAGGAAAACTGGTACCCTAATCTAGTATCGTATAGAGCCCTACTAGCACGCCAAATTGGTGGAGCAGGACATGGCATCGATTCAAATAATTTTGGAAGATATTCAGTTTATATTTCACACCATGATTCTTGCACGACAGTCCACAAAGCAATGGAGTGCAAGGCGATTGACATCTCTTAATGACAAGACATTGTAAAAAAATCCCATATATTCTCAATAATGTTCATGTCTGGGGACAAGAGAGGGAACAAAATTCAGAAAAGTGCTCCTCAACTCACACGGTAATTACTGTAAACTAGTGGAATGGCTCATTGGAATAGCACATCCATCAGAATGCATACAGGACATAAATGGATGCAGATAGTTAGAAAAGATGTTAACCTGTCACGATTGAGGTCAACTGCACACCCTCCACATCATCACAGAGCTCCCACCAGATTAAACAGTTCCTTGTAGGCATGAAGAATCCATGGATTCATGAAGTATTCTCCACACCAGTACACAAAAATCGGCCTGATACAATTGGAAGTAAGACTCTTCAAATCAGACAACGTTTTCCCAATCATTAAGAGTTCAATGACGTTGTTAAAGAATCCAAGCTAAGCTCAGACTTTATGCCGCTGAGTAAATAATGGCACACGAGATAGTCCGGGATTGAGAAAACCCACATCAATTAGAATACGTTGTACAGTTTGTAAGACGACACTTGATGATTCTCCATTAAAATCCGCAGCAATCTGAGGTGAACATTCTCAGACACTTGTTGTCTTACAAAGGACTGACAACCGCATTGCGTTTCGCTGATTGGTTACACACCTCCATTATTTGTATACCTGCATGTGACTTGCTATACCAGTTCCATTGCTCTTCAGGGCATACGAAAATTATTGTTTCAAAAACTTAACTTATATTTAAAGGTTGAAAGAAAGAATTTCACTACATTTTTATTATTATATGTTTTAAAATAGTCAGTATTTATTGCTAATGGAATTGTTTACGTATAAAATGAGATTTTAAGAGTATTTTTTATTTTGCATATCTTAATGCTGTTATTAATAATTATTATCAAAATTATATTAAATAGATAGCATCTTAATACGCGCAAGATCATACTAAGGGGTTAACTTAGCCATATACGTTAAATCTCGTTAACTTATCGGGTAATATCTCTATTACCCGATATACTATATACTATATTTAAGATAATATATTTAAAGAAATACTATAGATACTAAGAGATATGATTCAAAATTATGAACAATATTTAAATTAAATAATAAAACAATTAGCATACTAAATTAACATCGAACTGAATTCAATAATATTTATAAGATAAAGACTTTTACTGTGTTTATTCATCAATAACAGCAACAATATGCAAAAAATAAGTGATTGTACATTTCTATTTTGAATATTTTATTTGAGTTTCAAAAAATAAAATAATACACAATAATTTATATTTATAAATTTTGATAAAATTTGTAAAAATCAAAAAAATTCTTTAAAATTTAATTTTTTTTTTAAATTATAAAAGATAATTTCTAAATTCCCAATAATGTAAAAGTGTATTCATTAATTGATGGGTTTGCTGCAAAAATGTTGTAGTTCCAATTTGGGGGGATTTAGAGTTGCATGCATTATGTTAGTTACTACATAAATTACATTACATAACTTAACATTATGTTAGTTACTACTTAACATGGGGCAAAAGAATCCACGTTAATGTGGTCCCAAAAAGATGTAGCTCCAATCTTTGTTCCCGTGCTTCTCAAGATATGAGCGGTTTGTCTCTTTGAAATTAAGGATTTCTCGTACGTTTTTTACGGCTTTCTGAGAATTTGAATTATTGGAGCTACCTTGTTTTTGCAGCAAACCCTTCAATTTTTGAAATGTTCTGCTGAATACTCATAAACGCTCTCTTAATGGAGTAATACATCGAAAACGTTTTGTCATATTTTTTTGCATTTTTCTTGATACATTTAAAATTTAATTACCAGCATATTTTCTTATTTTAAATCCTAAATTCATGCCGCTAAATGTTAATACATCGTTTAAAATCAAAGGGTTCGCAACATGTTTCAGGTAATTATCCATATTTATTAGAATTCACTAAGGAATAAGTCGTAAGGAATTTATAGATGTGTATATGTATGTATCCAATTACATTTCTTTTGAGAAGCAGTAATAAAACAAGAAATATGATTAATCGACCATTCCATTTGCTTTCCTAAGAGGACGTTTAAACATTTTTTTTTTCTCTAAATAAATTCACGAATTTGGAATACCCATATTGATGTTTTTCCTACTTGGGAACGATACTTGTGAGATCACAGAAGTTTGAAATCTGTGAGTTACTATTTAAGGTTAATTTAACCTTTTTAACTGTAACATAATCTGTTTCTCACCACCTTTTATTTTCCGAAATAATGGATTCGTTCAGAAAAGTGTTACAAATAAAACAAGTAATACAAAAAAATTAAGTCAATTCCTACTAATGACAGCGAAAATTTTGATTTTAGTTGCCTTTTATTTAATAATTACAATGAATATAAATATAAATATCCATATGACAGTATAACAATATTAAGTAGCAAAATAGGAAACCACTTACATTGCAATTTTTCATTTTCCTTTCTATATATGGTGTTGGAGTATTGTTTTGTGTGCTGCTTTTTTTTCGTTTATAATTTACAAAGCTTTTGGTGGTCAAATGAACTCGCATTCTTCCCTTTCACGTGGAAAACACAAAAGTACTTTCATTTTACTCATTGAGCTACTACCTGTTTTTTTCAATTTTCATTAAAAGCTGCAAAACTCTATTTAAAGATTTAAAAAATAACTAAAATTAAGTTAATAAATTAATATTTGAAAAAAAAGTTTTTATTAACATCGAGTACAACACCCACTACAAGTTTTTAGAGAGTGGGAGAGTTAAGGAGAGTGTGAACTAATAGTAGGAATTGAAAAAGAAATTAAATGAATTTGCATTTCTTTAACTGTTTTTGTAGTTACAGAATCTATCAGGCCAATCCTAATCTAAAAAGATTTCTAGTTAAAAATGCAAGACCTCAAGAATGAAAATAGCCAAGAACAAGAACCCATTCTAAATTTCCTAATAAAAGTACTAAATGAAGAATGAAACTGGAAAGTGCATTTGCTTAATCTAATTTTTGGAATGGTACCCAAAATAAAAGATTTTCTCAGAAACCACAATATAATGAAGTTTTAAGTTCTTTCCGATTAGAAAACAATTGTTTACCGAAGATCCTGAAAATTGGATTCTGATAAAGTAATTGTTTACAGAAGTTTCAACTTATTTCATTAGACACATGATTAGGCCTGCTATTTCAGATCAAATAAACTAGAATTGCTTTGAACAGTTTGCGAAAATCGATGGAATGAAGTTATTTTGTAGACATTTTACAACATTCTTACTGTAGATGATATTTATTTGAAAAGTATTTTCTTAGGTGATGCAAAGGTATTTTCTGTTTATAGAAATTCTAGAAATTTTTCCACATTGTATTAAAGCATATTTCTATACATCGTTTTTAATAGTACGTAAAGTCTAAATTAGTATATTATTATTTCAATTGAAAAGGATAAAAATAAATCATTGTAAAGTTCAAATGAGAAGGAATGAAACAACACAGTGGGTATAAACTGAAGATTTTATTCAAAGTTACACCAAAGCTTTGAGCACAACGATCCCATTGATTATCGGGCCAAAGGATTCCTTATCACCACAATTCATGTGGTCTTAACGAAACCCGTCACACAGCGTCCTTGAGTTCAGCGTAACAATTGAGGCACTTCCCTTTTTTCAGAGGAGAAATTACATGAAATTACCAGGGTGATATGTTTGGGCTTTAAAGTGGAGAGTTGAGCTGCTCTCACTTGAAATTGGCCTGTTCCGTGTGTGTGACCCTGGAGAAGCGTGAATGCGCGTTATCATGGAGCAGAACCACACCCAATGTGTGCAGTTCCGTTCTTTGGTTTCGATGGACCTTCGTTATCTTAAGAGAAGTATCTCGAAGTACACATCGGAGTTAATGTGAACTGCATCCTGTCTTCACATGCACTGCCACGCCAATTGGAGGTGCTCTTTATTAGAGCATCTGTTCTCTCCTGCGCATGCGAGCGCTCCCTCATCCTCTGTTCCACACCGGAGACACCAATCCCATCCCTAGATTTCTCACTACATTCTTGCGAAGTGGCATAGAAAATATGTTGACGGTTACATTGTTACGACATTTCACACTTTATCATTTGAGCACTCCTTTGCCTTGATGGGAAATTAATTAATAAAGAAGTTCTTCTTAAGTTAACTTTTAACTCAATTCATCATCAACATAGATTTATTTTTATGTTTCGGAAAGAATAAGACTTCAATTTTGAACTAAAATATTGAGCCAAAAGTTTCCGTTATTTATGCTAAATTGTCACAATAGGTGGATAATTATTTCCTTTAGCTCTCAATAAATGATATTTATTTAAAAATATCTAAATATGGAATTAAAATTTCGTTTTTATGTGGTAGTGAATTTTCATTCATCGTAAGATACATATTTGTTTCGAAAAAAAAAATTGAGCTTCCAGATTAGAAAAGAAATTAAGATACATGATTTGCAATCTATCTTTGAACTTAAAGAGTATACCATGAAACGTGATAATTTCGTTTCTTACAAATTGAATTTATTTCTATAATAATCGAATTCACTTAACAAATTGAATTCTTTTATTCTAAATATTTTTATTCTTAACAATATAAGGGAAATAAATCATAACTATCCTGATCAAATGACAATCAAAAATTTATATGAGTAAATACAACTTTACATTTATGTATACAATGTGTCACGATAATTATGAAACAACCATAAATCCCCAGGTATAATAGGGTCGAAGTGGCCTAGCGATAAGGTCTCGGCCTTGAAATCAGAGGGTTTTAGGTTCTTGACTAGATTCAACTAAACAACCGTCATGCAAAGGGTATGGTACACGTTAAAATGGCCCGAACCGAACGTCCTCCAGTTGTACGACGTTCGGTGGAGATGGTGGCAGGTATTGTCCTCGTCAGCAGATCGCTGTTCAAAATTACGTCCGTCCCAATTTAGCCGTTTGTGTTGTTATATTATTATGTTCGAGGATTTTGCTATTCCAAGATATAATAATACTCGTAAATGAGTTTCGAATTACATTGAACGAATATTATACTCTTGTAAAAGGAAAACAAAACAAATCTTTGGTATAAGATTGTATTTTAAAAGGTTGTTCTGATAGCGTTACTTACAACGTAATTATTCTCATGATATCAAATGTTTAGAGAAATATTAATAAAAACATGGCTGTTCGCTTTAGAAGAATAATTGAAATAAAAAAATCGCACAAGATAAATAGACGCCAGAGGTGAAGAATCACGCAATATATACTCGAAAGATCACAGAGTAAAATACAAAAGATATTTTGCCAAGTCCCTCTATAATTTAAAATTAAGAATGAATATTGCTTCAGATTGTTGATACCAAAGGAAATAATGAAATATATTTTGCGAGAATTATGAAAAAATATATATACAATATTTACTATATTTTTGGTTTCGTTTCTGAATTATATTATGTATATACTATTATAATAATTATTATTTCTCTCAAAATGTAATATTTTTCTAAAATAGGAGGGGGCATAGTTCTTGAAGTTATGATTTATTGTTCGAGGAATTTTGATCCTGATGTGATTTTCGTATAACAAATGGAAACAGACTATTAGTGTTACAGAAATCAAAACCACAATTTTCGTTTGAAACATCAGACAGATTATAAGAGTTTTAAGAAATGGCTTCAGTAAATATAAACATTTGTTGAAGAGAAAAAGCTCAACAGAACAACAACAACATTATCAATTGGAAAGTTATTTTTAAAACAGAACACTAAAAATTTCAGATGATAAAAAATCACTGAAGTTTTTAAGCGCAAGTAAATTCCTTTTTATTTTAATGCCAATGGAACTACAGTGGGTGGAACTATAATAGTGGCAATACTGCTGTAATAACGCCACACAACCAAACCAAAGAACGTTACGCATACCACATGTTAGCTACAAGCCTACCTTACCTCTCAGTAGAATGACTCTTCCTTCCTTCACGGGCATGCGGAGTGACGCAAAGAACTGATCCTTGTACTAACTTGAGGTCTAAAGTTAGTATTTTCAGGATGTGTTCAAAACAAAAACAACGAAGTTGGATAAAAATTGAATGTGCAGCAGCAGAGGTTGTTTAGCAGTATCATTACACTGGATGAGATTTGGGTCACATCATACCAGCCAAAATTGAAACGTCAATCAAACGAATGGGGTCATTACGGATCACCAAGGTATTCGAAATTTCTTCAAAAACCCCAGCAATGAGAAAGTGATGCTGATTCATAAATGACTCTGATGTTGTCAATGATGTCATCCTAAAGTATAGCGTTTCCCCACAGCAGGTCGTCCAGAAATTCTTACGGTAGTAAACTGGTCTATTCGAACTATTAACAGATCAAGCGTTGCCACAAGTGTTCTGCGACTTCTATATCGTTGGAAACAAGCTGTACACAATGCTGGTTACAATACTAAAGGACTGTAAATCATGGGGAAATGAATCGCTTTTGTATTCCATGTAAATGAATAGATGCCACTATTAAAGTTCCAACCTCCATATTTGTATTTTTAAGAATTTATCTGCAAAATACAGTGCCAAAGCAATTTAACAACTTAAAATGGAATTACATTTTTATTATTTCATAAAGTTTAACATTTGAGCTTGAAATTGTTATCAAATTAGATATAGGTGTCAATAAATCATCTGCAGAATTCATAATATTTTGCATATCGATCTAAATAAACTCAAAGCTATCTGTACAGCGTCAATGTAAATATTTTAAAATAACTCCCTTGAAAGCTATTCAATGTGAAATGGATTCCATAAGAATGATGCACATATTTAGTTATTTATGCAAATTTTTAGTTATCAAATATACTCAAGTCGATAAATGGAAGACAGTAATATCAATCTACAAACTAACTATATTTTCTTAATGTTGAAATTCCCTCCTCAAATAACTGTACGTTCTTACACAAAGGCTGTTAATATGAGAAATAAAGCCAATCTTAGAAGGAAAATTAACCTTCTATCAACTATCTTTATTTTGCATTTTGTGACTGCTAAAATTTTATCAATATTGTAAAAAAGAAAAAATTAAAACAATTTTGTATAAACACTGAGATATTTGTTTCTTTATAACAAGATTAAATATAAATTTATTATAACAAGACTATTTTCAAAATCAATAATATTTAAATAAATGTAAGGAAATAAAACCGTATTCTTTAAAATAGGACATTTTCCCAAATGCTAAATGCCAAATATTAAAATTAAAATTGGGTATATTTACAAAAAGGCATTTCTTCATACTGCTCAAGATTCTGTTGACATTGAGAATGACTTGATTTCAGTAATCATTAAAATTTGATATACTGCCATTTGCAATTGGAGCTAAGTAATATTCCATATTGACCTCTAAATATATGTCGTATCTGGAGTTAAGGAAACTATTATAAACTTTTGCCTGTGTAGATTTTAAGATGTATGATTATATAATTTTTTAAGACCATGAATATGATAACTCATATTTATATTTGTGATAAAACTTATATTAGATGTTTATAAATATAAAGTGTGTTCAAATAAAAAGGTACGAAGCGACACTGGGGAAATAAATGAATACTTTATTCAAAGTATACAAAATAGGCTTGAGCACAGCGATCTCATTGATTAAAGAGCCAGATAATTCCTTCGTCGTTAGGAGACAGTGCTTCACTGCTTCTTTGAGTTCACCGTTCGAGTTGAAGCCTTTCCCTTTCAGATGTTTCTTCAGAGACCAAACACATGAAAATAGCAGGGCGACATTCCAGACTGTAAGGTTGATGGTCAGGCTTCCCCCCCCCCCGCCACTTGAACTTGGCCAGTTCCAAGTGTGGCCCTGATGAGGTGTGGACGCGCGTTATCATGGAGCAGAGTCATGCCCTTCACGAGTAACCCGCCTTTTGTTCATGAAGAACCTACGAGTGTCTCATAGTACACATCGGAGTTAATGGCTCTGTGCTCGATGAACAACAGGCAACGTCAAATGGACAGGGATCTTTATAAGAGACTCTGCTCTCTCCTGCCACCAATTATATATAATCTGTATAAATATAATTTATTTTTTTGAAATTTTGTTTACAATTTAACTAAAATTTCACTTGAAAGTAAGAAAAGAAATTCAAGAAAATAATTTAACGTTTGACAAATTAATTGCATTGAAAGAATGCTGGCTAATAATACCGATATTAGTCTTATAATACATTGGAAGGTCTTAAAGATAAGTGTATTTTCATTTAAGTAAATGAAAATATTTGAACTGTTTATACGAAACAAAAATGAGCATTTTTTTCAGAAATCTTAAATTTTAATTTCATGAATATAATGAAAGACTTGGAAACTATGACTCTTCAAAAGGGTTGCTACTTTCCACCGGAAGTACCTATTCATCATCAAGAAGATTAGAAAATTTAACTCTCTTTATTAAGGGATCATGGAATTTGATGAATAATGATGGGGTAACCCAGTAGTTCAAACAAGTAATTAATTTATACGGCTTGGTTAAAACCTCATCATTAAGATGCTAATGAAAAGGGAAAACTAGAGTTTTAGTCCACAGATCACCAATTTAATTTTAGATAAATTAAACTATGCTACAACTTCAAGTTCTTTTATTCTTAAATGCTGATACCCTCAAAACCAAGATTTTATGAAAATATAATGCAATAAAAATTTTCCAAAAGTTTCAAATTCCAAATTTTCAAAGGTTTCAAAATTCTTGAATGAAAGTTTTATCGAGAAAGTATTCATTAAAATACAATATTTTCCTTTTCATTATATGCAAATACTGTACTTTATTATCAAATGAATTAAACTGGCTTAAAATACAGATTATTTGGTCTTCCACTAATTAAGGTCTTATAATTATTATCAGTTCAGACATTTAATATTTACTATACAGACAGGAATATTTTTGTGATCCATCAAATTCGAAAAAAGTTAATTCTTTAATAATTAAATGGTAAAAAAATTACCCTTAATTTTTTAAATGTATATATTAATTAAATTGGATGTATATGAGATGTGATTATTATTAGAAATTTAATTAGTTAAGGAATAAAAAATTGTTTTAATTATTAACTAGAAATATGTATACAATTTCATGCTTACAGTACCATCCTAAAGCATTTGAAGTTATAAATCATTCCTAAGTCATAATAATGAAATAAATAATTATAACAAAAAAAAAACATTCTTATTTATGCAAAGCCCATATTTTCGAAATACATGGTAGTTTTAATTAAACTTTTCCTATAAACAGTATCATACAACGAAACGAAATTTGGTATATGAACTACATAGGAGTATGCGCTTACAGAATTCCGAAAAAATTCCAAAATGTCCAACAATAGGCTCCTTTTCCGGAAAAATACTAATTTTAACCCAATTCACTAGCAAAATGTAATAAATAAATAATATTAGTATTTATGGATTAGTTTCTGATCATCTTGTCATTGATCCCCATTACTTTGTCATTAAGTAAATATTAGAAAAAAATAACAGTACGCTGTTTGACAATAAATAAATAAATACACTGCTCAACTTTCAGAAACAAGAACAGATTAGAACAAAATTGCACAAGAGGAGTAGTTGTTTATCGTGTCTCGGACGATGAACGGAAAGGTGTTCCCTTTGACATCGTATTTCAAATGCAGCATTTCAAGTCGATACATAGTCTGTTCAACAGAAGATTGTAACTGATCAGTTGTGATGTTTCGCACATGAAACGTTACGGAGTTCTTTAAGTTATTCAACTTCGCAACATGATACTATCATTATTACAGCCAGAAGCATCGACATAAAACATGACAAACATTTCTTTCCCTAACCTGTCTTGCATAAAACTTCTTCTTCGCAAGTAGGCAAATCTCGTAATTTTTTCCTAGAACTGACATCATTTCCAGGTTTTGCATTTTATAGCTCAAAATTCTTGTTCTGAATTTTTAATATTGTTTCAGTATCCCATTTTGATCGTTAATTGTATTAGATGGAATATTTTTCTGGGAAGGGCGCCCAGGGGTGAAACTTTTGGAACTGTTCATCTTTTTTCTCTCCGAAATTCCGTGAATAAATCTCGTGTATATTCTATATAACAAAATTCGTGGCAATTTGTACATCCGTTTTTGTTGTAGGGTATTGTTTATAGGGAAAGTTTAATTATAACCATCCTGTAAATCCCAAAAAAAATGTTTATCATGCCGAAATTTAAAATCATAGATCAGAGCATTTTGATGACTTCTTAAATAAAAGAATAGCAATGTTTGATCGTTTCAAATGCTATACATGGAGAAAGCTTGTCTCTAACTGACAAGAGTGAAAAATGTAATACTAAATTGACAGCTGAATTTGAAATTTAGAAAATGAATAATTTCGTTTTAATAAAAAGTGTTTAGAAAAGATTTAATTTATTATATTTTCTTTTATAGCTCTCCTTTATATATTTCGCTCAGCTGTTTTTCATTTCTTAAAACAATAATTCTTGTCTATATATTTATTTGTCTCAAAGCTATAGTCTGCACACTATTTTCTTATGATTTCCATCTATCATACAAAGAAGGTTTTTATAATTTTTATTGTTAATTTAGTAATAAAAAGGCATAAATAGCAGAAAGATAACGTCAGAATTTGTTTTTGTAATGTTTTAACTTAAAAACTTGTTACCCTTTTTATTGTGGCGTAGATATGTATTTTTACTGTGAGATCAATAAATATATGTATAAATGTTTATTAAAAATACTACGTAAAAATATGTATCCAAGCTTTATTTTTTATATAATAAAATTAATTTAATCTAAGTCGCTGAATTTTGATAAAAATATACTGTCAAACTAATGAAAGACATCAATGAAATTAATAACAGATAATTAATAAAACAAATTCAAATAAAGTAAAACGGTTGAACATATCTATATCTGATAGTGAATTTAAACTCCTAAGAAAGAATTTAAATAAATAAAAAAAACTCATCTGTTAAGAAGTACTTAACAGATGAACGGTGCTCTTTAATCTAAACTTGTGATATATCCTGGAGTTTCAATGAAATGAATGTGTCTGAAAGAATTGGCTTTCAATGAAATGAATGCGTCTAAAAGAATTTGCTTTTGATGAAATGAATGTATCTGAAAGAATTGGCTTTCAATGAAATAAATGTCTGAATAATTGGGCTTTCAAGGAAATGAATGTCTCCGAAAGAAAAATTCTTGTCGGTTGAAGAATTTAAGCAAAAAAAAAAAAAAAAAAAAAAAAAAAAAAAAAAAAAAAAAAAAAAACGTTAAAGATATGTCTGTTTTAGTACTTCGTTACCTTTTAATCTAAATTTTTGATGTACCATGGGGCTCTAATTAGATTTAGGGTTCTAATAAAAGGAATGTTTCCGAAAGAGTGGCTTTTCAATGAAAGGAATGTCACCGAAAATAGGACGATGTGAATTGAAAAATTTAAATGAAATTAAGAAAATGTTAATGACGTGTTTATTTTAGTACTTCGTTGATTTTTAATCTAAACGTGATATAATCTTGGGTTCCTATGAAATGCTTTTTATCACATTTACTACTCTTAGGAAATTAAATCAAAATTGCCGGAGAGCGACTTTAGTTTTTTTGAAAAATATAAATTACATTCGACTTGTAATTTGTTTCTTTTCAGGGATTTCAACAGAATGCATTCATTTAAATAGCGATTGTTCTTTCTTTACACCACCAAATGAATTACAGCCTCACAGAAAATTTAAATGAAACTGAAAGCGAACATTAGTAGATAATTTTGCTAGTTAATTATTCGTAATTGTACATTTTCAACTACGTATTTTTCTTCATTTTAATCTGGCTGATAAGTCTTGACAACTGCATGGCTTTTGAATTATGAATTCAAGAGCAATAGAAAGTACATAATACCAACAATGTAATAAATTCTCATATTAACGTAAATGAGAGCATTCTTTTGAATTTGACAGGTGCGATAATCCTGAAATTAATTATTCCCTTCCAAGTTTCCGAACGCTCATTTCTCACCGGAAGATTTTTTCTTTTATTTTAAATACTAAAAATGAAGAGTATCTCTTTCAGTTGTAATATTCTTGATAATTACTATACCGCCTCGGATTAAAAGGCAAAATAAAACTGAATAAAAATACATCCCTGAAACTAGCGAACTCCTATTGTTTAAAATTTACATTCGAGCAAGAGTTCACTTTCAAAGCACTTCTCATTAATTAGTAAAATAAACAAACAATGCTTAAAATCCTTTGGAATGGAATTAAACCTGTTCGAGCGATTAATTGCAATAGCAGTTGCTAAAAATTCTTTCTCCTGCTCTGCTTGAATAAGTGACTTTTGGAAGTGATGTAAGTTTTTTTAACGCTTTTAAAATATATAAATTGCAAATGTTTCATTTATATGAATTAATAAAAATGATTTATTAATTCATATAAATGAAAACAGCCATAAACAGGGGCTGCTATTCGCAAAAATTTACTTATTATAATTTTAAACCATCAAATTTCTGAGTGCTCATATGTACATATATTATACATATTTTCATATTAATTATTTGCTGATTTATCGAACACTTTGATTCTTCTTTGAAAAAAAATTCAAGGCATATTGCTTTAC
This sequence comes from Argiope trifasciata, assembly GCA_026543055.1. Lineage (NCBI taxonomy): Eukaryota > Metazoa > Arthropoda > Arachnida > Araneae > Araneidae > Argiope > Argiope trifasciata. Next base: position 1,339,974 of record JAPMOQ010042324.1, on the reverse strand, counting down.
TAATTAAGAAAAGGGTGGCGATGGCCTTGTGTTAAGGTCTCGGCTATGGAATTGAAAGGCCTCAGGCTCGAGACCCGGTTTCACAGAAGAACAGTCTTGTAAGTGGATCTGGTGAACATCTTAGGTGTCGTACTCACTACGTCACCGCAGTTGAAATTTACGAGATATGTCTTAAAATAGCCTTGGTATTGTTTTAAAATAGGACGTTAGTGTAACTAAACTTTATATATATTTAGAATGCTATTTTGATTGGATTATAATTTGGTCAGTATTTTTTTTATTACAAAATTTAAAATGAAACAATTCTAATTCCCCTCTCCTTAAAATTTCTATTTCAGTCACAAATAAGAATCAACCCTCTCTCTTCAAGAAACTGTCTATAAAAGGAAAAGATAAAACTTTTTCACTCGTTTCAAAGTCAAAACTATAATCACCATACAATTTATTACATTTTTATTAGACTAAATTCATTTATACTTTAAAGGAGTAAATATGAATTATTTAATTAATGCACTTTGAAAACCACACAATTCCAATTATATTTCAATTAATTTAATCTATGGTTGGTATTTGACATTAAAATAACAATCTCTGAAAGTTTAATTTGAAATTACATATTAAATATTGAAATACAAAATGTGATCATTTAGAATACTATAAAATTCAACTTAACTCACTCGCTAACTTCTCTGGAAATCTCCCAAACATGCGATCTAGACATTTGCAGTTTGTTGAAATGTAAGTGAATCTGGATAAATGTAAGTATTTTACATAATGTTAAAATGCTTCATTTCAAAAAGCAGGCTTAGAGAATGTACAGACACTGGCAATTAATATTTGCACATATTTAAATTCCCGTTAATATAATTTCTATTAATGTCAAGAATTAAAGAATTTGCAATTTAAGGTAATTTCAGGACACAAACAATTCTGTTTGAAAAAAAGCTTGATTGATTCCTAAATTGCCAAAAATTGTTTATCAAGAACAATTTACATACATTAAATATAATCACATTATATTTATAAATGTTTAATTTTAATGAATCAGTGAATTCAAAGAAAAAAAGGAACTTCCATAGTATTTTTAAATAAGAAATATGTATTCACTCCTGACGCTTTAAAGTTTTTCCACCTTGATTTAATGAGGAATTATAAAACAAAAATTACTTTTACATTTAAATGCTGTTTCTTTTTTATTAAATAATTTTATTAATTTCAGGGATCACGTCATTTTGAGTAATACAAGTTTTTTTAATTTATTAAATTAACAATCAGTTACATTCATTATTTCGTTAGTAAAATACATATAAACATACATAAATATTAAATACTTTATCATTGCTTCCTGATAAAATGTTGGCAAATTTTGGATTTATTTTGATGTTTCGTTTTAATTTAGCGAGGAAAAAATTTAATTTTTAATTTGCTTGGATCATAAGTTAATAGAAATATTTAAAAGAACTGATTGTAATTTTTTTAAAGAATTTCTGAAAAATCAAATTTTATGCTTATTTTTTAAAGCTCTGAATTATATTTAAAGGCAATTTTTTGTGAGAAAATGCTTTAATTCTAAATATAAAATTGGAAGTGATTTTCCAAATTTTGGTTTGTATTTCAAGAAATTCAGTATGTTTCGTTATTAGTCCCATAATCTAATAAAATAATATTATAAAAATGAAGAGAAATTATTTTATTAACTACAACTAAAAAAGAGAACATTTTAATGAGTTAAAACCAGTAAGGAGCCATTCAAATCCTAATTTTTGTTGAAATTATGAACAAAAAAAGAGAAATCGGTTATTCAATAAATTCTAATATGTGCGTGTTTACCTATTTAAACTGTAGTAGTCATTAGTCATTATATAAATTGTAGAATATGGTGTCTACTTTAATTTTATTTGTGCATTGTTGAAGGCCTTTCTATTGCAAATGTATATTGTATTTATTTTAATTCTATTTTTATTGTTTTATACGATAAATTATGCATTTGATAAATATTTGGAAATAATCTGTCTTTGAGCACACACTCTCTTGTCAAAGTAAATTAAATCTTCCATTTCTTCGAAATCTAAAGGTTTTAAAACAACAATGATAAAAGTTCTGAATTCAAAGTTTTGTATTCTATAAGTTCGATCAATTCAGATCCTCGTAAATGGGAAAATAATATTAACTGGTATTCAAATGTTATTAGGTGGGCACACATTACAGATGGAATCTGACCAAATAAGACCAATGATACAGAATAAATCAATGAAAATCAAGATAATATGGAAAGCAAGGTAATAAATACTTCATGTTTAATTATTTTTCTGTTTAAAGTCAAAATCCAATTAAAAAAGTAAAGTGGATCATAAATTATTTTGGACCTTTAACTATCGCTACGAAATTTAAGAGATGAATTTGGCATGGTATTAACTCTCTGGCTGATCCTCCCGCGATTCCCAAGGGCCACTCAAATGTAGTAAAATCTGCTTATGCTGCTTCCGTGGACGTCTGTTTTCATCCTTTATTGAGCAACGCATTCTGATTTTTCCCATTTAACCATTGGAATAAATTATATACAGGATTAAACATATAGTTTACAATTTGGCCAACAGATATTGAAAGTGATCCACTAATTTGCGGAATTTGAAGGCACGTGGTATTACCACTCAAATTCCACTTTTTGCCACTTTTTTTCTTAAAGAAATGGTTTCTAGAAAATGTTCAGCAATTTACAGAGAGTATATTCCAGATGCCATAGGATTCTGAAAGCGATTTTAATTTTGATAGTGATATATACTTTTTGGGATGTTCCTCAAATAGAGATGATTCTGATCATGATTCAATAAACTTGCAAATCATTAGGCAGTGGTACAGCGTTAGGAAGCAGAGGAAGAGGAATATTTTTCAAAATATGAAGAATATTTCTTTCCCTCCTCCTTAAATTGTATACATTTTACTTTTTATATTATGCAAAAAAAAATTTAATTAACTGTAATTCAACTGAAATTTATTATTTTTATTTCGGCGACAACATCGAATTTGGTTTTTCTTTCAATTTAATTTCTCATGACAAAAATCTATATAAAAAATATTTTCTAGAAAGAAAAATGCATTTTTCGATTGCCCAATATGTATAGTCTTAAAATATACAAAAAAATTATATGTATACAATTTTAAAGCGATTTCGGTTCACAAATTGAGTAGACAGATGGTTAAACGTATGATTACTTTAAAATACATTTACGAAAGTGATAAATCTAATGTATACATAATATGTGAAGATTTATCAAACCGTTTAATTACATAAATTTCATTAAAAATATCAAAACGTATATCTATTTACATACTAAGGAATCCAATGTTTTTATTGAAATACATTCTTTGAATTTCGTCTTGAAATTTATTTTCTCAGATTTATTAGCAGATGGTAATACTAGTGGAATCCAAATTTCGTTATTGTTGTGTTGTTACTTATGGCACTTTACAAGCCCTCTTACAGAAAGCTGTCAGAGATTTAAGCCTAAATGAGCGTCTCTTGTTTTTTCAGTAGCTCCAACCAGGAGTGCGAAATAGCTACTTAATGCTTCACATTCACTTGCACAACCCCTTTTAAGGGGGGAGGGAGCACATTCACACACCTCACAGATAGAGCACTGAAGATACACGACCATGCCCGAACAGTGACTAGAATCCGGGACGCCCAGATCACGGGGAAGATTACTGATCCTATGGCAAGACACCTACAGAAATCTAAACGTAATGTGAATAATGATTATCTTATTTTTAAGTTCTATAAATGTAAAAAAGATTCAAATGTCAATGAGGATATAACATCCAATTATTTTAGTAACTGTAAGAATAAGTGAACACAGACTTAAATTTTCTCATATGTAAAGCAATTCAAATGAAATAAAGTTGGTTAAAATACAAAGTCCTGAAATCAAAAATGTATCATATAATTATATTTATTAATATTCAATAGACTATATATCATAGGTATTCTTATAAATATTTTAATTCCCTTGTATGTGTTGTTTAGGGAAATTCGTCCTAATCGTATTCAAAAACTACTTTACAACAAAAAATATTATATTGTTAAGATAAAGGAGGCACAGAAAGATTTCTATGAAAATTAAATGTGTCAAAGATGAGTAAGTAAACATCGTTAACGTTCTAGCAAAAACTAAAATTGATATGTTATTTTTTTCCTCAGAAAGATCTGTATTCGTTATGTAAGAAAAATATGTAAACCTATTTTCAATTAAATTATTTACCATCGAATAATTAAATAGTAAAAATAAGATATCTTGAACTGGAAACTTAATCTTTCAAATAATTATTTGAGTATATATTTTATTTCAACCAATGAAAGACATAATAATTGGCAATTATTATAGTTTTGCCATAATATATTTTGTATTGCATATGCACAAATACATTAAATAATATGTACCTTTGATAATTCTCAAATAAAATTAAGTGCCTTATACATAAAAATACCACACAACATTAGAAATTTTGAAAAAAAAATATCATCAAGGCATGAGAATAAGCTCTTCAATCTTAAAAAACAGCATGTCATCCACATTGAAACATTGCTCAGCTTTCTGCTACAATTCCCATTTTAATGACTCCTTCGCGTGCACGCCGGAAAGGTCATATTCCCAAACTTACCTGATGAAGTGGGCTAGAAGAAACAGATGCCTTTGTCGTATTTTCCGAAAAGGAGTTATAATTCATTTTTTGAAAAATTAAACACGTTTCGTAGTTCCTGTAAGTTCGCTGTAAATGAAATAAAAGGAAAATGGCAGAAAGGCAACAACGAGGTAAAAAGAGAATTGATGATATCTAACACTATCTGAAGCGAATAGAGGAACTTAATTCAAATTTTCGATACGTAATTCAAACTTTTGATATTTTGTACTATACGCATAGAAACAATGCAAAACTCTTAACTGGAGAGGTGAAAGTTTAGGACTTAACTAGGGAGTTGTCGTGTCTATCTGTCTTTTATTTAATATTAGTTTTATTAACTGTACATAATGGCTGTTGTTAACTGTAACCTAATTACTGTTTTGTTTTTTGAACGTGCAGTGATTTTAAATTTGTGTTTTCAGTGTGTATTCTGAAGAATAAACGTAATGGGTGCAAATAAACGCCTGTTTATTTTTTCTTAAACTTTCAGATAACTTTTAAAGGTCTTTCGAGTTTCTTAAAGCTATTCTCAGTAAGTACAGTTCATAGATGCATTGGTAGCGCATTTGAGTATTAATTTTTGATAATACAATAGGAGTTGCAGTCGACGTGACCGCATTTCATTGACACTTAAAGTAAATGCATGGTACATACATTTTGTTCTCAAATTACATGTTGCAATAAATAATATTATTGAAAAAACCTATTAATTATATTTTTTAAATCATATTTATTTTTTCAGTATATAAAGATATCCAGAAAAAAAATTAATGTAAAATTCAACAACTATATAAAAAAATTGACAATAGGTAAAAATGGCTTTTTTCGTTAATCGGTTTGTGTGACCTTCATCGGTTTACTAAGGCATTTTAAGCATGATGGTTAAGAACTAGTCTATACATCGACCTATACATTTTGTATATATTTATCTTGGGGTATTATTTTTATTAATTTTTCAAAACGCATCATCATTAGATAAATTAATTATGTTTCATCATACATATAAGAATCAATTGAATGCGAACTTTCATGGAAAAACTCTTCAGTACAATTATCCTTACCATTAATATCACTTTTTACATCATTTAAAAGTGTCTGGAGCACTGATTTAGGAAAGGAACAGTAAATTGGATGATATTTCGAGGACTAAATTTTAACGCCATGTGCTAAGCCTTGTTTATCGCTGAGACACTATTAGGGAAATGCGGTCTTAGAGATCAAAGAAATATTTTTAAATTATGAATTATGAAAATTTTTGAATTATTTTTAAAAAGCATCTTCTGAAAACGGTTGTAAAAGTGCACGTGTTGAAGATCACTGAACAGGAAGCTACATGATCAGTGCATTTAATTGAGCTAAAAATAGAATAGGGGTGGCTGAAAGTACATCGTACTAGCGGTCTCATAGACCGCTCGTCCCCGTCATGTATTAATACAAGATATTGCACTTTATTCTCTTGAGGATGCGTCGTATTTTGAATGCCAGTCAATGTCGAAAGATGTAGTAACAATGCTGCTCGTTTACCTATTATCATTTGTATCAATAGGGTAATTCAGAATATTTTGTCCCCAAATACTTATAATAGGAGTTAAAACGCAAGGAACATGGTTTAGATTCAATATACAAATGTATAAAGCGTCTCTGAAATATCTATAAAAAAATCAGGCCATTTTTTTTTCAGGAATAATGGATTATCATTTGCAGTAACCAGATCTTTTTTTTTAAAAAAAAATAAGAAATTCTATAGACGGGCGAAAATGTTTTTAAGTGTTTTTTTTAATTATATATTTTCCACCTAGAGAAGCAAGAATTATATGAAGGCATTATTATATTTTTGCTGTGGCTTCTGTATCAATAACTATAAAATATCAACATTTTTTCTGAAACATCATTAGACTGAATTTTTAATTAAACTGTTTAAGATAATTTGATTTTTATGATTGCCTTAATATACATATATACGAATATAAACCTATGAATTATTACATAATTCTATTTTAATACAATCACCCTTATTATTACATTTATTATGCTCACGAACCTTCCTAGAGGAATCAGCATTTCACATCCAAAATATGTGAAATATAAGATCAGCCTTCTATTCATACATGAGCATGAAATATAAGAGCTTCCTTACATTCATTATATCCATCAATAAATCATGATTTCTAGTGTCTTTGATTGCTCCTTAAGCAACGAGTGAAATAAATACTACAGATGTTAAAATAAAAGTTTAGTGTGAGATCAAACTTAGATATTGGTTTATCATGGATTAGTTTTTTGAAATGTGGAATAAATCATGCTGTTGTTGTTACGTATGACACTTTACAAGCCGGCTTACGGAAAGCTATCAGCGATTTAAGCCCAAATTAGCGTCCTTTGTTTTTTTAGTAGCTTCAACTAGGGGCCAGACCATGATTTAACTACTTCATGTTTCACATTCTCTTGCTCAACCCATTTTATTACAGGAGGGGGGGGGGGCTGCATTCACACTTCTCAAGACAGAACACAGAATGACAACCATGCCCGAACCAGGACTCAAACCCGGGAAGCCCAGATCACGGGAAGACACTACCCCTATGCCAGGATACTGGTTTGGAATAAGTCATTGATCATATAAAGGAAAAACATGAATAATATTCAGGTGATTTTAATAAAAACCTTACACGAAATGCTATTAAAACACATGCATAAGCATTGACCAAATATTTATATAATATTTTATACAAGGTTTGCATGAAATGTTAAACAAGCAACATTTATAAAATGTTATCTCGCCCAGACTACGTATATTGCACGGAGAGGGAATTCGTTTTCAAAGACCATAAAAGTTTATCCATAAATCAATATTTCTGTTACACACAAACTTTAAGAAAAAGATTTTCAGACTGATTTTACATTCAATACACACACACACACAAAAAAATACTTACAAGCCAGTTCTTTATCAAGAGTTAGTGGAGAGTATAGAGAAGGGTTTTCACAGCTTTTTGGGTTTGCTGTTCTTTTCATGAAAGGAATATTTCCCAACATCTTCGATTTGGAATCAAATCTAAGCTACATTCTTAAAATAAAGAATTTGAATGCTACGCGAATAGTAACGAATAAATAACGAATTTTGAATGCTATTATGTTTAGATTCGATAGTATGCTTATCTAGAAGGATTATTATCACGATAAGAATTTCTTCTAATCTGCTTGTCAGAGATTATCTTTTCAATAGTGTTGCAGAAGTTCTCATGAAGAAGTGCATTCGAAGGATGTTTAAGTCATGAAAAATCATTATTTATAGTAAAATTTTGTTATAAATATGTAATAACATTGATAATTTTGTTTCCTTACATTGCTATCTTCTCTAAAGTTTACTCACACTCGTTTCACTCTTAAACATATTTTATTAGGTGATAGAGCTACTTCCTGCTCTAGATGCCTAGCCATTTTAACTGTTCTTCATTTTTTAATTGAGTGTCTTAGTTTCTATCGTCATCGTTTACAATTTTTTTTATGCATCAAAAGTGCACATGCAAATGCAGATGTGGAAACGTCCACACAAAAAAAAACTTTTTTAAATTTTTTAAAGCTATTTGTTTTTATCATTTCATTTTAAATGTCTATTTGTTGCCAATTTTTTTATAATGTTCGGATGTATGGATTTGAAATTTTATTAATTAGTTTCGAATTTTACAGAGTTTTACATAAAAATAATTTTTATATTTTAAACACCAGCGGGTGACCGAGCTCTGCTCGGAGAAAACAGGCATCGAAGCTAACTCGAAGATTTAAATTTTCAATTGTGATTTATCAAAACAATACATGCCATAAGAAAATTTGTGAAACCATTGGTGAAAAGATAACCGGTTAAACCTCGGCTTTTCATCGTCCACCAGCGATGTCATGTCTTGATGTTCCATTGGAAATCCCCATCTGCACTGGTCTCTTCCATGTTTGCTGACCATGCACGGAGCACTTGGGTTCATATCACCACACGGGTTATGGATCATCCATTTCGAGATCAGTTTCTTGAGTTCCGGATCATCTTCTGGAAACTTTATTAGTTCGCCATATTGGCTATAGATGGCAGCACGTTACCGCTTGAAACCTATTAGCCAAAATGGCGAACTAATAAAGTTTGAAAATATCCTATCTGTAACTCCGAACTGCTTGACCGTAGCGCTTCAAAACCGGCTCCAATCGATTCCTCGTGGCCAAAAACCCCAGACCCCCAAGTTTACCGGAGTTTATTAATTCTGGGGCGATTTTCGACTTGACAACCATTCCTCGTATTATAGTATAAGATATGACTGGTCATGGTTCTTGAAAAATTCCAGACAAATACAAACCACATGGCAGGCGCAGTATGGTCAAATATGGCTTTTGCGAGACTAAATTCCATTATCTATCCATCCATCTCTAACGTATACGAATACTGATATAATTGTAGTGATGTGTAAACAGTAAATTCCGATTGCCGTAAACAGCTAAAAGAAAAAACTATACCTTTAAATACAAAAAATAGTGAAAGAAAATAATATCAATAATCTCCGATTTAGCCCAAGAAGAAAAAATAGATTGCTGAGATTTTCCAAACAAAATTTCCCTATAGTTAAATCCTGATTTGTTATTATATTCCTAAGGTTCCTAATCAAATGATAGCTCTTTAATTAAAACAGAAAAGTCAATTTTCGTATTATATATAGTAGAGGAAATCATTTATGCTATAACTTTAAAAAAATACCTAATCATATTAGGGAATCCAGCAGTTTACAATATTTTGTAATCCGCTGCTCCAAAGAAATGTTCTCAATTATGAAATGAAATTTTAACTAATTATGGATTTTAACAAAACAAAAAAATATTTAAAAAACATTTTCCCTCTAATAATAATTAATGCAAATAAGTTTTAAAGCTTTACTCGTCTGATTTTATTACTTAGAGCTAAATCGACATATGAATAGTTTAGAGAGTGAGAATGCATTTTAGAGTGGATTTTTGAAATTTGAGTTAGAGTTTTTACTGGTTTAAAAGGGTGATTTTAGATGTTTTCTGCAGTAACTTCCGAAAATATTATTGCACAAAAATGAATTTTAAATCCTATCCAAATTTTAAAATTTATTTTTTAACAGAATCAATGTTATACACGTCGAAATTTTTCTTGAATTAAATATTTTTAAAGAATTTTTTAGTCTAATTTCCAATAATAGTTTATAGTTTCATTCTTTCTTGGAATATTTTATCATGCGATTTTCTTCTGTAAATTTAAATATTAATTAAACCTACTGTTATTTTATTAAAGAGGCTTTCACAAGTATAAGGAATTGAAGAACCTTAACTCTTTTGCTCTTTAAATACATCAAAGCAAATGTACTTCCACTGATGCGATGTACAGAAGGGTGTACTACGTCAGGTGTCGACCTTTAGTCATCTGACCGCGGTTCTAAATTACGAGGTCAGTCCCAAAACAGCTCTAGAGTTACAATAAAACTGGACGTTAATGTAACTAAACTAAAACAATGTCACCATCCTTATTCACCGGCAAAATTACTAGTCTTTTGGCAGTGTGCTCAACTGCAGATCTTAACTGCTAAGTTCTAATGCTTCGTCATAAAACTTTATGAAACTCTTTAAGTCATTCAACGTCGCAACAAGATATCTTCATCAAACAGCCGGAACCATAGACCCGAAACGATTGTAAACGTTTCTTGTCCTAACCTGTTTTGCTTGAAACTTCCTCTTCTTAACAAATACGCACATTTTTTTTCCAAAAGCTGACAATTTTTCCCGGCTTTAGATTTTATTACTCACAATTTTTGTTCTGTATTGTTAATTTTTTTTTTGTTTTCTATTCTGTTCGTTTAGATGTTTGTTTTAATGTTTTCACTGAAAAATTTCCCTCTAATAGGCATTTTGGAACTTTTTTTTTTTGAACTTTTTTTTTTCGAAATTCCTTGAACGCATCTAGTGTATAGTCTATATAACCAATTTCCTTGCAATACGTTCACCCGTTTATGTTTGTAGGACGATGCTTAGAGGGACAGTTTAATTTTAATTACCCAGTATATAAATATGACATAGTTAGACCGGGCATGACATTTGCGCTAGTAAATCATGGCCAAACTGACAAATATATTCTCGTATATGTCCACGCAAAGAAAGTGGTCATGGTCTACTCCAGTGATTCTCAACCTGTGGGGCGCGCCCCCCTAGTGGGGCGCGAGAACACTGAGGGGGGGCGCGAGCATTTCCAAGAGAAAATGTTATTTAAAAAAATGATTAAGGGACTGAAAGGAAAGAACACACACACACATACAAAACAAAATAAATTTCGACATATTTAATAATTAACTTATTAAATTAAAACAACTTACTACATTAAAAACAAATTTAATAATTATTAGCGACTTCCTTGGACCTGTCTTGTAGAGCAAAGTTTTTCGAAGGAGGGTTTAATATTAGAAATAGATACTTTTAGTTCTTTTTCTATATTTAGCTGAGATATATATTTTTTCTTCTAAGAAGCCACCGCAGAAAATAAGTTTCACAAAGGTAAGATGTTGAAAATGGTAGTAGAATGCGAAATGCCCTTGTTTTTAGTGCAGAAGACTCATCATCCACTCCTGCCCAAAATTCAAAGAGTGATTTATTACTAAATTGACTTTTGGTTTCGCCGCTTGCCGTGAAGTCTATGAAGGTTTCTTACTCTTCAATTGAGAGTCTTTCGGGAGTATTTTGAAATGGATCCCTCACCCACTTGTAACTTGATACCAGTTTGTCTTCAGCAAGAAAGTACTTTTTAAAATCCTTTCTAGCATTGCTAAATGAATTTCAATGGTTATAAAAACAACTTTTACATGCTGTTCTTCAGCCTTGTAAGTTTTAATACAATCATCCAAATTTGCAAACATTGTTAAGTTTTCTTGCTTTAAATTTCTGCTCCACAATTCCAATTTCCTACAAAAAGCATTAACTTTATCACTCGTGTCCAATATAAATGCATTTGCTCCTTGAAGTTGAAGATTCAAGTCATTTAATTTCTCGAATATATTGACCATGTAGCTCAATTTCATCACAAATAAACTATCACGAAAATTCTCAGCTTCCGTTCTGTTTTCCTCTTCTAGGAAAACGGCGATTTCTTCTCTTAATTCATAAACAAGTTTCAAAAATTTCCCTCGTGATAACCATCTTGCATCGCAATAAAATAGTAACGCTGAATGTACTACACCCCTGTCTTTACAAAGTGCGGAAAAGATTCTTGATTTCAGGAATCTCATTTTTATATAATTTACTACGGTTATAACCGTAGATAACACAATATTCAAACCAGGATCCATTTCTTTGGAAGCCAAAGCTTCTCTGTTGATCATGCAACGTGTCGAGACACACTGTGGCGATTTTTGTTTCACAAGTGCATGAATACTTTGGAATCTTCCGGACATAGAATATGCACCATCGGTGCATATTCCCACGCAATTTTTCCATTCTACGTTTGCCTCTTTCATAAAATCATTTAAGATAGCAAATAATGCGAGTGCTGTGGCTTTGAGTTCTATTGGTTTGCAGAAAAGTAATTCTTCTACTACTGACAAATCATCACAAAATCTAACATAGGCAATGAAATGAGCATCTTTATTACTATCTGTTGCCTCATCGAGTTGTATTGAAAACAATTTGTTCTTCAACAACAACTTCGACAAAAGCTGACACTCTACATCTTCAGCTATATCAGCAATTAGACGGGCGACAGTATCATCTAAAAGAGATATAGACTGCAATTTTTTTTGCAAAATTATCTCCAAACATAATTTCTACAATCTCAATTGCGGCTGGCAAAATAAGCTCTTCACCAATGGTGTGAGGCATTTTACATCTGGCTATTTTATATGAAACATTGTAAGAGGCAATGAAAGCTTTTTCATTCACACACAAACTTTTTTCAAACAATGATTTTTGCTTTTCATATGATTTTAATTTTAATTCGAAGAATTCTCTGGGTTTGTTTACGTACTCACTATGAAGGTTTCCAAATGTCGTTTAAGTTATTAGGTTTCATGGTTAATAGGTTTAGATTTTATTTTCGGAACCACCCTCGTCTGTGTACTTGTTGATGCTTGTCTATCGTCTAATGCTCGCTTACGCCAGCTTAAAAATTTATCCATGATTCTGCATAAGTCTGCTTCCGTGAATATTTAATACGGTGAATTGCAATTACACGAAAATATAGATAACACACACATTCAGAATAGATTCAATAGCGATAGAAGAATCGACTCGAATTAGATTGTCTGGAATTGAAATTGGCGTCATACAACTTGCTCCTCCTTTTGAGAAAACGTTTGTTCACATCTGCTCACGCTCTTAACTTAAACTTTTAAGCTGACCAGACACATTCCAGACAAATCGAAACTTCTCGCGAAACCTTGAGAATGCCCGACATGGTGGGACGCAAGAACAATAAAAAGGCATAGGATTCTTGTTTTTTCAAAGCTGAGGATCGGTGTTGCAAAATGTCAATAAATTTCCGTATTTTTAGTAACTTGTAAAGTTTAAAATTAAGGTTGTAGTGTAGGTTTAGCGCCAAAGTACCCAAAATATATTTTATTGTATGAGGTGGGGAAGGGGGGTGCGATGAAAATTATGATTGAAAATTGGGTCGTGAATACTAAAAGGTTGAGAAACACTGGTCTACTCTATGTTATTGTTGCACAGTGCATTTTACTTTTCAAAGTATTATTTAAAATTCCTTACGACACGAATTCATTCATAATGTTTTAATTATTTCAAATCAGATATGTTTAAATGTATTTATATGACGTAGTTAGTTCAAAGTTGACATTTGTGCAAACCAATATCATCCAAACAAACAAATGCACAGAGTCAAGTTTAGGTTTACACAAAGGAATGTTGAGACCTACTCCCCGTTATTTTTGCACATTACATTTTACTCCCCATATTATTATTTGACATCCTTTTATCACATAAATTCCAACATAACGTTTTTTTTTTTAATTATTTGGAATCATGTATGTTAAACCATATATATATGACCCAAACTGGGCATTTGTTCCAACAAATATCATCCAAATAAACAAAGGCACAAAGTTGGGTATATGTCCACATTAAGAAACGTTAAAGACCTACTCTCCATTACCGTAATATGATGTATAGCTCACTCAACAGAACAGACCTCATTACTGGGCCCTAGCATAATATGTATCTCTTCTGTTAAGTCGCTGTTATGAAAGCCTATTAGTTGATGAGGAAACTGGTAGTTTAATTAGCTGGTGGCTAGCCAGGAGCCTATTACTTGACCGCTGATTTCCTTGTTAAGTGGTAAACCATTTAAAGGAATGATACATATATTGCAATGTCCATACTGAAGGGTAAATACCTCAGCACAATGCAGTCACTTCTATTTCCAATTAAAATGTAGATAGTTGTCTAATGTTGAAAATATTTAAAAATACGTGGTTATTAGTGATATAAGTCTTTAATATTTCTACATAATTTCATGAGTTTTACAAAAAAAAATTGAATTTTTGCATAATTTTTCATTAAAGGACATTGCCAATGAAGATAATTGAATCATATTTGAATTTTCATCAATACATTTTATTTCTTCAGTGTTTTGTTTCAATTAAAATAGCATTCATTAAAAATACTGTTACGAACGTGTAGTTTTGCTTTCCCGCTCTGATACTGTCATCGTAAGGAAGAGAGTTTTACAGTAATATGTATCGAATAATAAAGGGGTGTGACGTCAGAGATCCCAAGGCTTGGCAACAAACGTGGCGATCATTTGGCAACTTGGCGACGAATTTGGCGATAAAATGGAAAGTACCCAAAACATCGAGAATTTTCCCGATCCGTCCACAAGGAGCCGATATACATCGAGAACGCTCCTGATTGGCTCAGAAGGTGTTAGCTCAGCTTACCGTCGGTATATATAAAGCAGGCGACTGCAGTGAAGGGAGTCAAGTCGAAGCGGAGCAGCGGAGAAATAAGAAAGAGGACCTGAAGAAGAATCAAGTGGAGTTAAGCCGAAGTGCGACAGTGGAGAGAAGCCGAAGCTGAACGTGTTCAACGAAGAATACAAGTAACATGTCGGAGTTTATCGAGAAGACCTAGAGATATAGAGGTCTTGAACTGAGGAGCCCTGAACGGTGAACTGCTGTGCTGCATATACTGCCGAAGCCTGTGTCGTAGCCCGTTGTGCCATCGTCGGGAATGGAGCTGTCCCGAACTAAGGAATAGTCCCGTTGTGCGAAGTAGTGAGTCGACAGCAAAGGCAAGAAAAGATAGAGGAATATTTTCAGCCTGTTCTGGAGAGACCCAGGTGGTGTAAAGTGAATCCCTTAAAGATTCCCTCTCCGCCTGAATCCTATCTGGCCGCTCTGTGAGCTGTGGGCATTGTCACTACGGAATTTCTGCCTGTGGAATACTATTTGTAGTGTGCTGTCCTGTGTGTTCATCTCGGCTGTTTATAGTTATCGTCTGTACATATTTGTAAATATGTGTCGTCTATGTGCTATCCTGTATTCGTCCTGTAAATAAACGTCTGTGTTGTGTCCGTCAACTAAAGGACTGATCACTGTGTGTCATCATCTCACACCATACACAACCACTATATACGAGGTAAAAAAAAAAGAAACCGACGGATTTAAGGATAGGAAATCCGTAACAATACCTTTACTATGCTTCTGTATATAATAAATATTTTTAATTTATTTTTGAAATAATAGGAATAGGGTAAATAAAATTTAAAAAAATAAAAATTCTGAAATTTTATCAAATATTTTTGAACCATCTCCAGAAAAGACAATGGATTAGCGAAAATCATATTAACATATTCACATTCATTTTGAAGCAACGAGTGGATTATTTTAGAAAGCGAGACTTTTTTCGGGAGACCACTTTTAGTGATTTCTTTTCGAGGCAGCTGACTCTTTTTTTTTTATCAAAGGTTAAAAATAATACTGAGACACTTGCATAAAAGAATATATAAAAGATATTGTTAGATGTTGAATAATATTCGCAATTATGTATAATATCGCTTTATATTAAATGATATATAAAATTTGATATTATTGCGCAACAAGTTGTTCTATGCTGATTAAGTCACTCTATCAGCAATGGTTATGTTATATTCGGATACCTTACATGAATTATATTTTCACTTCAGTATATAAATGGAAGATTCAAATACTTAAAATTCGAATTCCGTTAATTAATTCTTTTAAAAGAGGATCATAAATTCGAAATACCTTCATTAATAAAAATTATTTTCAAGAGCTAAAATGTATTTCATTAAATGAATTAAGTAAAACTGATGTTTTGCTTCATTCTGTCTGCAAATTCGTTATTTTTTCCGATTCCGAATTTTTTAATGCATAAAGATTATTAGCAGGGACTGTTAATTAAACGTATTTGGGTAACTATTTTAACATTAAGGAAATGCCATCTGTGAAAAACAATTTTAATTAAATAAGAGCAGCAACTCTTACTAATAAAAAGTTCTTTCTGTCTGCTTAAGTTGTTTCTCTTCTTATTACAAAGTAAATATAGTACGATGAGAAGAGCAGTTTGAAATATTAGCATATGATATTAAAAACACGGTTTACCGAGTTGGAGCAAATATATATTTCCAAACATCTTTTAATATCAATAATTGTGTATATATTATTTTTTATTTTCTTCAAGATATGCTAATTTTTTTATGTTTTTATTATTTAATGTCAAAGAAAATTTACTAGATTATGTTCCTTTAATAAATGAAATCTAATAAATTAATCATAATCTTAATGAATTAATCTTTTTAATACTATGCCAAATGCATAAGGTGGTGCCCTTATCAAGAAAATAGAGTTCTACATAATCCGCTCTAACCGACATGCAAAGGAAAACCGATATGCAAAAATTTCAAAATGCACATTAAATTGCTATTTTATCGAAAATAATATTTAAAAATTTAAAGACTTTAATTCTAAAAAGAATAATTTTATTAAAAATGTGTAAATAAATTAATTTTCTATTTCATATTATCAAAAAATGACATTTTCTTTTTACAGATTCATTTCACTTTCTTTCTTTATATATATATATATATATATATATATATATATATA
>JAPMOQ010042324.1:1302385-1323072 GCA_026543055.1 Argiope trifasciata | reverse complement strand
TTCATTTGTATTTTAGTTGTAGCTGCATTTGCGCTCTCTAAATACAATGATTGATTTAAAAACATTTTATTTCTTAAAACTTGTTTAATCAGTAATGATTTTTAGTTACGATTCCGGTTTTGGTTTCGTTTCCGTAGTTACTTCTGTTTCTGTTTCGTTTAAATAATTCTTTGAATATAATTCTTTGAATATAGTATTGTGGATTTGTTTCATTAATTGGTTCTTATTCATCTTATTCATTTTCTTATTCATTGGTTCTTATTCATCTTATTCATTTTGTTGATCAAGAAATATGTTTTGATTGTTTTAATAATTTTATGATTATATATATATATATATATATATATATATATATATATATATAATTATTGTAAACAACATCAAAAATTTTGAGATTTTCAGCCCTGAAACGTGGAGTATAAGGGTGCTCTGATACTCCACCTTTCAGAGCTCCCTTATTGCAAAAATATAATTTTGAAAACTGTCTGTTGCTGTGCCTGTTTGTATATGAACAAAATAGTTCAAAAGCACTATGAACTAGTGCAAGTAAATTTATTAGTATGTAGATATCTATTTAAATTTCATAAAATCTGTTGAAAGAAAGTATGTGCATCCGTTTATAGGTATATTATTATAATTATTCAAAATAACAAAAGTTTTATATGGAGAATTTTTAAGACCTATTTATCAATATATTTAAATTATTACTATTAACAGTCGAAGTAAATCTATCATTGGGGAGGGGAGGGGTTGTGAGCCTTTATGTCATTTATAAGTGATCACAACAAATCAACAACTTAATTCAGTCGTATTCCTAAATTTTATTTTCTTATTTAAAATTCAGGAACCAGAAGGTGGAAAGGAGGATGTCCGATTTGTATGCTAAGTTTCTTCAATATTTTAAGAAATGCGCCATACTGCGCCATTATGAGAGAAAGGGGCAGGGTCATTCATTCTTACGGACTCTCGTTACTTTCAACTGTTTATCCCTGCTTTCCTATACAACCCAACCAAGATAAATATTCAAAGAATGCGCATGTGTATAGATGGAGAACAGAAATGAAGGTGCTAAATGTCTAAGTATACAGAAATTAGAATACAAAGCACTTACACTATTTAACTCATTTTCTGTTCCTTCCATTAAATGAAATTTCTCTTTCCTATTTAAACATTCCGTTTAGTGGCCATATTCACTGTATAAATCTAAAGCCAAATGACTAAAATATGAAATTCTACTTCCAAGTTAGACAAGAGAATTATAGAATGGTCGATGGAAATAACATGGTTTTTCAATAAATGCTCTTTTAACGTTATATGTCTTCTGGGAATTTCAAAACACTCCTACTCCTAGCTCTCTATAAAGCGAGCTACTCATTGTAAAGACTCCAAAATTAGTGAATATACATGAGAAGACGGATTAAGTGAAAAAAATGAAAAACTATAGAATTCGCTGTACAAAAAAAGGCTTTAAAGAGTCAAATACACATTTGCAGCCCATTTAATTTGAATGTATCATATATTCTATCTCAAGGACATTATTGATGCAGGGAAGATTGCTCAATATGGATCTTTCCATCAAGATGTAAAACTGTATCCTGTAGATTGCTTATTATAGAGCAGATTGAGATTCTTCTCACATGAAGAGTGATAATATCTTTCAAATCTAAGGTTACCAGACATCCTTGATTAACAAGGTTTTTTAAGTATCTATAAAGTCAGGAATAACAGGGATTAAAATATGTAGAATGAGATGGTTAGGTTGCCAGCAATACATGTTTAATTACTCTATCATTAGTAAAATCTTCCGAAGAAACTACTGTACACAGAATTCAATGTAAGGAGGCGTTTCTTCTTGCAGAAAGGTAATTGAATCAAAACATTGGCATGGTTGCATTTGGGGTATAGCAAAATTTAAAGTGCAGCTGTAGAATTTCCTTTGTTTTCATAAAACAATTTCAAAAGCAAAGCTTGAAGCCATTGCTGATAAGAATAACATTTTTTTAGCATTATCCCTTTTATGCCTGAAAATTAGCAGCAAACCAAGAATGTGAGCAAATTTTTGATCTTGAAGTGTGAAATTGCAGTTATAATGAGTTTCAGTTTATTCTCTATCTTTTTTTCATGATCAACAATTGAAAGGAAATATTCCATACAGTATGTTTTTGTAAGTATTGTTATTTGTATCTTTTAGCGTGTTTTATATTCAGAGCCATCTATTTGTGTTTCTGGAAAAATTTATTTTTAATTCCTAAAAATTAATCCGTCAAGCAAAGAATAGTATGTGGAGTTAGTTAACAAATTTGGAGACTCTATACCGAATAGTTTTCTCTATAGGCAGCTCAGAGGAGTGTTTTGATTTTTATCACCTTGTATTCATATACATACGTCCCCTGCTCGCTTTTGCTCTCAACTTCCATACATATTTTTTAATTATTTGTTAGTCATCCTGTTACTATTCTGTTGCCATATAACAAGGGATGTCAACTTCCATATTACCCAATCATTAACCCGATGTTCGTCAGTTCCATTTAACATGTTTTAAAACTTTCCTATCCGTTCAAAGTCGGAAGCTTAATATTTCCATGATGACAACACATGCTTGCCAATAAATTATGTTAGAGAAGATAAGTTAGATAACGTGCACTTTTGACACTGTGAATCTCGGAATGCTGAATTCTCTATCGATTCCCGAAATAGAGTGCCCCATGCGTCTAACTCCAGTCACCATTACACGTTCCAAGTCCTTTAACGCACGTTGTGTGGTTATAATCACGTCATAATCTTTTGGCATGAATCATTTAAATAGAACTGAAAGCGCTACCAATGCTCTGTTCTTTTATATAAATTTTGCGTATTACTACTGTTATCTGTATATACATATATAATTATTCCATGACAAATGATACCTTAGAGTACTTTATAGTAGTTCTTTTGATATATACAATTTATTTCGACATTTTTTCGATAAAATTTTATTTTTTTATTCTGTGCATAGAAAGAAAAAAATATATTAAAATTCCTATATTCCAGATAAAGCTGATTGTATTGAGATTTTTTATTTGTAAGAAGCCGATGTATGTCGATTTTATTACATGGAAGATTTTTAACTGAGCATTTTATTTCATTAAGGAAAATTGATGCTTTTTATAATTTATATTTTACAGCTTTTTTAAAGCATATTTTTCATTCAGTGACGAATTATAAAGAGGAATATTAATAAATAAAATTTAATGAAGACAAATAAATCGTATAGTATTTCAAGAATTATTTTGATTCACAAATAATGATAAAAAATTATAAAAAGCATATTGAAAATATATTCTGTGTGCTCAGCTCATAGTTAAATTCTTCTTATTTTAATACGTTACAGATTTTCGTCGGTTATTGTTGAAACGTAAGTACAAACTCTGGTCCATTCAGATCTTTTCAAAGATATCTGTTTAAAAATGAAAAAAATGCAATATTTTGAGTACGAATCGTTACACGAATACATGAATTTATGTAATTCATACAACGAATATATTCTATCGGAATTTGAAAACTTTAAGTAATGTCTTCTCTTAAAAGAAATTACTTTCATTGAATATTTGACATTTCAGTTCATTAATTGTCGAGTTAAATATTATCGATTTTTTTTTCAAATTTCCTATTAGAAAAACTTCCGTTTTTTCCTTTAATCAAATAAAAAATATCTGCAGCATAAAATTTTATTATTATCGATATACTACATATTTCCTTTCATTTTACTGCCTCTTTCAATTTTAACATTCCAATGGTCTTACCATTTTTACTAGACTGCATTTTCTTTTTTTGGTAATAAGTTATTCCAGCGTACATTTATCGAGCTCTTCTCTTTTTGCTCCACTGGATAGCTTTCCTCTTTTTTGTTCCGTGCGAGGTTAATATCAGTTATAGAGTGTCCTTGTTTGAGGCTTTTTTTGCAACTCATAGTAATATCAGATAAGTCAGCAATTATGTTCCCTTCTCTATTATCGTATTTTAATGTTTGAAGTATGACTTTTACTCTGCATTAACATAGATTTGTTTCTCAAATGCATTTGTTATAGGTCAAGATACATTCTTTACCTACTCCAACAATCATTTCCTCTACTATTGGATTCTAGGAATACTGCAATCGATAGTGCCCAAACCCGAAATTATTGTTAAAACTGTACTTGTGCAAGACTTTGACAAGTTTAATTTAAATTCAAAGAGTGTGATCAATATTCATGACTATAACATAGCGTATAAATTGGGCCTAATGGCTTAGACGAGGATTAAGTCTAAGCAAACAATGAATGATGCTTAGTTTGCTTTCTTTTCTTTCTAATTCCTGTTAGTTGTTTTATATCTTCCTTACTTTTTATTTTTTTATTTTTATGTCTGAAAGAAAGCAGTTCATTTGTTTTGATTTTGTATGATTATCGTACATTAGTATTCTTAGTTCAGTTATTCAGTTCAAACATTCTGTTCCTGAATTTTGGTGAATAATTTTAATGGATTAATTTGGTCTTTTGTCAATAAACGGTATCAGGGCATATGGAAGGGCGTCGGAATTCTTCATTTCCATCCCAATTACATTCAAAATGGGCCAAATAGCAAAAAGAATATGATAATGTCGGATGAAATACAACTCCATCGTACCGATAAAATGTTTGAAGTCCTGGAATTCGTATTTGGAGAACGCATTCTAGCTTTGACGTATCCAAAGGATTGTTAAAGCCATAAGGCGAATATCTTAATTGTTATATGTTATTGATTTCAACCATCTGACTCATTTTTGTAGAACAATATTAAATGCGAAATTTACACATACAACCTCGAATTTATCGTTGAGCTCAAAACTATTAATCTAGAAGTTACCGTAAACATCATTAAATCAATCCTTTAGTGAACTTTGCAAACATTTTCTTTCCATCAGAACCTCATTATAGTCATTGATAGCAAGCATATTGAACGTCATAAATTAAATCCAAATATATGTAGCTACTTTTAACAATTGAATAACATTTTTGAGTTCAATAGTTTTTGAAAATTTTATTTCATGTAGCCCAATAATTGTCACCCCATATATTATTAATAGTCACTTACCATCCACTACATTCCATTTTCAAGAGAAATTTCTAAGATATTACTCAGTTATGAATTCTCTCTGAGGATATCCTTGAAATAGTTTCCCTCAATAATCTACTGCTCTTACTTCGAAATTCCATTTAAAAGTCTTTTGACGATAGATACGTTACCAATGGCTGTCTACAACTCTACCATTTCAAATGTGTGAGAGAGATTGTAAATATATATTTGGTAGAGTCCCTAACTTTGATAACTGGATAAATTTCCCCAGTTTCCAGACGCAGTCCATCTGTCAGAATATTCAATATTTATTATTAATGTTCAATTTAAAATCACTTTTCTTGTACTGTGCTAAGTTGTAGTTCATCAGAATGATTTGACATGACTGAATAAATAAATGGGAAGGCAGCAGAGGGCAATTAGTAATGTACGAAAATGAATAAAGTAAAAAGAAAGCAACGGTTATTACTATTCGTAACTTTATCCGACCTTCATCACTGGATGAGGTAAGAAAAATATTTATAATTAGGACATTTTAATTTACATGCTTATTTTATTATATATAACTAAAATATGTATATTCTAAATTCCTTTTCCCGATTTATGGATACCTGAAAGAATATCAAAGCTAGAGTTTAAAATAAGTCTAAAAAATAATGGGTCCCTTTTAATAGGTTAAATATTTTGGTGCATTGCCTTTTATAAAAATAATGGTTTTATAATTAACATATACAGTTGAATTCCCATCATTTGAATTGATTCTGACCATACCTGATCTATTTTGTTAAGTTACTGATTAAAAATGCTTATTCCCAAGTGAAAAAAAGAAATATTTTATTAATGGAGTAATTTATATCTAAAAAATCTCGGCTGGATACATTTATATGTACGGTATTAAAATATCATTGTTCGAGTGTCTGTTTCGCTGCATTATCTTGCAAATATTTGTAGCACGTTCAAAGCTGTACGAATAGCTGTGGTTCGGTAAATTTAATATAGTAATAAAATAACTCTTTATTCCTATTCAGCTTTACATTGTTCTGATATCTATTCCAAAATAAAAATGATTTTTGAAAGAATTTCACATTCATTATTATAATCAACGTCACTTTTAACTATAGATTCATTTGTCAAGCATTTATTTAAACCAATCTGATTAGTTTTACCGACTGGAACACTTTCTAATAAAAATGTAATATGCTAAGATTTGTATTTTCAACCATACGCACACGAGCGCTTTGTACTTCATTGTAGAATGAAGACAACCAAGGAATGAGATTAGAAGGTACTTTACTTAAAATTAATATGTGATAACAAAAACTATTATTCTTAGTAGCTAAATTGCACAATTAGTTGCTACCTTTATTTGCATAAAAACGTACAGACCAACAAACGATTTATGTTTTAATTGATAATTGTTAAAATCAGTAACAAATCTAAAGTTGAGATGATAACACTAAGTACTAAATTCGATCTTTCGAAATAAAAGCAATTTTGAGACTCCATACTCACGTACAAACAAAAGTACAGATCATTTTAATAGATTTAATTTAACATCTAATAACAATCTACATTTAAAATGCTAAAATTGTGTACCGAATTTCATTCACTTAAGTTACTGCCTTTTTGCTAAGCCTTTATGACAGACAGATATAATTCGAACAATTTGATTTTCGGATTCCGAATTGTGTAAATCCGACAAAATTTCGATTTCGGAATTTTGATGATCACAGTGCTTTATATTCTTTTTATTCTTCGTATATGAGAAAGTAATAAAATTCCTAGAAGATGATATGTTCAAAAACTTCTTATTAAATCAATAGAAGCAGTAAAAAATTATCACAATTTATTTTTAAAAGAATTTTATTTCTATTGTTCTCCACCCTGCCCCACGGTCCAAAATTATTTTTATTTATGGGTTTAATATACCGCTTCGAAATATTTCCATAAATTATTCTGAGCGTATTTTGTGCTTTTCAATTTAAGCATTATGTTAAGACAGCTAAAAGACATTCTAATTATTGATTTCGCTATGAAGAATTTAATAAAATTATTTATCATATTCATTTCTAAAAGTATGCATACATCATCTGAGAAATATGGCTTTTTAAAGAATAAAATTATTCATGTCATTTTGTTTTAGGGTACTAAAACAACGTCTTAAATACAAAATTTATAATTACAGTACTTAATTTACTTTACTTTAAGACCTAAATGAAATTAAATTGTTATTCATTATTAAATAAAATAATTAAGAACTATACACTTTAACGGCAAAGCGTATATTGCTGCTTATGTATGGCATCAGTCATTTGTTAAAATTTGAAAATATATGCAATAATTAGACATTCTATTAAATAACCAAGACTTAAAAAATAATTGAATTACACATTTTAAAGATAACATGCATAGTGAATACACGAAATTCACGCCGAGTTACTGGTTGCTTTGAAGGGTGGTCAGGTTTGGTCTCGTATGTCAGAAAATTTTAACATTTTTGACACTGAGATATTATTGCTAAGAGAATTACTTTTCTAGCTAAAGCATATAAAGGTACTAAGATTTGAAAATCATTGATTAAGATAACTTTTAATGTTTCTGAACATCAACGAAACAGGTGTTGTTTCATTTGAATACATAGTTTACTTTCGAGTTTGTACGTATATTATTAGATTTTTTACTCTCCAGGTCAAATAGTTATAAAGGTTTTAATCCTTTTTTTATATATTGTTACTGTATTATGATATACAAGGTAAATAGGTTAGTAGCTTATCAATAAATATAAGCACAATATATTTATTGATAAGTTACTAAGGCGTAAACTTCAGCAAAATATAACATCGCTGAAGGCGTAAACAAATCAGTTGCTCTTATTTATTTAAAATCAATAAAAACACATTTGCTTCTTCACAAGTTAAAATATTAAAAGAAACTGAATTCTCATATATCTGTCCTCAAAGAATATAATAGCTTTTCAATGGCAAAGCTTTTATTCATCCATAATATTTTCAGAGCTATCTTTCAAGAATTAAATTAATAAAAGAAATAATCATCTTCTAAGAGCTTATATCAATGAATATGATGACAAAATTCATTTCCGGATTTTAATAAGGAAAGAATCAGATTTTAGAATTATTTCAGAAATTTAAAAGCCTCTATAGCTACATATATCCATATACTACGATCATCTTAATACGCATTTAGAAAAAAAAAAAAATGAATGACTTCAAATTTTAATAATTACACAGTAAAAACTGCTTTTAAAATCCCCTCATATATAAATTTTAAAATCAATATTGTCTCAATTATTTATACACTTTCATCATCTTAATAAACCTTTCGAAAAACATTATGATTAACAGGTGTAATACTTTAACTGAATAGAATTATTTAATCAAAATCTTAATATATTTTTGTAAAGGCTTTCTGACACCGAAATTTTTATTATAAATTATATATTATGCAGCAACATTAGAGCACGGAAAATTTAAACTCTTTCCAATATTTTTCTTTTCGTTCAGATCAACCAACATTTCTAAGTATATAGGCTAGATTTTTAAATATTTTTAATATTTAATAAATATCAATTTTCTTATCCTCCAAAAATACAATCCATTTCCTTTATGAATCATAAAATAAAATCTATCATTTTGTTAATTAAATTGCAATTCCAAGAAAGAAGAAAAAAGTAAGATGCCTTTTTAATACATCTGCTTGGTCTTGGAATTTTACATTTTACCTAATATAAAAACATTTTAATATTATTGGATCTTTTTTTACCATTGAATCCAAGCAGCATCACCATGTCTGGTAGTTTGTGCCAAAAACGAATTTAAACAACTCAATTTTAATATTACATTAAATATATACTTAAAAACTATAGATTGACGTAGCAAGGGCAGATTTGGATATTGTGCCAAAAAAAACTTAACCAAACTTAACACCTTACTTTCAATGTTTCATTTAATATATGCTGAAAAATAAAAATTCTGAAAAACATTATTTTGATTTTTTAAAAAAGGGTTTCATATTAATATCTGTAGGACATTTATTTTTATTAGCTGTTTTATAAGTGTATAATAAATTGCATTGTAATGAATTACATGCGAAAAAAATTGAGATGATGTTTTTAAAAATAAAACTAAATAAAAAAGGAATTATAGAAAAATATCGCTTAGTACCTTTGATAAAATCCACGGCTTGTTCCAGACCATAAGTGTCCTTATCACAATCGTCTAAGACATATGCTCCAAGCTTAATACCAGGTAAGAAATTTTTCTGGTCATTAACCCAGTCCATAGTGTACAGCATGCATTCAAGCGCTTGTATCCCACCCTGGGGCATAATTGGTCCACAGATGCGCTGGTCCTCTCTCTCGTGTATCATCATCAGACCGCCGAGGATGACATCGCCATCAATTTCGGCAACTCTCTTCACGGGCCACGTGAAATTGAACGAAGTCAGTTTACGCTTCTTGAAAGAAGTGAAAAATTCTTCTAAAATTGCTGGCATAAATATTTTTTCATGCTTGTTACCATTAGATTCCTTTTCAAAACCATGTTTCTCTTTATTGTATAGAAACAGTTTATCGTCAATTTTTTTTGGATTTATCTTCGTGGATTTAATCTTAAAACAATCAGTGAAAGTATTCCAACAAAAACAAAGAATTAACATTTCAGAAATAATAAGCAGATTTAATTTTCTGTAGAACTTCATGACACGCATCGATCCTAGATCTGGAATAAACTATCTTAAAAAGTTTTAACTTTGTTTCTAACACGTGCGTAATGAAGACCTTTCTGCTGTGCGTTCAAGAAGCAGAATCTGTGTTCCACCATCTGGCTCGAGAAGATATTCGATTTCATTGAGCGGGATTTAGTGGAGTACACAGCGCCCTCTTGCGTGTTGAGCGGGAAAATGATAAGCCCCAAGTTAAAGAAACTTCTTAACCTCTTTGATCTCTTCTCTTCAGACTACAAAATTTCTCAATAATAAAAATTACAATAAATTTCCTATTTTTTCTCTGAAAAGTATACTTACAGATAACTTAGAAAATAATTAAAAACTAAAAACGAATGAATTTTTTTCCTTACTGAATAAATAGTTTTACGCAAATGAATTGTAGAAATCAATTACTTAAATTGGATGATATATTGCTGCCAGATTATTAAAAAATCATTTCAACTCACGGACAAATTACATAAAAATACTTTGTTTTACAATGAATTATTATCAAATTTTAGAAATAATTTTATATGCCAGTAGTACAATTTTTCTCGAAATATCACGGTCAACCTTTTTAAATTCATATAAAGGTAAATTTTAAAAATAAAACATGCTTCAAAACAATTGCAAATGCTCTGTACGGTTTTATAAAATTGAAGCTTATAAATAAAAATGGTAATTATAAAATGCAACTATATTTATAACGAAGATAAAATTTTGGAAATATTTTATACTATTTCTAAAGTATATAAATTAATCGAAGCCAAAAGATGCACTCATAATATTAAATTTTTTAATGACCATGATGGCATTTTATTAAACTTCCAATGCTTATATTAAATTGTTGCTTTTTTTACTTTTAATTAACATTGTAATAGAATGCTGACGTTAATAAAAAGTATTTGATATCTCTTTCAATTTATATACTTCTTTAATATCACTGTTTAACAGATAAGAAACTTAAAATTAATAGAATAAAGACACTGCTGATTATAACAAAGATTATTTACTATCATTTATGTACATAATTTATATTTTTCTGACACATAAAAATATAAAATGCTAAAACTTTTCCTTTATAAAATTTCTATTTTTGAAATGTTGAAATAAATCATTAACACGAAAGTTTTTTTTATTACATAATAGAAAAAAAAAGTATCTGATATCCTAATTACAAGAATTTTATGTCCTAAATGCACTGCAATCATCTTGGGTAAGTTATGAATTCAGATTTCACCAAATAACTTTAATTAATCAGGGTAACATGCTCGCGAAATCCGATATGCAAACCCTGCATCTCCTGCCGAGATAGAAAAATAGTTAGGAAAGGGATAAAAGGGTATGTTTCATCCTTGTCATATGACCAAGGGTTATAATTACAAAATATGTTCTAAAATAGTTCAAGTACCATTTCAAAATCTTCAATTAAACTAACATTCAATTCCTGTTCATTTTCAATCATTTTATTTTCACATTTATTTTATTTATGATTTACTAGAATTCGGGATAATAATAATAGAAAGTTCTATGTCATTATTTCAAAATAATTTCTACAAGTTTTCCAACAATCCACAAGGAAATTAATCATTTTTCAACAGTTTTTTTTTGTTATTGTTGTGGAAAATTTTTCTCCCAATACTCTCTCGAAATCTATTAAGATTAGGATTGGAAAAATGTTTATTTTCAATCTTTATCATCCTCTTCATTGATTTATTCTTTTCTAAGAAATATTAAAAAATAGTTTGGATAGTTTCATACGTAAAAGGACTAACTACAAGGTTCTCGATCTTCCTGTTTTTCTTTTGGTGTGATTATTTTTTCAATAGCAATGAGGGAATATAAAAGATGACTTCTTTGTGAAAATAGATTGCGTGTTCTTTGGGTTTCTGGTGCAACATATGACCTATTTTATGTTATGCAGTTCATAAAGAAGCATGACAAATAATATTTTAGGATGCCTTTCGTTTGACCTTAATGGTTCAAAATGTGATACAATTTTAAAACTTCTGAGCGCAAAATAATGTATTAAATTTTCTAAAGCTAAAGTATTATGCTTTCTAAATTTTTCAAAAAAATGTTTATATACCTAGCTTTTTTTATAACATTTCAGCCAAATGTATTTAAACATCAAACTTCGATAGTCACTCATATTATTATAGATGCCTTACGATTATTTGTTCATCATATTATATTTGTCTCTGATTTGAAATCAGCTGACGTGGAATTATGTGAGAAATATCCCATCTTATATTTATTCCATAGCATTACATTACCTTTTAAACGCATGCTGAACATCACACTTTTCTTGGTTTAATTTACAACACGAAATTAAATCAATTTGAGCTGTTGTCAAAGTGACGGCAAATAAATCTTAAAGGGATCTTGCAAGTTAAATTCTACTTTCATTATGTGAGATATCAATTATTGAAAAACATGTTTACAATATTTTTTAAAAAAATTCATTAAAAATAGAAATTGAATATATATATTATAACATTATTATCAACGGAAAGGAAAGGTCATTTTAAGAGGATTTACAAAGAGTTTTGTCTGTAGTAGTTTCGGAAAAGTATCGCAGAAAACTCCCAAATGTTAGTTTAATTTTTGATTAATTAAAGTCTCAACAAAAATCTCCGTTTAGGTATACTTTTTCATCCTTCAAAATAAATATGTACATATCAAGTGCGGTAGCTCCATTGCCTGGTGTATAGAGCACTAATACTCACACATACATTCATTCATATGCACAAACACATAATCATTTGATAATAAGCCTTGGAGTGATTCCGAGCATTCATTGGCCCGAAATTGATATTTTCTTTAAGATGGTGGACGAAAATATCTAAAAGAGCACGTTTCAATAATAATATTCATTTTTTTTATAAATCAGCTTGTTTTAATGCTTGATTTGGAAAACTGATTGATGTACCAACTTTTGTTTAAAACTATTAGTAAAAATATTTTGTTAAATATCTCTCACAGAGCAAAGTATGAAACAATCTAAAATTCCCTAATCATCAATACATTTATTGACTTAAGTTACATAAAATGTAATTATTATCTTCATTCAAACCAAGCTAACAGTACTAAACAATATGCATATTATTAAAGATTCACAAATTAATGATTGGGCAAAAATTTGAATGCATATCCTATATAAATTACATCGTGTTTACTGTAAATAAAGATGATTTATTGAATTAATGATATATGTATTGCCAAAAATCATTGAAATTTATGTCTCGCCATTTGTTAAAACCTGCTATTTAAATTTTAAGAAAATATAAGATTTAATATTTATTTTGCTTTATCCAATCACGTGCTCAAACACATTTTTTTAGATTTAATTAGCAATAAAATTGGATTTTTTAAAAATTTTAGCGTAAGTATGATAACAACATTTTGATAAAAGCTAATTTTTCTCTTGGAGTGCTCATGAAGATCAAATTTTATTATTTTGTGTGAAACATATTGTTGAAAAATATGGTTAAAATATTTCGTTAAAAGTTTGTTAAAAATAGAAAGTTAAATTATACGTTCAAATACTGAAACTAATAGAAAGTTAATTTTTTAAATCTTTAACTTGATGTAAAAATCATGTTTGTGCGATAATAGGTTCGAAAGTTATGATGGAAAAAACGTCAAAATTTCGCTTAATTTTAATCAGTTTAAATTCTAATTAAAAATTCGAAAAAAGTGCCCGGTGCCCACGATGTACATATGCCAAATTTTGTAGCTTTAAGTAGAACGGTACAGCCTGTAGAGCACCAACACAAACACACTCACACATTCAACAGTATTGTAAGTATTAGGGGCCTTTGGCGACCAGCTGGTTTACCAGAAATAATGCGTTCTAAAATTTTCAATTAAAAACTGATGTACCTTGCTCTCTCAAAACTTCTCAATCAAATATTTTTAAACTTTGATAGTCACGTAGCTCGTATTATTATAGAACACTTACGATTATTTGTTCATTGCACTGTATATCTCTCTGATTCGTAATAGGTCGTCATGCTATTATGTGAAAAATAGCACATTTTATATTGTTCCATAACATTACGCTTCCATTTAAACATGGGGTCGTTGTGATCTGGTGGTAAATTCTGGGCTTCGGAATGGAAGTGTTTCAGGTTCGAGACTCGATTCCACCAAAAACTCGTCGTGTGAGGCGATCTCTCGCACGTTAAATGTGCCAGGCCAAACGTCCTCCCACTGGTGTGGTGTGGTGTGGGGAGGGGGTGGCTTTTTCAGTTGTCATTCTCGTCATTTGACAGTGGTTCAAAATTACGAGGTCCATCCCGAAATAACCCTAGTGTTCCTTTACAGCGGGACGTTAAAATAAATAAATTAAACTAAACTCCATTTAAACACGTGCTTAATTTCACACTTTCCTCGGATTAATTTGCAATAAGATTTAATCTTTTAGTTTGAGTTTTTATCAAAGTGACGTCAAAGCACTGGTACACTCTTAACTTTCTCTCTCAGGTTACGCTCTACTTTCATTTTGTGAGAATTTAATTGTTGGAAAATATGATTATAATATTTTTTCAAAGAATCATTAAAAATAGAACTTAATGCATATGTTAAAACAGGTAATTATTAATTATAATAGATAATTATATGTTGTTATTAATAAAAAAGACATTTTAATAATTACTGAAAAAAAGTATTGTAGTGTAATATTTTCGGAAGTTATAGCAGAAAAATTTCAAATGTCAGCGTAATTTTTAATCAATTAAAGTTCCAATATAATCTGTCTAGGTATATTTTTTATCCTCCAAAGTAACTATGTGCATACCAAGTGGGTAACTCAAGATCATATGATCTGGTGTCTAGAGCACTTAACACACACACACATTCATTCATAACGCAAACGCATTTTCATTTGATTTTCAATCGATTCCAGGTATTGATTGGCCTGAAATTGATATTTTTTTAAATGGTAGACGAAAAGATAAAAACGAACAATTTTTCACGTTAATGATATAATTTTTTTATAAATCAATCAGTTTAAATGATTGATTTAGAAGAGTTAGTGATGTAACAATATTTGCTTAAAATATTAGTAAATATATTTTGTTAAATATAACTCACAGAGCAGAATATGAAAAAAAAATCTAAAAGTTATTCATCAACGCATTTTTTTAACTCAAGTTACGTGAAATGTAATTATTTACATCACTGTATTAGGCAACAGCTATGTCTATTACCAACTAGCCGCCTTTGGCGACCAGCTGGTTCGCCATGAGTAATGTGATTTAAAAAAATTTTTTGGTGATGTTGCCAAAATATTAAATATTTTTAAGAAAGCGAGAAAGGGGAAAAAATTAGTCAATAAATGATCTAAATGTTGCAAACGATTATAGAAACCTTGGCTTTGCATTTATTTTTTTAGAAACTGTCGCATTTTATAATGGAAAAAAAAATATTGAATTAAAGATACAGATATTGCAAACGATTATAGAAATATGCCATTAAGTCGGGATTTCAATGCATATCTTGTCTAAATTCAATCAGGTTTACCGTAAATAAAGAAGATTTGTTGAATTAATGATTTAGATATTGCAAGCGATTATAGAAATATTTGCTTTGCATTTATTTTTTTAGAAAGTATCAAATTTTACATATCTTTTATTTTATCCAGTCATGTGCTAAAAGTTTCATTTCTTTAGATTTATTTGCGATGAAATTTTTTTTATTATCTGAACTTCCGTCATTGTTTTATTTTATTTTATCCAGTCACGTGATAAAAAAACATGATTAAAATATTTCTTTAAAAATTCTTTAAAAACAAAAGTTATATCTAAAAATACTGATATCATTGGAAAGCTAATTCTTTTAATCTTTAATTTGATGTAAAAATCCTGTTTGTACAATAATATTTTCGAAAGTTATACTTCAAACGGAAGAACTTCGAAATTTCGATTAATTTTAATTAATTCAAATTCTAATTAAAAATTCGAAAAACGGGCTCCGAGTTGCACATTCCCGAATTTCAAGGTATACATGTACTAAATTTGGTAGCTGTAGGTCCAACGGTCTGGCCTGTAGAGAGCCAACACACACACACACACACATTGAGCTTTATAATAAGTATAGATAGATAAAATAGGCAGATCTTCAGAGGGATAACTAGTAGACAAATTTGGTATAAACCGTGACACGAATTAACAATTCATTGGGAAATTTAGGAGCTAAATTTCAACGATTGAGTATTGAAGTGTTTTTATTAAAGTTTCATATGAACGTTGATGGCAGGCAGACATGTTGCCTGAATACGATTTTTATATAAAAAATAGGATGAAGATGCTTTTTTTATATACATAAAACCTATACACCAAATTTTTTCCCTCTATTCCATCGAGTTTTTGAGTTTTAATTTTCACTTTAACACTGATAGCCAAACAATTTCTTAAAAAAGTTCTCTCACTAAGGAAAATATAAAATATAGAGACTCATCTTACTCAAAATTTTGAATTTTATACAACTACAGTATTTTTCTTTTGATTATTTAGTATACAAGAAAATAAAATACATTTAAATCGTATCAGTAGCTTTCACACAAAAAGTCAACTGGCTTTTAAGACTTCCTTACCAAGAGAATATTCTGAGAAAGAAGAAATTCGAATACCATCTATTAAAGTCGCATCAATCAATTAAAATCGATGTTGATATTTCAAATAAAAGGGAGATATGTTTATCTGCTGTAAATAATGAATTAAAATTATTATTCTTTTGATAGAGAATATATTTAATGCGTTAACATCTATTTCATTTTAAGGTGCAATAAATAACTATTAAAATAGTTTAAATAAATAGTTTTATAATTGAAGTGTTTTATTAATGTTTCACTATAAACGTCAGAATATTCAACGGTGGAATGATTCAAATTCAACGGTGGAATGATTTTCTACCTGCCTGCTATTTCAGAGACATGCAAGTACGATCATTCAAAAATGCAATGATCTAAATATTTAAAATGAAATTTCGTATGGTATTTTGTGACTACAAGTGAAGTTTATGGCAAATATTTGTTTCAGTCGATTAAGAGCAACCTGTTGCGAGCAAATATTTCATTTTTGAATATTAATAATGCATATCAGGGATTAATCATCAAACATCTCACCAAGAATGATAAGATAAATAAATTAAAATGCTGAACTCAAGCCAAAAGTCAATATTCCGTAACTTTTATACTCTAATGTATTGTGAACGTTTTCATTCTGATAAGTTTATTTCAATGTATGCGAGAAAAGTTTAGAGAACAATCCCGCTTGTTAGTATTTATATGTTTGATAATTGTGGCATATCTAAGAAAATAGATATAAAAACAATGCTGTTTCAACAGTAAAATACCTGTTGAAAAAACATTTACTATTATTTTTGCTACATCAAACAGAAAATATTAACAGGGAGGTTTAAGAATTAGAATTAAAGAGAAGCTATTTAAATATTTTTTTTAATAAATTCTGCACCGTGACCCAGTTTGAGTTTGTGATTAAATTTTTAACAAATTCTGAGACAAATTAACTTAAATGTAACATTAAACTGGTTATTACCCTGTGTCATGGTTATTACTCTATCAGTAAGAATTGATAGGGAATTCATGTGAAGTGTTTTCATAATGATTTTGGACCGTAAGGAATGAAATATGTCATTAATTGTTGATCAAATACCAGAACTTAACCAATTGGGATTATGTGATAAATGATATTATAAGAAAATTTAATGGATAAGAAGTATCAAATTTCAATAATAAAGAAATTTGCAACATGTTTTGCAAATATAACCAAAAATATTAATTAAAAGAGAAATCAAACTTAAAATGCAAATGCATATGTGTAAGTTCCATAATTAGCTTCGCTTCAAACTTGAATGAAAAATTTGAGCATTGTCCCAGGTAGCAGAACCTAATCACACATTATTGTGCAATATCACATTATATATTCAATATTATACAACATTGTGAATGCTGTTTAATATTATATAACATCGTACGATATTTGTGTGGTACAAGGGCTACGATTCCACGAATTAACAACTTTTTGCTTTAGTCGAGAATTTTTATTACTATTCAAATGCGAGCTGATTTGTGTACGGAAATGTATGCATTATGTGATTCGCCTTAAATCTCTACAACTGTCAGATAACGACAATTTTTTCCTGGATTTATGAAATTGTGAATGTATTCATTTATGAAGGGGAAAATGTATCCTTTCCAACAGTTCAAATAAAGAGCATCTCATTAATGAATATACAGATTAAATGGGATGAAAAAGAAGGTATGTTGGGACTTTCATTTCTTCTTAGTTTCTTGTACGATAACAGATATAAAGATAATTTGAATTGGTAGTTTCTCTCTGATTGAAATAAGCTAATTAGAGTTTTTGCATTAGAATTTCTTCAGTTCTAAAAATATTGCTATGATATCGTTTTGTCTTTATATCGTTTTGTTTTAAAGATCAAATCAATTACATTCCCTTCTAATTACTTCTATTCACTCATCTTCAAATCTTATAATATAAAGGAAGAAAATGTGTGATAATAGTTTAAATTTACATAAAATCTTCTGATTATATATAATTACCTTCAGTTCACAGTTTCTTGAGATTTAGGATGAAACAATTTACTAGTGACTTATTATCATAAAAATGAACAGATACATAGCCATCATCAGCTCTCTTCAATGAGGCTTAATACTTTCTGAAATAATTTGATTCATCATCAAAAATCAGAATCTTTACTTCGTTCTATTTTACAGATAAATTCAATTAAAAATGATTGAAGAATTGTCATCGTTATCCAAAGGATTTTTTTTTCAATTTAAATTTTCCGAAATATGTCACAGGATATATAACTTCGCTCAAATGTACAAGCAGTGATTTTCATTTATTGGCTCATATTTTTCACGTGTGTCATAGAAACTTCGAAAAATAAGCGGTTAATCATTTAATTACCAGAAACTGCCTCCAGATAATGATTTTCTTTGCCTCTAACGTCAAAGATTCTAAGCAAATACCCAAAGTAGAATAATTACAAGACCAATTTGTTGCAACATTCCAATGGCTCTGTAATTGCTTTTATCTTCATTTATATTCTTTGATGACTTCCCTATTTGTTTCTGCTTCATCCTGATTACTAAGTAATGGAAGCAATCAAATTATTTAAAAAGATATCGGTGGCTTTTATGAAAGCTTGATACATTTATCAAATTACAATTTTTCTTAATTCGTTGAATATTTTACTGTTTAAACTGAAAAATGAATTAAAAATTATCATATCTTTCAAAAATATCTAAACATGTGTTAATAGTTGAGTGGTTCAGTCAAAAAAAAACTTTATATTTAAAAAACTCGATTCATTTTATCATGGGAAACACAATATGTACATGAAGCGACGGTAAAACTGACCTCCGTTTGTATCACAATACAAATGCAAAAGAGACCGAAAGTTTTCTCCTCAGCGATTTTATTACGAGATTTTGGAAGGATTTCTTCCTGTAGTCTTAGAAAAGGGAAACATAAGTATATTTCAAAAAGGCGGTAAGCATTTGAAATTTTTATTCCTTCACTCGGAATGTGAGAAATGCAAAGGCGATCAGATTTTCTCAAACACTTGCTGAATTAATTATCAGATAATATTTTAGAATTTTAAAATGTCGTTAATATGATTCATATATATATATATATATATATATATATAAAGTCTGTGTAATGAAGTATTTACACTTTAAATCAAGCGAATCATCATTAGTCACAAATAGTTTAAATAAAATGAATTCTATAAAGCAAGGTTCCCAAATTTTTTTAAAACATTGCAATCCAGTTTCATGCTCGATTCATTGAATTTCTGGAGAAACCCAGTAATAAAAAGCGTAAAAAAATAAGATCAAATGAAGCAGTAGTTTAGAAACAAAAAAAGTATGAAAATTGTATCCGGTAACAAACTAAATTATTCCTTTTATACTTTACGAAGACAATATGATTGTTTTGTTTTTTCATTTTTTTTTTGCTTGCCTGATTTGTGTGTTATTTTGAACCTCTTATATGCAAATTATGCATTACGCACTATTATTTTTTTCAAAAAATTTGAAAGCGAGATTTTCCCAGATCTCCATGTGCAAAAAATGCATTTTTAGAATAACATATGTCTTTGAACATGATAATTTTCAAATATTTAAGTTAAATGTATGAAATTTATAATACGGTCTCTGATGATTGGGATAAATTCTACAGATTGAGAGAAAATTTGGAACAAAATCTATTCAAAAGTGTATCTTTCCTATCACCGAATATAAGTTCACATGGTAACTACATGTAAACGAGATTAACACTTTTATTGCCGAACGAAATTATGTTATCTTTCGATTAATACCGGCCCGATATGACAAATTTGCTAGAATTTAGAATGAAGCTCATACAATAAATGTTTACAGTATTGAAAAATAAACATATTACGAGACAATGGAAGAATAAATTAATGTCAACCTAATTTCAATACTTTTTGAAATGTAAACTGTCGTAAATTGTCTTAACGATGTATTGTCGTTGGCATTTTTCACAAGTGTTGTGAAGAAACAATATGTATTTGGCACTAAAAAGCTTAAATGGATGACATTTGTTATAAATTTAATATCTAATTTGTAGATATCTATACAATTTGGCAACAAGTCCGTCAAGATACTTACTGTACATTGACCTGTATTTTTGCATGCCTGTAAAAGCGATAGTTCAAAATGCATAATAATTTAGGTAAATGCAATTTGTCTCACAAACATCTAAATCGTAGATAACTCAATAATGCAGTGTTCTCAATAATTTAGATAACTCAATAATGCAGTGTACTCAATAATGTAGATAACTCAATAATGCAGTGTTCTCAATAATGTA
>JAPMOQ010042324.1:1268822-1302375 GCA_026543055.1 Argiope trifasciata | reverse complement strand
CAATAATGCAGTGTACTCAATAATGTAGATAACTCAATAATGCAGTGACTGAAAAAAATAAAATTTATGATTTTACTCATAAGACTACATAATAGTTTTATATCGCCGTTTGGTTCAATCAGTTTTAAGAAAGGCGCCCAAAATACACATACCATTTTCAGATATTTGTATATGAATCACAAACCATTACTCGGCAAAGATCACATCATAGGTTTAATTAAAATGCTGATATGTTTTCAAAGATTCATATCTTGTAACCACTCCTCATTATTGTTATAAAATTGATTACTAATATCTGTTTTCATTATTAGGGTACAAACTGGTACTTCAAATGCGGTACTCTAAAAATAAAAATATGAACACACCTGTCATTCGCAGCCTTCAATTTTGAGTTATTACAGTGACATAATTAGAAAGTATCTAAGATAGTTTAAGAAAGAATATTCCTACTTTATAATGATGATTGAATTCTGATCAAGAATTTCTGCCCCACATTACATTTTTGAATATTGTAGAAATATTCGTATCCCTATAAAACATTCATTGCTTCCTTACTCACAATGCTGAAACATGTAGTAAGAAAATTCTGAATTTGAATATATAGCTAATTGTTATATCTTGATGAAATTAACTTATAAAAAAATTAAATATAATAATGTTAAATAATAAAACTGAAATATTGATTCTTGAAAATTGGAGCTCTTATTTATACAATTTTTGTCTTCCCTTTCCGATTTATTTTGTAACACAATAACATTATATTTTATAATTGCAAGAAATGTAATTTCTTTTTTAAAGTAGCTCCCTTTTTAAATTATTCTTCAGATCACTGATTTCATTCGCATAGAATATATCATTACCGTTAAATGCTGCATGAATATATTAAAACCAGTTGGATGATGATATTGATAAAGAAATTTGGCAATTTTTTTTTAGTGTTAAATAATAAATATTTATTTTTTATAACGAATCTTCGCCATTAAAATTATTTCCACGGTAATGTATTTGAAAAGCATTTGCATGGAATGGACCATTTAAAAGGTGAGATACATCCACAAGACATTAAACAAGTGAGAAATAAACCTGCTATCAGTGGTCCACTAAGTAGTTTTTTACCGAAATCTTACTAATTATCCGTACGAAAATCATGTAATTAAAGTATCAACAGCGTTTTTCTTCTTGCAGAAAATCCGACGTTCGAAACACCCACGAGGCCACTACACTTATAAATCATTGAGCAATTATTTATGTTTCATGTTCCACAATATTTATTCTTCCCTTCGTTTTAGTTGAATCACGCACTGGATGTCCATTAGAAAGTTTTCGGAGTGAAAACATAGCATTAAGCAATCGAACATATTTTTTAGTAATTTTCTTAATTAAAGAATCGGTCAGATTCTAACAAAAACAGTTAAAGGAAAACAATCCACTTAAAATGCATTTTCTTAAAGTAAAAAAAAAAGTTAATTAAGGGAAACAAATTCGAAACGCCTAAGGAAATCGAGGGATGAAGATGTACATGAGAAAACAGTTTCTTTTATTTCTTTCTTTTTTTTGAAGGGGAGGGATACTTTCAGATTTGCTATAATAAGCTGTTTTCTCATTAAATGTTCACTAATGGTGATTAAAAATCATTTCCGATTGAAATATCTTTGAAAAATAATAATTTCAACAAAAACATTGATTTTATCTTTTTCAAGATAATTGAAAGAAGTCAAAATCATAGGACTTTAAAAAACGGAAACAGAAGCTCAAGTGACCAAGGATCCTCTTTTGGGAATGCGAGGATGGGAAGTTGGTAGGTTTAGTGTGGCGGTTTTCAGTTTTGTTTGTACAAATAATATTAATATTGGCTGGAACTGTCAGCATGGATATAAGCATTCCATGCATAGGATTCTTGAAATCGGCTGTAATTTGTGTGACAATTGAAAATTTATCAAACGAAATGATTTCAGAATTTTAAAAATCTAGTCTATAAATTAAATATTATGACAATTTTGAACACAACGTTACTAAAGTGCATAGAATTTTAAAAGATTTGTTTTTGAAAATGCAAGTCATAACCATTGTAAAAATCATAGTCAAGACCTTTCATTTTATTTTTCCACTTTCGATACAATTTGAACTTCATAATTGATCAAACTATCGCGTTCAGTCTAATTTTCCAGTATTTTAAATAAATAATCAAATGCTACGGCTTGAAGTTAATTGCATCTTTATTATTTAAGATTACATGCTTCAATTACTTAAAATAAATTTCGCTAGTTGCCACCTTAGAGTTTTATATCTTATAAATTATAATCAGTTTATTTTTAGTAACAATTATTTAGATATATAGAATAATATGCCCTAGGTCTTATATAAGAAAAAAATTAAGCATTATAAAATTAAAACAATTAACACATATTTCTGAAACTATCTAATCTAATCTAAACTCCAAAATTTTCAAAAATTTAATATTTTCGCAATTTAACAGGATTAAAAGAGTGTATTACAAAAAATTCTTATACTGAAGAAACAAATAATCTTATTAAAAGCTACTAATAATGAATTTCCCAGAAACTAATGCAGTATTGACATTTTCATTTTAAAAAAAGAGATGATTCGGTATTAATCCTTAGACTAAAGTAAAAATAGATTTTCCGTTACATGTTCTAACAGCTCTGAGACTCTCCAATTATTTATTACATTGAATGAAGTAAGCAGAAACAAAGAAAGACGCGGGGAGCAAGAAAGAATAATATGGGACACTTTTTTTTAAAAAAGTTGCCTGCTACCGGTATATTTTTTCGTTTTTGTTTCAGTAATTAGTTATGAGGATTCCTATATAGTTTGTTTTATGTTATTGCGTTTTTCGTTTAAATTGGAGAATTTATAATTTAATGTTTTGTTTCATTTCTGTAAAAAATGGTGTATCTAAAGTCCTTAATTTCAGAGAATTTTCGGATCTGCTGTTGGGCCAAATTTCAATCCCTCACAGAATAATCCTTTATTTTGAATAACTATCTGAGGGTGGCCCTTGAAAAAGTCTTGTTTTACTTAATTCAAATGGGATTCTTATTTTATTTAATTTTAATTCTTTTCCTTTAAAATTTGTATTTATTATTAACTAGTTATATATATATATATATATATATATATATATATATATATATATGGAGGTATTTAAAAGTCACATTTCCAAAATATCTTTGTTGTGCTTTCCTTTTCTTTATTTGTTGCTACTGTTACTATGTACTTACTGCAATTTTTTCTTGTATACGAATTCTTAAAGAAGTATCATAGTTTTCCCGATTCTAAACAATATCCTTTTTATCTTAGCGACAATTATTCATTTTATGGCAAAAAAAAAAAAAAAAAAACCCATACAACGAAGAAAAAAATAAAAGTTGGTTAATCACAACTTTACGAATTTAGAATCACTTATTTTGGCACTTCATGTCCTTTCGTTTCAAATCCTTATTTGCATTAAAATAGTATACTTATTAATAATCAGACTTTTTTTTCTTTGAAAGGAAAAAGTTCAGAATATGCTGGTTCTTCAATAATAATCTATTCATTTACCAAAGCGATAGATTTTCCTCGGTTTCGCTTTCATTAATTTACTCTGACTTTTTTTTTTCATCCTGACAGCTAAGAAAAATTGGTTGAAATCAAATATTTGAGGTTATAAATAAACTTTTTTTTTTTCTTTCAAAAAATCTTCAACAAACGATAAATCAGAATCATTAATTCGCAAGGAGAAAACTAGCTGCTACTAAACAAGTAACATTTTAATCAGGCAACATTTATATATTTTAATCAAAAGGGATTCCTTTGATTTGGATTTCCTTTGTCAAGTACGTTATTTTTCTGAGAGGAAAAAAATATTTTTAAAGTTCGAAGGAAGTAAAATAAATAAAATGCAGATCGTATTTAATCTTATCTTTCCCCGTTAATTTTTTTTGAAGAAACAATTTAGAATAGCTAATATTTTCACTGATGTATTTTATTTTCTATTATAAATTGCTTTCAAAATATTTTTTTTTTCAATAAATCTCAAATTTTGTAGTACTGACGGCTTTTCAATAATTTGATTATGTTTTAACTTTTATTCAGTCTTATTTTGCTAAAAATTATTTCTTCTGAAAGGAATTAACTTCGGTGCTAAATGTGAAATAATAAAATGAAATTTCCTTCCTTATTCGCTGTGTTCTAATTTTTAAAAAAAATTTTAATAAGTCCTAATAATTTCAAACCTGAAATAATAAGAAAGTTTGAATTATAAGTTATGCTTTTACAACTTTAATTTCATGTATGAAAACTATTTCAAATAAATTAAAATATACGATTGCTCATACGATTCAGGATTATGGAAATTCAGGAAAAGAATTTCCTGAATTCAGGAAAGAATTTCCTGAAAAAATGTGACTTATTTGTAAAACTTAGTTATTAAACAAAAGGTAAATAGCAAAAGAGATGCTATGTGTTTGATATCATTATAAAACTGGCGATTTTTTGCTTCTTGGAACCAACCACAAAAATACAATCTATTTACAAAAACTAATATTACAGGGTTGGTATGATGGTTAATACATTATATGTCTCCCAGACGATGAAATACTAAATGCCTTGGCACGCTGAATATCAAATTATTGAACTGATATTGGGTAATATCACACCCCAATCAACACTCATCAAGCAATGCTCTCCAAAGTTCCTATAGACATGTAGACATTGAAAGTGGTTGGAGGACTGGAACTAGACAGCTAAGCATGTCCTACACATGCTCGACTGGATTCAAGTCCGGTGAAAATGCTGGCCAAACCTAACAGATGATATCCACCAATCGAAAGCATCCGTTTACCATGTTTGCACGGTGATTACTGGCGTTGTCATCCATAAACACGAATTCGCCACCCATGGCGTCCCGAAACAATGCTGTTCCAGAATGACGTTCTGGTAGAGTTTTGGCCGCTCATGGTTCAAATTTGAACATTCAAGTCAATTCTGAAACCCAGAATTATTCCTTTCCGAAAGAGCAATCCAGCACCACCGTAATGGTACCGTTTAATGACGCTCTCTTGGTGGAGACGGGTACACGGAGCTCTTCATATAGAAGTCCAGCTAGAATTAAACTGCAAACTAAATCTGGACTTGTCAGAAAATATCACACAAACCTACTGTTGCGGCATCTACAATGCATGCTCTCTACTCTCGGCTAATCACAGGTGATAGTGAGTTACAGTAAATCGAACAAAAGTGACAGGCATACAAGCATACAGACCAATTGGTCCCTAGCGTCTGTAGACGCTCTGCATTGAAACTGTCGTACCAGTGGCTAATCAAAGCTGACGAGACAGGTCTGATGCTTTGTTCCGTGTGTTTCTTTTGGCAGAAACTGCCAAATACCGGTCCTCATTCGTCGCTGTTTCTCTAGGGTGACCTATGCTGTAACGTATA
The DNA here is from genome assembly GCA_026543055.1 of Argiope trifasciata. NCBI lineage: Eukaryota > Metazoa > Arthropoda > Arachnida > Araneae > Araneidae > Argiope > Argiope trifasciata. Next base: position 1,296,933 of record JAPMOQ010042324.1, on the reverse strand, counting down.
CTCACATTTCCATCATCTTGGAATTGTTGCCAAAGCCTGGAGATGACAATGGGCAGTTTCAATTCCCTTGGACACTTCCAGCTGAATACGCTTACATTCCAGACTGCCGATAATTCTACAATGTAAAAAATCATCCAAATGCGTCCTTTGTGTCATAACTATGTGATTTTTGTATGGAAAGCCTTATAAAACGCTTGGGAACAATTTTAATTATCTGCCTATATTCCTCGAACATCACCCTCTTAGATTATTACGTATTACCGGTGTCACTTGGTGACATTCTGCAATTTATATATGATTTTTGAAGATGTCTATAGTCATTTTAAGGGTGATATATGTTTTTTAGAGTTCTATTACCACTTGACTCTGAATATCCTTTATTTATTGACATGAATGTAATCAAAATAGTGTATGAATGAATCTAGATGTACTGAAATATTAAATATTTTTGAAGAAATTTTTTACGATGGATGAAAGAGATGTTGATAGATAATGATTTTATTTCTAGATAAATATAGGATCAGATAAAAGAATGGATTAGTGTCTATTTTTAAAACTGATTATTACTTCCGTATGATATATTTTTTTCAATTTCAATAAAGTACTAAGAGGGAAGTACTCCATTCAATGTTTCAATCAATTTGCTTAGAAATAATAATTTAATAATGTATAAAAACTAAATATAATAAAAATTACTTGTTTCTGATTATTTCACATATGAACACAAATATGTCATAGAATTTGCTAATAAATTTATAAAATTCACATATGATTACAAGTAAAATGAACAATGCATATGGGTTTTTTTTATCGCGCAGTTTCTCAATATTGCTGGTTCAAGCTAATCTTATCAACATTTTTATTTTTATTCAGAAACAATGCCAAAAAATGGTTCTGAATCATTTTTAAGAAAAAGGTAATCATAGAACTATAAAAATGGGGAGAAACTCTCTTTTTCTACTTCGGGATACTCATATAACCCGAAAAAGCATTTTCATTTCAAGAACTGTGTCTATAAAACAACCTATTTGTTATTGACACAGCTGGATACGCCTCATTCATCTATAAATGAAACCAATGCTTTCATGATCAAATAATTAATTTTCCACATTTTTGTTTAGTGTAGGTCTGAAATTGCGGTATTTTAGGAAAGGAATTGAGATCACATCATCAGTCAACGATAACCGAAATGATAAAGGACGTCGAAAAACAGCTCGAAATATTTTCGGCAATTTTTTCTTCTGTTTCACTTTATTACAGCGGCAGATTGATAGAGTGGATAGGAAATCATAAATTATTTTAGATGTTCAACAATCTTAGAAAAAAATTTAATACTATTTTTCAATACTAGATCAAAAGGTTGATTAATTTAGGATATTAAATTGTTTTTGATTGCATGGAGTTCAAACATAATGACATATATAAAGATTCACACTGTTTTTTTTTCTTTTTAAAATCGGTAATTAGTTTATAAAAATTAATAAATCATACCAGAAACGTTATTTGTTTTATCAAACAATATTTTTGGTTAGAACTTCGACAAAAATTATACAAAGAATTTTTTATGGAAATATAACAAGTCTCGCTTTATATATATATCATTAATGATTAATCTTAATTGTGACTTATCTCAAAGGATTTGATTTATTGATCATGTCCTAAAAACAGATTTTTTTTTAAAAAAAAGGAGGAAATGTTGATAGTAAACATATTAAATAACATATCAGTATTTTTTTCTTTTCTTCAAAATATTATGAAAAAAAAGGAAAAATTGCAACCTCTATCAATCATTGTTATGAAGTTTCCGTGCCATTACTTTCCAAGATGCATAATATTATGTTTATGCAAAATGGCGCAAAGATCCCTTTGCATGCATCATGACTTGTTTTTCATGCAAGTTGTAATATCTAAAACTGATGGCTGATATAATAAATAGAAAAACAAGTATTTTTTCCTTTTTAACACAAATGAATGTTAATCAATAGCAAATAATATTTAAAAAAACAAAAAAAATTGATTACATGTTACATTTTATGGTCTTTCCCCTTAACAGCAAAAAAAACTTCCTTTTAAGTTGTTTTATCGCTTTCAAAACTTCAAGTTATCTAAACACAATAAAAACTTTATGCCGAGAAATGTTGTTTTTTAAACATAAAAAATACTTTTCTTAGTAAAAATATTAAAGTTAATCAAGGAAGTGAAACATGGAAAATGAAAGACTTAAATGAAAATGAAATGAATCGAGGAATCAATAAGCGTCTTCTAGAGCCTGTAAAAGAGAATTTAGAAATCAGGTTGGAATAAATCACAATATTGCTTCTATCTTAAATTATTTAAATATTTAATGCACCATAATTCATTTAAAGTAACGGCTTCATGCTAATTATTGCATGGTAGATATTCAAATATTTAAAATTTAATTGAAACTGTCTTTTAAATAGGCTTAGCTCTAAATACTAAATACATGTATTTAGTAATCATGTTTTCTAAAAATAACATGGACATCGAATAAACTAAAATTTGAATAAAAAAAGAATTCTTTTTAAAACTTGGTACTTCAAGAAACTACTTGCTAAATAACTGATAAGTTAATGGAAGAAATAATTAATAAAATTGTGTTCGAATGTATTTCTTTTCATGATTATTTAAAAATGAAATTTTTGTATTGAAATGAAAATCTTGAGAACAAGTTCTGCAATCTTTTGTAAAGAATTTAATTATTTTTTTACGTTCACCTTGAAGCATAATCTATATAAAATATCCTTTTTATGAGGGTGTCAGCTCAGTAAGGTTCAATTTTATTGGACTTTTTAAAATTTAGTAAAATTAGTTCCAAAAGAGGAAAACATTTTGTTTGATATTTTATAGATTATCCCAAATCGCTCAATATTATGTCATAATATATTATTCACTATTTAACACTATAATGAATTTTGCTTGATACCCAACAGCTATTGTCCAAAGTTGTGCATTATTGGAGATGTTAACTAAGAATGATTTAGATTGCATAGTCATTGAAATCCATTTGATTAATTTAACAACATTAAATGCCAGTAACATTTATTGCTGTTCAGATATAGAGCATTATTCCCTCTTCATACAAAAATCTCCATTTTTTTATCATCACTATAATGATTACTGAGAATTTGGTCTTGAGAATTAATGAGGTTTTTTGAACTTAAAAATAAAAATAATTTTTGATGTTCGGTGTAAAATCTTCCATTAACGTTCGAAAAATATTCGGAAACAAATATTCAAAACTCATTATTACAACAGTGTAAAGAATCTGAGATGTGTTTTGAAACCAGTAATAAAATCCGTAACCAGTCACTACCTTCTTTTAAAGTAATATAAATTTATCTTCATATTATAGGATAAAGAATCAATTGATGCTATTTAAAAATTGAATAATTTTTGGGAATGTTTAAAAAATATTTGGAATTCAACCAGGAAATATTCATAGATCTCGATTTAAGATACGTTCACAAAAGAAAGAAGTGGCCAAATCTGCAGTTCTAAAGTGACGCATGACTCCGTGTTGTTTAATTAATAAACTCCTTTAATTATCGTTCGCGAATTAAATGCTGGTGTTTATGCATGTCTTTTCCCCCCGAGAGTTATCGTATTAACCATTAAATGGGGAATCTGAAACTACTAAAAATGGAATTTTGGACACCCCCTATCCTATTTTAGATCAATCAAATGAATTGACCCTGTAGCTTCTTGTTTCGTGGTCCCCACTTCTTTTTTGTGTACTTTTTCAGACGGTTTCAATGGATGTTTTTTTTTAATATTTCAACTATTTCTTTGTTCGACGTATGTGACACTGCAACACCCTTTTAGTGTTCCAGTGTTATACAAGGCTTAACAAACGGCTCTAAAACATGTTATCATTCAGTATTTTGATTCTCGTAATGAAACAGAACTCCAAAGACTTTAAAATGATTTTATTGATGAAGATAATTGCAATAAGATTTTTTCGATGCAATTTGGCATTCGATTGTTTCTGCTATGCATGTTCAAATGTAACTATAATTCGTGATAATGTATTTTGAAAATTTTCTAAAATATTTTTACATACCAAATGAGATATCTAGAGAATTCATAGTTTTAATTTTATAATCATACTTAATCTGTATGCGTAAAATGCTCTCGAAAACCGTGTTACGAAAGTTCACTAGTTTCTGAGTAGAAATGCCGATAGAAAAAAGTCAAATATACTCATTGTCAACTTTTATTTTTATTTGTCATATAATTGTTGAATTTTCCATTATAATGTTTTTTATATGCCTTTGTGTTCTTGAAAAATAATGATTTAAAAAGTAAAAAGTAATGTGGTTTTTCAAGGTTAATATTTGTTGTAACATGCAGTTTGAGAATAGAATGCATTTTCAAACGTAATTACTTTTTTCGATGATAATATGTTTCAAAACATTTCTGAAACATATTAATTATCAAGAAATATAGGCGGATTTTCGTAATAATACTTTCATCAGAAAATTTATTTTATATGTAAAGAAAGTACTATTTCGTAAACAGGACCTCTCCAGTTAATAGTTAAGTGGATAGCCGTTACAAAGACCAAATTTTTGTATGATGGTAAAGTAAAAATCTAAAAATATTTGGATCATTTAAAAGAGTTATTTTATTATTTTTAATTAATTTAGTAATGGGCTATATGTACGCCTATTATTTTCTTATTTAATAATTAAACTAAACATTTTATATTAAAAATCTTCTTGGATATATAATCAAACGCAATTTATAATATTTAGCTAATAATTAAAGAAAGTGTGCATTATTTTAAAATTAGAATTAAAAAACTTCTGATGGTGCAAATTTCGTTATTCGATACTATAAAAAATATTCTTCGTTTTCGACATTATAACAAAAATTCCTAATTTCAAAAATTTTAAAATACATTTATATACATATCACAGGAAATTAAATTTAAACAGTTGAAAAAAAATTCCGTTTCACTATATTAATATCTGTCTGTGATGATGTTTATTCTCAGTTTGTCAATATATTGTTAACAAATGAAAACATTGCAATGAATATCTCCTTCTCTATATGATGAAAAAATTTTGCTAATAACTTTCATAATAGATGTTAATGTTTGCGACTTTTAATAGATTTTAATTAAATGTCTAATGTTTTCCATTATTATCAAGCTATGATATTTATTGACATGTAAACATGTTCAATCATCTTTAATTTATTTTTTATCCTTCTACTTACATTTAAATAGTTTTTATTCCTTTTGTATTTTTGTAAAGATTACTGGGCATTTTAAGATATTTCACACATAACAATTAAGTTATTTAGAATAGGGCACATAACTTTTGCATAAAGGATTCATTCACTTCTGATGTTATGTGTGTATATTAAAATGTTACTTATCTAAACAATCGATTTAAATGATCGATTTTATTCGATGATTAGGATTCTTTAATTACATTCAAACATGAATTAATACATAATTACTGATATAATTGATCACAATATAAGTATTTTATTGATTGTAAGACACAATTTATCCGAAATAATATAAATTTGTAAGAATCTCCACTTCACTTAAATATTTAAATAATAATCTTAATAAATTTCGCAATTCTCTCATTGACATTTCTGGATTATAATTTTCAAGATAGAAGATTTACTGAAAGAAACGTTTATACCGGATGAATGTATAACAATAAAATTTTACTCGGACTATATTTATTTTTAAGACTATCTTCTTATTCAATTTGAACTTTTTATATATTTTTCCTCCTTAAATAGCTAAAAAAAAATATGGAAATTTAAATAAAAGTTTGATTTTTAGATAGTTTTTGGGATTTATTTTTTCTCTGAAGTCATGTTTAAGAACAATGCTAACCAATTTATTGATTCGAGGACACTTTTGCTGTGACATCTATATCTATAGAGATCGAATTTCGGCATCATCGAAACCAACCGAATATGCATCGCTGCCTGTCGACATAGATAAGGTAAAAGCTCCGTGTGAATGCAGTTGACGGGGTTTCAGCCGTTGGCCGAGTCAGCGACAGTTGCTTCTTAAGTATAAACTTGTCAACACTTACTATCTGAAAAGCGGATTTACTCACCCGTCTCCATAAAACAGAAAAACCAATGAATAAAGGAACTTGAAAAGGGGATTATAATGGAGTTTTCTTAATATATATGAAACAAATTAATTATTTTTTGTGATACCATTTTCACTCATAATATTTCGTCAGACTTATTAAGCCTGATTTAATATTTAAATACAAAAACTTTTATATCAAGTATATAAAATATAGAAATATACCTCGTATTTGTACCCTGGCATTCACTAATCCTAAGAAAAGCAAACACTCATTACTATTAACAAAGATTGTCAAGTTTACCTTATTTTCTCTTGTTAACATATTTTTATACTCTTAATCCATTTTAAAATATAAAAGAAGCAAACTGTAATCATTCGTTGTAAGCATCCTGCTCTCATTTACTTTTAATTTAATTGTGTAATACATGTTACTGACTCTTCGACCCGCCCGAAGGAACATCGAAGAATTACTAAATGACCAGACCGCCGCTACACCAACACTAGCCAGAGCTGTGGTTCATTCTTAATAGTCATCACCAGACATGGTGCAACCCACCTCAAAGGAAGGGCTTCCCGTCATCGATAAAAGGTGTCAGATCCAACACCTTTAGAGTACATACGGGGTTGTCGAGATCCGACCATCAAGCCGGAAGCATTTCATCATCACTTACGAAGTGACCCCCGGGTGTTTAATTTCATTATGTAAATATATTCTCACTGAAATAAAAAGCTAGCAACATAACCAGGTTAAATTTAATGATATGAATAAAAACCATAAACAAGAAAGGACATACAATGTCTCTCAATTTTAATTTCTATATGAATAGGTGAAAAAATTTTATATTCTTGCACATAGAAAAAAATTCATAATCCAAAAGTTTTAATGTTTTTAAATTCTGCCATTAAAATATTTCTTTATAGAACCACATTCTTTTATGGATCTAACACATGAATTTATTTTAGTATCCCGTTTGGTTTAGATTTTAAGACCTTTTCTGGCGAAATCTGCTATAATTAATCTATTTATTTTACGTTAATCTTGCATTGACTTCTTTATTTAAAATTTAAAAATTGTTAAAGAGCTTATGACTTTCACAAATACAAGAAGTTATACGGCACAAGAAACTTTTCTTATTCTTCCATTTACTACGAAAAACATTTTTTGGCCTATACAAAGCACATTTTGACTATATCGATATATATCTTTAAAAAACAAATCTCAATGTTCACTCTTAAAACGGCTTTTAATGGATTAATTTTTCATATACAAGGGACATAAGAATGAGGAATGTAAGATACATGGTCTTGAAATAATTCAACGTCTAATCTTTGGTTATTTCTGGTTAAGATTTTTCTTTCCTTTTTTCTATTTGTAGATAAGACTAGTGATAGTAGGTTACCTGCTAGTTAATCTAGAAATGTACAATGATTAACGAAGTTCTTTCTAACGCTATTTTGGGTCAGTGAAGATACATTGTGGGTGCGTCTATGAAACGGTTTTTTTCCCCTTTACATGTGAGAAAAACGCATTTCTATAAAAGAGGATTTTTAAAATTTATATATATTTTCGACAAAAATTGTAGTTAAATAACTATCAGATAATTTTTGACAATTGCATTTCAGCATATTACATTTTGAGAAAAGTACCAAATATACTAATATTTTATCCTCCTAAACCATGAGAAAAATGAGGTGTAAAAGGGGATTTCTAAATTTAAAAAAAAAAATGCTTTAGATAAAAGTTGTAGTTAGAAACATTCAAATACGTTTTGACAACTGTGTTTCAACAGATTAAATTTTCAGAAAAATACCGAAGCTACAAATATCCTTATGTCCCACTCCCTAACCATAAAAAAGTGTTTATGTTTTACTATTTTTGCTTTTTGTTTTTTTTTGCTTTTGCTTTCTTTCATCTATGTATTTCTTTATATTACTCTCCTCATTTATAATAAAACCATAATAAATAGTACCATTATGTAGCAATCAATTCATTATAAAACCACTAAGTATTTTTTCTTTCAAAGTTTCATAGAAAAAAATCAATATATATGTTAAGACAAAATGTGAACTCCAAATTTTATTTTTTTAATGATTTCTTTTTCCAAAAATTGAACATAATAACACCATTTCTTCATAAATTTTTTCAACAATTTCGAGAAAATATATTTTTTCTCTCCTAGAATTGAGACAAAAAAATGTCTTTTTTAGTGATTTTGATTTTCCATTAAAGCTGCAATTTTCGAAATTCAATGCAGATATGGATTTAAAATTTTCGCCAATTTTTCTCCTTCCTTACATCGTATTTAACCCTTCGAGTGGCCAATAACTCCGAGTATGGCTTCTCAAAAATTTATCTCTTTTCATCAAAATATTACTTCAAAAAATATCAGCTTCACACGAGAGAGTGTCCGAAAAAAACCTAGCATTTTTCACTCCCCCTCCTTCCCAGCCACAGGATTTCAATTAACCCAGTGGGGAGACTGGTTTGTAATCTATCTAGGTATCTTATCTTAACTTACTGATGACCACTATCCCCCCCCACTCATCACCTTTTATTGTATTAGCAATATGCAATTTCAAATAAAACGGCGATACGAATTCACATCATGGACAGGAAAAAATATTTTCCATTTTTAAACTAAAATTTTTGAATAATTAAATTGATAATCCCATATCTGTATTTATTCCGTCATTTTTCCAAAAGACACTATGCTATAAATTGTCGTTTTATCAAAAAAAAATTATATAAAAACGAAGAAAAGCATTTAGAAATATAAACATGCTAAAATCATGCTATACATTTACACTTTTTCTGAAAATAATATAAGTAATATTTAATGCAAATAAATATTTTTTTCCGAAGAGATGTAATTTAAGATATCTTTTAAGCTGAGAAGGAAAACATTTACATCTTAATGATAATATAACACTAATTATGTCGTTGTTCATTCATAGAGGAGCATATGCTTCGATAAATCTTTAAAAAAACTTTTCAAAGGTGCATATTCAAGACTTTTGAATTAACATAAATGTTTGAAAATATCCTTTAAGGGTGCTCTTACATGTAATGATAATAGGGTCTTTCAGTTTTTAACTCAAAATCGAAAGACAATTTTCAAAGGAAATTGAAAAGAAAGAAAAGAAAAGAAAATTTTCTCTAACATTTTTGAAAATTTCAAACTGATGAAATCAATTTTTAGTGAGATATGAAGTGATATTAATTGCATTTCACCCACAGTAGTTTTCGTTATTTACTTTATATGTAAAGGTCTTACAGCCTTAGTTAAATAAATATTTGCATGAAACTAACCAAACGGATGTAAAAATAATAAATTGATTTTTTTTTAAATATATAATTTTAAAATAATTTCTATCTTAATATATTTCTGCCTGATTTGAATAAAAAATTATTTGTCAGTTTTAACACAGTTTTGTTTTTAAATCAAATGTTACTTTTGGTAAGAAAACATTTTTCAATACTTCAACACAATCTGTCTTAGAATCTATCTTTTGAAAATATCAGAGTTAACAGATTGGTACATTTTTTAAAGTTGTGAATGCTAGAATGTAATCGAATGTTTTAAATCAAATGACTTCATATTTACCAATTCCTTAATTTAATCAACCAATTCCTTAATTCCTTTCCTTAATTTCCTTATTCCTTAATGAAATCAAGGCAAAACATAATATAAACCGAAATTAATGTTGTTGGGAATGATAACAAAAACATGTTGTAGCAACTAAGTAACCTGCAAAATTAATTTTACTAATTTTCAATCAAAAGTTTTGGATTGATACTTCTTAAAAAATGTTTTAATGCTTTTCTAATTCAAAAATCTGATTTTGAAGAAACTGAAGTATCTATTTGAGAATAAGGTCCGGATATTTAAATAATATTTGCTTAATTAATATATTGTTAAAAAATCTACAGCTTATTTGAGTGATTTATTAATGATGTACTGAAATCAGAAATAGTACAATGATAAATGCATAAAATACAGTACAATAATCACGAATAGAATCAGGTATAAATCCGAAAGTAAATTTAATAAAGTAGTGAAAATTTAATTTGCGTTGAGCATTTTATTTCTTTTTTCAAGCCAGTGTTCTTTTGATTATAATCATTGCGCTCACGATTCCTATTTCTTCATGATTCTCCAGAATGAGTCGCTAAAACGTAAGACTTGTTTTTCTTTTTAAAATTTAATCTTTACAAATATTTTTAAACTGTTAGTATGACATCACTTGAAATTGTAAAGACATTTTTAATATAGTTTTAAATAAATATTATTTGGAATTAGGATTAGTTGCAATGCATATAAAGTATCTCATATGTCACATTTTTCAAATAGTTTCCTAACAGTTTTCAAGAGCTCATTAAAGTACTCATTCATTCATCATGAATGTTTTGATGATGTCGTTAGTCTTGATTTCATCAATTGTAGCATATCATGTAACAGATTTGCACATCTTGCTATTTAAATAAGCCATTAAAAAGCTCTTAAATACTTTAACTAAAGTTACTGTTTAAAAAAATCAGATATTCTTTCTCAACTTTAAGGAAATAACTAAAAACGTTATGTTAAAATAGAAAAAATAAATTTCAATTTCATTTCAATCAAAATGAATTGTGTCAAATTATTTCTAAAAATAATTTCAAATTGTTTATAAAATCTGAAAAAAAAAATTGTCCCGAAAACGAAAATTTGGTTTTTGGAAAGAATTGTTTGAATTTTAATTTGACACAACAATTGCCAATAAGCTTTATCGATTGATTAAATTTAAATTAAGATTTAATATATATAAAAGATTAATAATTTTGAAAAAGATTTTCTTTATTTAATATTTATCAGTCTAAAAGTAATTATGAACCAACTTTTATAAGTCTAGCTGTTTATGTGTCGTTAATTTTTTGGCGATTTTTGTTTCTCGCAATTTACAAAAATCGAATTTAACAGTATGGCAGCAATATAAATATATTACAATTTTTAATTCAGAAGTTGTGATATAAATTTATATTACAGTGAATTAAATTATATAAAACACTAATAATCAAATTAATTTAAATTAAACACAAATAATTAAATTAAAATAGGAAATACCTTGCAAGACTTTGTCGTATTTTTTAAAAAGATAATTGACACATTCTTAAATCAAAAATCAAATTTTAACAAACAATCTTTATTTCTTAACAGAGAATATACCATTGTATTCATGTTAGGAATTTTGAGGCAAAGTTGTTGAATAAATAAATAAAATAAATTCCTTTTATGTTTGTTATTGTTTTGAAGACGTTTGACGTATTTTAAAATTGTTTAATAGCAACATTTTACGTGAAAAGATGTTCAGAAATATTTTACTGTATTAAGGAAGGAGTTCTTAAATTATTATTTTGATAAGTAAAATTTAGTCAGAAGATTCTTTTCCCTTAAATTTCTAAAAACTAAATGAAATACTTCCTACTTAAACCATTTCAAAAATAAGGAGTTTTTTTATGAGCACTAAGTTCTTTTAGGGGGTTCTTCCACCCGATAGTCTTATCTTATCATAAAGTTATCTATCGCTGCCAAAACGTTCATTAACAGTGAGAGATTGTACTAGCGAAAAAACTCGTCATCTCCATTTTCGATGGTTCAATTGAAAGTAGGAAAAAAACCGTTTGTGCCCGTCTTGGAACCAACTGTACAGATCGTAAAAACACGGTTCCGCCAGTCTCAGAGTGTATGGGCTTTTCTAAAAAAACTTTTCCGCCGCTTGGAGGGTCAATCAGAATTTTTTAAATATTCGCTAATTTTTAAAGAGATAAAAAAATAATTTTCTACATTTTTACTTCATAAAATTTACTCCTGGCGTTTTAAACGGCTCAATTTCAGTGCCTACAAATTTTATTACTTACATTTCTCAACTCAGATCAATAGTTATTTTGTTTAAACTTGGGAAAATCTATCCTCAATTCCACTTTCTATCCCAATCTCTTTTTCCCAGTAGCATACCCTAGTACAAATAGAGTGATCTACTTTACGTAGCCAATTCAACAACTTTTCCCAATAAAATTGATGTTGCAATAATATTACTACTGGAAATCCTTTTTCCATATCAAGTTACAATGCGATTCGATTAATCTATTGAGAGAGGATTTCTGATCTTATTGAGTGTGTTTGGATGAATAAACTGTGCTCTCTTCTGGGTTGGAAAAAAAAAACAAGCCTCGGGCCCGAGAATCGTCTCTCTTATTTGATTATCTTTCCTACTTTGGCCTGAAATTAAGGACTCACTGGATAATACTATTAATTATACTTTGTTTTCGTTGCCTAGAATTGTTAGTAAGTTCGATAAGAACTGAAAACCCCAAATCAAAAGTTTTTCTTTTTGTCACGAGTTAATTTAGGAATGTGAAAAAAATGTATGAATAAGTGTAATGGATGAAATGTAATAAAATAATAGTATTAGTATGAAAATGTTCTAAATATGTAATATTTATGTTATAAAAGAGATCCTTTCAAAAATTTAAAAGCTCGTACGCTCTCATTAAAGTAATAGAAAACTTTTTGATGAACATTTCTAGCCTTTTTGGTTGAATTTGTGTATGTGTGTGTGTTTATGAATAAAACTGAAAATTTTATTTTACATATGAGTAAGGGGAGTACTGTAAAATTCTAAGTTTTCGCTTGATAAAGCTTTCCGTATTAAAGCAAAAATTAAGCAGACTATCCCATATTTCATTTGAAACTTTTTAAAGAAAAATTTTAAAGTTTAATTTTTGGTAGTCTACAACTAATTTTAAAAAATCAGAATTATCTTTAATGTTTTTAATAAGATTCTAATTTAGGATTTTTTTCAATATTTGATCCATAAATAAATTCTTATTTTTAAATATTTATGTTTTTTTCAGTATTTTAATATTATTGCCATTTTATATTAAGGAATGCTTGCTTTGAGTGAAAAATGCTGTAAACTCTTTATATTCATTATCCAATTTCATTTTGTCTTCATTGTGTTTAAGACAGTGTTTCTCAACCTTTTAGTATTCACGGCCCAATTTTCTATCATAATTTTCATCGCGCCCCTCCTACCGCATACAATAAAATGTATACTATAATAATGTATTTTCGGTATTTTGGCGCTAAACCTACACTACAATCTTAATTTTAAACTTTACAAATTACCAAGAATACGGAAATTTATTGACATTTTGCAACACCGATCCTCATAAAATAGCCATATGTAAAAAGCCTCACACCATTGGTGAAGAGCTGATTTTGACAGCTGCAATTGAGAATGTAGAAATTATGTTTGGAGATAATTTTGCAAAACAATTGCAGTCTATACCTCTTTCAAATGATACTGTTGCCCGATGCTGATATAGCTGAAGATATAGAGTGTCAGCTTTTGTCGAAGTTACGTGACAAATTGTTTTCAATACAACTTGATGAGGCAACAGATAGTAATAAAGATGCTCATTTAATTACCTATGTTAGATTTTGTGATGATTTGTCAGTAGGAGAAGAATTACTTTTCTGCAAACCAATAGAACTCAAAGCAACAGCAATAGCATTATTTGCTATCTTAAATGATTTTATGAACGAGGTAAACATAGAATGGAAAAATTGAGTCGAAATATGCACCGATGTTGATCATTCTATGTCCAGAAGATTCCAAAGTATTCAAGCACTTGTGAAACAAAAATCGCCACAGTGCATCTGGACACATTGCATGATCCACAGAGAAGCTTTGGCTTCCAAGGAAATGAGTTCTGGTTTGAATATTGTGTTAACTACGGTTGTAACCGTAGTAAATTATATAAAAATGAGACCCCTGAAATAAAGAATCTTTTCCGTACTTTGTAAAGACATGGGTTCAGTACATTCAGCGTTACTATTTTATTGCGAGGCAAGATGGTTATCACGAGGAAAATTTTTGTAACGTGTTTATGAATTAAGAGCAGAAATCGCCGTTTTCCTAGAAGAGGCGAACAGATCAAAAGCTGAGAATTTCCTCTATAGTTTATTTGTGATGAAATTGAGCTACATGGTCGACATATTCGAGAAATTAAATAACTAGAATCTTCAACTGCAAGGAGCAAATACACATATATTGGATACGAGTGATAAAGTTAATGCTTTTTGTAGGAAATTGGAATTGTGGAGCAGAAATCTATTTTGTTTTGTATGTGTGTGTGTGTGTTCTTTCCTTTCAGTCACTTAATCATTTTTTAAATAGCATTTTCTCTTGGATATGCTGGCGCCCCCCCATTAGTGTGCTCGCGCCCCCCTAGGGGGGCGCGCCCCACAGGTTGAGAATCACTGGTTTAAGATATAAGTATTTTGATTTTATTAGTTTTTGCAGAAAGCTATAATGTCTTCAAAATATCAAATAATCTTCCAAGTCAAGCAGCTAATTTGTAATATTTTGATGTATGTAGAATACAATGGGATATATCAGACAAAAATACACTTTTGAAGAAATATTATTTTTAATTTCTGCAGTTGAAACAGAAGTTACAATAAAAGAATATTATATGTCATTGAATGAAATAGTCATACTTGTATGTTTCATTAGGCTTCTCTTGAACAGTTCATTAAAAAACCTGGATATTTGTTAGACTGTAATGTATAAACATTAAATCATGGAAAAAACATAATTCAGAAGAATATCTTTTTTCAGAATTATGCAAACTGCATTCACATAAAAGTTATCTAAAAATGCGTATTTAAATAAATTTCACATTTTCGTATTGCAATTCCTATTTTCCCGTCTTTCCAACAGATCCTGTATAATAAGACATTTCCAGATACAAAATTTGAGACAAATCGATTCAGAAAAATGATTTAGAGACTACTTTAAACGATACAAATACAGCAAAGAGATCACTATATTAATACATTCGTTCTTTCAGACTTTCCACTCAGTTGTAAATACGGTAAGTTGGCGCTAAAAATAGTTAATAGTAATAATAGTTTTTGAATTCTTATTATGAAATAAGAGCAAACAAGAATTGAAAAACAATATTTGTGTAATTCATGACAAAGCATTTTCAAGATATACTATTTAACGTAGTCAGAAATAAGTTTTGCAATTGATATTAATAATACAAACTTATATCAAAAGTCTTAGAGGCAACTAAAAAAATAAATTTCAGATACTTACTTTCTAAAAATATAAGTAACAGTATGATGTTATGAACCATATGGATATTTAAGTCTCAAAGAAAACGTTTATATTTTTAATACTTTAAATACTATAAAAGTTCATAGCTTTTAAAATATTTTAATTTAAAAGAAAACTAAAATTGTTTTTAATTTTTTTATACTGTATCTGTTTTTACGATATAGTATTTTAAGTTTTGAAATGACAATTAAAACATTTTCAAAACTTTATTTCATTAAAGAAATCTAGCTGTACTGACTTAAACACTCTCAAAAAGTTGCTTCTAAATATCATTTGATAATGTTTTATAGGAGTTCCTTCTAATTATTATTGATAATGTTTTATAGGAGTTGCTTCTAAGTATTATTTGATAATGTTTTATTCATTCACACATTTCAAATTATGTAAATTATTTTGTGTGTTTGAGCAAAGTTTTGTTTCTGTTTTTTTTTTAAATTAATGAATCCAAAATCCATTTCTACAACTCCCTTCTTTCCTCTTTTATGTCAAACGAAATTACTCTTGAAATTTTGTCGGTGTAGAATTTGTTGATTATTTCCCATCTCTTCCGTATCTATTTTTGAAAAATTAATACAACTCATTGCGGAAAGCCATATTTTGTCTTACATTCCTCTTTAATAATTTATTATTCCACCTTCTTAACTTTTTGCACAGTTGAGATGTCCTCCTTTAAAAAAATGCGAAACTCATGCTATTTGTAAACTGGTTATTGCTACACATCTTTATAACTTTTTGGTGGAATGAATAAAATTTGGAATAGTGATATTTGAGTTTTTGCATATTAACACCACCACGCTCTTTTACGCCAATAAAGAGCAATCTTGTTATTCGCCCGTTCACGCAGTTAACTTTTGGATTCCTTGTAGTATTGTTGTTTGTTGATTTTTGACGGCATTTTTTATTGCAAAGAAAATACTCATTCGAGATTTGCCAAAAACAGAGCAATATACCATTTTATTTTTTCAGGAGCGAAATATTTTACCAAAAACAAAAAATGTACCAGTTTCCATGATATGAAACTTCATTTTGGTAAACAAAAAATTTGGAAATCAGGTGAAATAAAATAGAGATTTTTTTTTAAATCTCTGTCAAACTCTGTATCGGCCCATTCCCACCGAAATCCGATTGACTACTTTGATTTTAAATTAAATTTTTTGAATTTTAAAAGCTTTTTTATTTTAAATTAAGTATTTTATTGTGAAGTGAAACATAGTGTGTCAGCGAGTTCACGCCAATATGGCAACCCAGGGGAACGTTCTTTTAGCAACCCTAATTTTGTTTTGTTTGCTACTTTTTACAATATTTGAGTTGTACGTGAACTACAATTATTTTGTGAAAAATGAGAAATAAAAAATATCGATTAAGGCTTTCAGTTTTGTTCTATATTATAATTGAAAGTTTTTTTTTTTTTTTTTTTTTTTTTTACAATTAATAAGTCGTACAAGTAATAATTTTTTAAATGTAAATACGAATAGGATTTTTTTTTTCAATTGTTAGTATACACTTTGAAAAATCGTCTGAAATCGTAATTTACGAAATTGTCTGCATTCTCACATTAAAAGACAGCTGTAATGGAATTCTTCGAAGTTCTCGTAATTCTTTTGCTGCTGTAACGTTCCATTTATAATTTGTTATGCAGGTTATTATGCAAGAATGAATGTCGTGTAAAGTTATTTTGAACCTGCAGAATAGATAAAGGGTGAGTGGCATATATATATATATATATATATATATATATATATATATATATATATATATATATATATATATATATATATATATATATATATTTAACGAATTGATGAAGTCAGGAAAGGATATTTGTTTGCATGTACGGTTCTTGTTATCCACACATTCCTTATGTTTAATGTGCTAGTGAAGCTACTAAATTCCTACTCCTATTGGTAGTGAAACCGTAGGATGTTTTTTTTAAGTTAAAGAAGGCTGCTCGGTGCTTTCTTTTGATTCCAACAGGCATCACGTGCTTTAAATTTTGCATTTTACACAACAGACCGGAGAAGCTGGTTTGGAGAACTTCTTCAAAATTGTTAAGATAAGAAATGATAGTGATTCCAAAGATTAAAAATATATAATGCTCAATGTATATGCTCAGTTACAGATTAAATAAATATCAAATTAAAATAAGAATTCTAATACTTAATCTGTTAAGATCATAATTTTAATGCATAAAGTGGTAACCATAACTGACCTATATAAGAGTTTATTTTGTCCTCCATCATTATTGGTGACCTGGCATCTTTGGCGCAGCTAGGAGCACACTTTTCTTCACTTTTACCGTATTTTATTTTAAGATTTGTCACAAAAGTTTTAGATGTAGATTTGCGGCACTTAAAAACCACCAAATATGTAGCTGTGGTGGCGTTAATACGCAAGTACACCTTTCTCCTTCCTTTCGCATCAAAATTTTCATTAATATCTCTTCATAAATTTTTAACTTGTGAATTTAAAAGAAAAATATAAAATTTCTGATTTGCTCATTGAATATTTGAATAGAGTATAAGAATTGCATTCAATGCATCATCAAATTTAGAAATATACTATAAACGCAGGAGCTGTCAGTTAGCATTATGAATTCAAAATTTCAATTCCATTTTACTCATAAACAGTTTAACCAAAATTACAAAATTTTATATATGTTAAAGCAATTTAAATCTGCATAATTCAGGTACACATACGGAGTTTTAGGGCTAATTTTTTTAATTAGAGGAGATGATGTCTTATGTGCAGAAATATTTCATACACTTACACAGAACATATTTCTGCAGAGTTCTTTTTTATTGAGTATTAACTAGTTGTAAGAATATGGAACATAGTCCAGATATTTTTTAAATGGTTAGTGATAATCTCAAACTTATCAGAAGAGAAATTACAGCATTTTTTTTCTATAATTAAACACGTTATTTAAAAATTTCAAATGTAATGAATATAACTTTACATTCCATAATCACATAGCCTTCTATAAGAAAGAATTTAACATTAACTCAGGAAAAGAAACAGTATAAGACAAACTAGAACTGCTTAAGTATCAACGCTTTTATGATGGATAAATTTGGCATATTTCATAAGATTATAAACCATGGCAATTATTTTCCAGTCAATTCAAATTAAATTAGT
The DNA here is from genome assembly GCA_026543055.1 of Argiope trifasciata. Taxonomy (NCBI): domain Eukaryota; kingdom Metazoa; phylum Arthropoda; class Arachnida; order Araneae; family Araneidae; genus Argiope; species Argiope trifasciata. Next base: position 1,278,539 of record JAPMOQ010042324.1, on the reverse strand, counting down.
TATCCAAATTTATACAATATTGTTTTTTTTTTATTTCTTGTTAAGGAACACTTACTATTTCCATATAATGCATATAATAATACTGTATTACAGAACTTCATAGCTATTCAATGGAATAAAATATTCAACACTTTTATATCAGTTGCTTATTATGATTTTCAATACATTTACAATATCACATATGAAAATATTTGACTCGTCCATCTTCATAAAAGATTAAGTTATGATATAGTGAGAAACAGAAAAAATATACCTTCATATATTATAAGATTTCTTTTTACTTCATTATTGTTTGAACTGTCTTCATAAAAAGGAAATTTCTGAACACGCTCTAGAATAAAAATAGATCGGTTTAGAATAATACATCATTGAATATTTGATAATATATATGTTTTAGCCCAATTTCTCATTTTATTTTTTACTGATCTGTTTGCGAATAGATTTCATTTCACAACCAAAAATGTAAATATTGTGGTCCTAATTGTGTTAGTTTACTAAAATATACAGATACAATTGCTATGTCTTAAGATAAGAACGTAATGTGACCTTACGTTACCTTTAAGTTAAATTAAAGGTAATTTTTGGTACAAGGTAAATACGAGTTTAAATCTAAATTCATATTTTAAACTTGACAGTCATGCAATTGACTGTTCATTATAGTTTGAATGAAGCGGTGAGCAATGACCAAGACAAATTTAGCAATTTAATGAATTATTTTGATACGTGCAAAATCATTTTAATGGTTGTTTAAAGTTTTGTTCCAAAAAATGTCATTTACATTTCTTAAACTCTATTTTTAAATTAAATAAAAATAATTCCTTATATTGCAAATGCTTCATTTCGTGTCAAAAGATACGATTTATTTACTTAAAAATTCAACTTAAATAAGAATGCTTATCAGATTAAATTCTTTCAATAAAAGTTAGAATCTCCTATATAGCAGAATATATAGCTTTAATAAAGAAATTGCATTAAAGGAAAATAAGGTTACCAGTTGAATAAATTATTATTTTATTCATTTATAAAACACTCATCTGTTCTACTAAACAAGTTTATCTGTAGTTAGCTGAAGTTCATAATATATTATTTGATTAAAGATAAACATTTATTACAAAGCTTCTCAAATATGTGATTTTAATGATGTGCATTCTTGGAATAGATATTTTAATGGAGTTCTAAAATGGGGTCATTCCTTTTGATCGTCAACCATTTGTGAGATATTAATGAAAGATTTTGCTTGTGAAGCGGGATTTTAGTTCCAAAACTTGTGAAATTTACGAAGAGGGGTTGCTCATTAATTATTTCGCGGTTAACTAGCTTAGCCATTTGAGACATAATTATTTACATATGCATAGAATTGCGAAATTTTTTATATATCTGAGATAATTTTTATAATTTAAAACGAATTAAAGAATCTGTAACTATGGGTTGAAAACATTTATATTCAGGCTTAATAGAAAAATATATATGATGAAGATTTAAGGAAAAGTTTTTTTTTAAATAACGTCTGGAAAACCGAAAATAGATAATCGTTTTTTTTTCTGTGAAATTTTGCTTCATGGGAGGGAATATTAGTTATGTATCACATACTGAATATATATGAATTTTTTTCTAACTTACCGACATTTGAAATGCTGATTTAAGTTTAAAAAATCATGAATACATTTCGTTTAACATATTCGAAACAATATGTCATATCGCCGTAATCATTTTATAGTTTATCTGCTGTTACTCATATTTTTGAATTTGCACTCAATTTTACCATGATGAAATCGGATTCAAGATAGCTCTATATGACATTGAAGCATGAGACTATAAAGAAATAAGCTATAACAGTTGGTTTAAAAAATTCTTTTTGAGTGCGACATCGTATTATTTCAGGAAACCTACCTACATAGCTAAAATTAAAAAGCATACATATTAAATATAAATACATGCATAAAACATTAAGAGATAAAGTGCGGCTATAACCGAGAACCCTTAACACAAGTATCACTCATGATATTTTGGCCATTATGCTGCTTTTCTCACACTTCGAAGCTGAAGTTGAATATTCTTATTCTAATAGTCATTAATGATACCTATATTTTATAAAAATAATTATTCGTTTAAAATTATAAGATAAGTTTCCTTCTTATATCAAAAAAATGCAAGATCATGGAAATGTATTTAGAAATTAGAACCATCTACAGTCTATGTTATAGCAACGATAAAATCCATTTGTAGTTCTAGGTTTATATAGTTTTAAAGCTTTGTACATCGAAAAAACGACCTCTGCTATATAGATTACATTAATCTTTTTCTTACTTTTGTCGTCAATTAACCTTTAATTACTTCATACAGATTTGAACTATTGGTTTTGAACTGGAAGGCAAATCAGAGCATATTTATAGTTGTCTATTTCCATATTTCAGAAGATCAAATAATTTCTGACAAGTACTTTCAGCATATCCTTAAGTATGAATAAGCTACTATATAACGGAAAACTTAGCTTTGTCATACGTTGTTGTTCTCCAGAAAATAATTGTAAACACATGGTCCAATGAAATTAAAATGTGTGATCAAATGAAATTCTGTCTGGGATTACGCAGATTAAAGAAAATGGATTGATTGTAAATTATGGAATGTAGAAAGAAATCACAAATCAGTAGATTTAGTTTGAAGCTACAACCATGTTTTAATCAGCTGTTTTTATTTTTCCCGGTTATAAAAGCCTTCTTTCTCATGATGTTTATTCATGAGGGTTTTTACTAACACATTCATTGAGACATTTTTGATCTTCCTTCAAAATAACGTAGATCAAAATTATATAGTAATCGAAATATGTCCTATTAAATTAATATTTATAAACACAAAAATTAAGTATGCTAATTTAACTTCTTAAGATATAAAAATGTAATTCAAAAAAGTACATCGCTTTTACAAACGAAATGAATAATATAAAAAATTAGCAATTATCCAAAGTGAGAAAAATTTGTTGACACAATAATCATCATCCTAATTATATAAATACTAATTTAACTATGTAACATATAAATAAAAAAGAAATATTACTTTATTACATTTATATACCCTTATCAAAATGCTATAAAGATATATCAAGCAGCATTATTAATTTTACTAACGAAACCAATACTATAAAATATATTAACATAGCCCACACAGAGAAAAATTTGTTAACAGCATAATAGTCATCATAGTACTTATAAACATGAATTTCAAAATGTTTATTGAAATATTTAATATAATAAACTATAAATTAAGAAGCAACACTTTTTTACAAACGAAACCAATAATGTGAAAAAAGTCATATAAACTAATACCTACAGCTAGAAAATTTTAACAACACTCATCAGTGCTCATCATATTTATATGTATAAATATTAAAATGCTATTTTAGCTATTTAATCTAATAAAGTATAAATTAAGAAGTAATACTGCTTTTACATATTAAACCAATAATATTTAAAAAAAAACGTGCAAACTAAGCCCACAGTGAGGAAAATTTGTTAACAACACAGTAATCATCATCATACTTAAAGTTGCGTTAGGAACACATCACAGCGATATTTAAAGTAAACGTTTATCACCACTCAGTGTTAAATTTTGTTTATAGTTCAGAGAAAGTACATTATAGAGCCCAAATCCGATTTATATTGCCCTAACATGAGTTGCTAATAGCTTCCTGGTATCATACTGTAAAGATAAAAGCGAGCATTACGTTAATGTAAACAGTATTTCTTTCTGACACGATATATCCTTTTTAAAAAGACATGAATAGTGCATTCTATTAGTAACTGGATATGTCATTGATGCAGCTAGTTGTATCTATCTAAAATACCATTATTACTATTTCCTACTTTACGTACTGAAAAATAAACGAATCATTTGCAAAAATAAATTTTTAAACTGTAATTTGAAATGCATTTGTATCCCAGTTTTGGAATTTGCTTATAACAAAAATAATTTTAAATACATAAATCTTTAGAAAAATATTTCTTCGCATTAAAATAAATCGAAATAAAGATTCATATTAAAAATTTAACATAATCTTATTGCAGTAAATTGCAACAGGGAATATAAATTTAATGACAAAAAATGTTGCATCGATTCTTCTCAAAATATCTCCTATTCTTTACGAAATTTTACGATTACCAACGTGTCATATGACAGAAACAATGATCCTTCTTCTCTAATTCGAAAAAGGGGTTTTATTTTAAAATAAGCTTAGTCTCAGATTTCTATGGGCAAATATAGAAACTAAGAGGAATATTAAATGTCTGAAGAAGGAAAGAGTCTGTAAAAAACATAATAATGATGACAACTGTGGCAAAAAACTTTTAAAAAATATTTTTAATAAAATTTATGTCATCGATGTTTTATTTCTTTTTTCTTAAGCTCTCTTTAATATTTCAAAAATAATTAGTGTAGCAATCTAACACAATATCTATTTTTTATTTCGAAATTAGTATACATTAAGATTCCTGTATACCGAAATTCATTCTGGAAATATTCATATACGATATGTAGTTTTTAAGATTGAAAAAAAAATGTTAAAAACTACATATCGTATATGAATATTTCCAGAAAGAATATTTAGTAGAAGTTTGAATATAGAATAAGATACTTGATTCGACCAGAAAATTTTTAGCCTTAAAATTGAATAAGAATTGGAATAACTAAATAATTATATAATGTGTTTCATTTATTTTTTATTTATCAATAAGAAATTAATAGTTGTTAAATTGAAATTCAAACACCATTTTCACAAATATTTTTAAAAATAAATATAAAAAAGCCCTAATTTCTGTAAATTTTAATAAATTAGTTTGAAAATTAAAATGAAAAGGTCCCAATAAGTTTTAGAAAATGAAGAAATGACAAGAATGAAAGCAAAAAAGAGGATTAGATTTTAAAATAAAAGAAGAAAATCATTTCCCACTGCATTTTTCTGTGCTATCTCTCTTCTGTATAAAAAGTTATTAAATCTGTTAAATTAATGTTTTTCATGTTTAAATATTCTTCATCAATTAACTTTAAATAGATAAATTAATTTACTTTTATTTTATGAGTAAAAATACAATCTGTTTAACTTAACATATTTTAGATTTCTTTGGAATTCAGTATTAATTACTGATATTTATTTCCTGTTTATATTCACCTTCATATTTTGCTTTACTTCAAAATGTCATTTCTGTCTTCTTTCCGATTCACAAGTCTGGAATTAATATTTTTGTAAAGCGACTGCCAGTGATTTAACCCTTAACTGGAGAAGTGAAATTTCATGAGATGCGATCTACGAAACCGCATTTCATTTACACTCAAATTAAATTTTCTAATAGATGTATTTGTATGAAAAACTGCCAATATATTTTGCAGATATTTTTTGTTGATATATATAGGTGTGTTTTAGAAATTTTTCAAAATGTATTACCATTTAAAAAGTAAATGTGTTGGAACATAAATTTTCTTCTCAAATTACATCTATAATTACATTAATAATATTCTGGAAAAAACATTATTTTATACTTCTTACATCCTATTTTTTTCCAGTACATAAAGGTATATAAAAACAATATGATGTTAAAATTCAAAAATTTACATGAAATATATTTTTAAAAAATGACAATAGGTATATTGGCCATTTTTTCCATCGGCTTGTGTGATTTTCGTAGCACGGTTTTCTATGGCATTTTAAACATACAGGTTAAAAACTAGTATAAAAAATCAACCTATAAATTCTGTATATATTCCTCTTGGTATATTAATATATTTTATTAATTTTTCAGAATGTCCTATCTCTAGAAAAATTAATTATTTTTGAACATACATATTGGAATCAGTTGAATGCGAACTTTCATCGAAAAATTCTTCTGTATAATTATCCATATCACTAAAATTACTTTCTGTTTTATTTAAAGGTATCCCGAGCACTGCCTCAGAATAGGATGGTAACTTGGATGATATGTGGAAGCCAAAGTTTTAACACCATCTACTAAATCTTTTTCATGACTGGTTCACTAACAGGGAGTTGTGGTCTTAGAGACTAGGATCAAAGAAATAATTGAATTATTTAAAAAGGTATCCTCTGAAACTGGTCGAAAAATTGCATGTGTGTTGGAGTTCACATCATAGAAATCTACAGAATCAATCCAATCGGTTGAGTTAATAATAGAAAATGAGTGATCGAATGTAATTCGCTAGCGGTATCACAGCCCGCACGTCCCTGAGTAAGGGTTAATTTCATCACATTATATTTAGTCTCTTACAATGTGACCATAAAATTTCTCCGGTTGTCATTACAAATAAATTATTTCATTCAACTTTAGAGTTCGTCGATGTGAAACAGTCAACGTTAAATCAATAATTTTTTCCTGGTTTTTATCAAAAAGCTTAAATTCAAAATATAAGGGCATTCTAAATATTCTGAATTTGCATCGTTGTATCGTTGTTCATATGAAAATCTCTGTGAGTTGCCGTTCTATAGTGTAGACCGTTTATTTGGAGATTCTAAATTTGGTACAAATACATTTATAGAATCATGAATGTATATTAGGGACAAAATTAAATTTTAAGTCATTAAACCTCAAATACATTATGTCATTCCCCTTGAGTATTATTGCTTGTAATAATTTTTTACACTTCTAAAAAAAATCAAAGTATGGTAATATATCCAATTTAGCTGTTGTGGCTAAGAATGTTTTTAGAATATTACAGTTTTTATGTACTTTTGTCAAGGTTTGGGACATTAAAGTTTATTACTGCAATGGAATTAAAATTGTATTCTAGGTTTCATGTTATTATTTAATTATATGGTTTTCTTTCATGAATAAAGAGCTTAATATACATCCTACAATTATCTACTCAGTTTAAGTTAGGAAACAAAAATGCAAATTGCATTTCTACAAAATATAGAATGGAAAGATTTCATCCAGATATTTAAAATATTTATTGGTACCTTGAAGTACCATGGAGTTCAACACCTTTAGGAAGTTCGTGTACTGAATAAAGGTAAAAAGTGGCACATCCTTTTTCGCAGTTTGATGCGTATAATTTTTTTTTTGTTAGCACAAACAACATGCCTTAAATAAGACTTATATTGAAATTTAACAGAACCTATATTCCTGCCACATCAAACTGATAGCCAAAATGATTAATTTACAATATTTTTGAGCATGAATATCACATTAATTGGATTAATAAATTAAAAAAAAAACAGAATACCAAATGAGAAGGCATACATTTATTAGAAAATGGAAGTACCATTTGATTTTTTAAAAAATGTGTCAAATTTCGATATTAAATGCTAACCATGAGAGGACCAAGAAACAGTTGAATTATTGTTATCTAGATGGGTTATTCCTATTAAAATATGGAAATTAAACTTCATGTAGTTACGAAACTAGTATTTTTTGCCAGTAATGCATGCTGTAAAATTTATCGGATTTAATAATTTTATATGGTGCTTTATTCTTTAAATGAGATGTCACGAAAGACTGTTGCAGCTATTTTAATTCTTCATAAAGTGCCATTATGTTATAACAAATCACTATACACTCGATCATTCTAAGCGCAGCTGCACGCACTTTTTTATTTCCCAATCCGTTTTTTTTTTGTGCTCTTTCTTTTTCTGACATTTTTATTAGATATCCGCAATAATCGGTTCCCGTATCTTAGTTATTATTACCCTCTCACATTCTATAATAAAAGTAATATGTAGTAAATCCTTTTTCTGATTATAATTTGATTCGTTGTCGGAGTAACAGTTTTCTTTTTTTTTTTTTTTGTTCACTTATATGATTCAATTTAATTCATTTTTTAAAGAATTTTAGGTTGCAATACGTTATTGTGGATATATTAATGGCTGCAATTGTATTAATGACTATTTAGCACTCATTTAACACACATTTATAATTTTCAGTTGATATTTGCATATATATATAATATAATATAATATGCGCAGTAAAGAGCTGATGCATCACAATATTGATAATTAAACCCTACAATAAAAATATTAATGATTCTAAATTATGAGCAGAATAAAGATTAAAGGTAGTTAGTTAGATTTCTATTCAGTTTTTAGGAAGAATGCATTTGAAGTATAGATGATTTATCAGTAAACTTTCATCTTCAGTGAAAGTGATCCACTGATTCTACGAAAGACATATCATGTATGTTTACTCATGGCAGATTAGATATATCGGATGATTCGGAATTCCGTTAACATTAGAAAATGCAATAATTCACAGAAAAATGTAGGTATTGAGGTAAAAACTGATATACGTACTTGAAATGACAAAGGATTGTATTGAAACCATAAACAAAAAATTACAAGGAATTTATGTTGCACTAGTATACCATATACTACTGTCTGGAGAGTACTAAAAAGTATTCTTCCAATCTTACCTTTACAAAATCCAGTGTCAAAATAAACTGCTAACTGCCGATTTTATAACGCGGAGAGCATTTGAGATATGGGTAATTCAAAAAAGCAAGCGAAAATGACGATTGTATGTCTTATGTATTATGGATCCACGAAGCCGATTTCCCAATAAGATGGTCTGCAACTCAGACAACCTCAGAATTTGGACTATTAAAAATTCTAGTCGTTGAAACCCCAATGCATGACTAGAAAGTCATGGTGGATAACGGATAGATCATCTATCGTGATCGGAACTTTTACCTTCGGTGAAAAAGCATGGTTCTGCTTTTCACACTGATCTTGACAAATGTGGGTCACGTTGATATGTTTATCTACCTTTCTAATCTACCTTTTTGAAGGTACGACATTTAAGCAAGATCTGTCTCCACTTCCTATTGCTACAGGTATGAAAGATCTTTTGCACACATAGATTGGAGAGGATAGCATCCTTAGCTAATACTTCCGTCATGCTTTGGTTCTCAGGCCATTACATATTAATCCATGCTATTATTGACTATGGAGTTACCTCAAGTCACAAATCTACAATCTCATTGGTTTACCTAAGTCTCTATCAGCATGATCTCATTAGGAATGCTTATTAATAACATCGACTATAATTTCTGACAAACTTACAAATATGCTGCACAGTATTGTTCACAACATTGCCCCTTTATATAGATTGAAATGTCTAGGTCTGAATCCGTGGCGTTAAGTTTCGTAGTTGCGTGACGTAACCACTAGACAAAAGTGATCACCCTTGTTTGGTGGTTATTGGCAGGCTTATGAAGCTACCATCACATCTCTACTAAAGGAGTTATTGGTGAATAACGGCTGTCATGAGGAGTATTTTCTAAAACTCTTGCTAAAAATTAATTGATATACTAATTATTGTTTATGTTAACGTATAAAATGCAATATGATTGTCATTTTTAGAATTTTCTTATTTTCTACAAAACTTCATGCCATTTTAATCATGTAAATTAATAGTATCCACTTTATCTATTATATTCCGCACATTTTCAAAGGGTAAATAACTTTAAAATAACTCGGTATTATCGCGTGTGAAATGTTCCTTTGAATTGGAATTTTAGCGAGTCCATATCAATTTGTGTATCGTTATTATCTTCAGATTACAGTATAAAGTTGCATGTACATCATGAAAATAGTTTTTATATAGCTTCTTAGTAGAATTGAAATCTAAATGCACCGAATATACACTATCTGAAATATAATTTTATCTTATATATATCTTTATAATTTTATCTTTATATATATATATATATATATATATATAT
>JAPMOQ010042324.1:1244968-1268722 GCA_026543055.1 Argiope trifasciata | reverse complement strand
ATATATATATATATATTCATTCATATGTGTGATAGTCAGAATGTAAATTGAAACTTAACACATATTTAATAACGAATTATAAATATTATATTTTCTCTATATACCGGTAGGTAAGGCAATTAAAGGTAAGAAAAGATTTGCATTTTTATAAATAATTTACTCTAAAGTAATTAGTTTAACTTAGATTTCTTACTAGCATTGGGAAATTTTAATTAAGTTCTTCTGAAAAGTCTGGAATTACAAAAGGTCTTTGAAATTCCGAAGTCACATCATTAATCAACTTAATTAACTAGTTTAATATTGAAAGGACTTAGTCTGGAAGTTGATCATGCTCTTTCAGGCTTAATAGAAAAAAAATCAGTAACTTTTAGTTCAAAAATACAAAAGATATATACTAAATTGTTATCCATTAGAGTAATCTTGCAAAAAAAATGTAAGAAATAGAAAAAAAAACTGAAAATTTAAATAATACTAAAAAATTTACTTAAAATCCTCAATTAATCATAATTTTTTAAGAACTTTTTAGGGCAGAATAAAAGAAAATATAGATTATTGTATTAAGAAAGTCATAAATATATTCTTAGAAATATTTTTTATAAAATTTTAGGTGTTATGCCTTTATTATAAATAACCTTTATGCACTATAAAATTAGCTTTTTCTAATATTAAATATTATGTTTCCATATATATTTCTACGATAAAAAAAATAAAGTTTTCCATTTTCTAATCATTTTATATCTTTAATCTTAAGACAAAAAAAGTTTTTTCTCAAACAATTTATTATATTAACATTTAAAATAAATTGAAAAGATATTGAGTTAACTCTATAACATCTTATAATTTTATTTTTATAATCTTTTGAAAAATTATTTTATTTGCAGGGTACGAAATATCTATTAGAACTAATTAGCTCAATTCAAAACTTCACAAGTTCAAAATAAATCTTTACAGTCTCTCTTCCCGAAAATAATTTAGTATTTTGTTAACTAAAAATTAAATAATTAGCAAATTGTAAACGTATAATATTATGCAAATATAATTAGTTGATGCTAAAAAATTTGCTGCATATTTTAGTAAAATATTATTGTATATATTTGCAAAATATACTATTTAATATTTATTATGAGCGTTAATATATATTACTTGTAACATATATTACCAGATGATAATCCATGAGTTTTTCATTTGAATTTTGTGCAAAAAATAAGAATTATAAATGCTATTAACATATTGAAAAAAATATTTGAGCCTTAAATACTGTATCTGGATACTCAAAATTTTTTTATACTTCCTAAAACAAGGTGCATAATTTTGTTTTGAATTTTACCTGCACATTTGCAGCTTTTATTATGTAATATTAAGTATTTTTATTATTTATATCGATTGATATATAGCCATTGTCTTCTATATGACTAGACTGCACTTACATTATTTTTCATCAGTTGTTCTAATATCTAGTTAGAATCTACAAATGCACACTAATCCTAGATAACATTAAATATAACTTTAAAATTTTACAAATATAAACGTGCAAAATTATTTTTTCGTTTAGTTTCCAAATAACCGTTCACATGATATTAAATAATATACAAGAAACTTTTACAAAAAATTTACATATGTGTCTTTTTGTAATGCTATATTCCTCATAACCTCTTCAATCAAAATGAAATTGAAAACACTTATACTATTCAAAAACTTTTACCTTTCCAAACATATGAAACCTAAAAGCAATTCAATATGTATTTTTAAAGTTTTCACTTTGAAAATTACATAGATTTGTGCACACGTTAAATGATCTATTAAATGATACAATGGGCAATATTTGAACCGAGGTAAAAAAAAAATCATTCCTATTTTAAAAAGGTAAATAAAGTATAATTATTTCAGAATTTGGTCTTGCTTTCAAAGGCTTATGCGCAAAATCAATAGAGCATATGAAAGAAATTAAAATGATTTTAATATCTGACATTTTGAAGGAACCATAAACGTAAAATTACATCGAACAATTTAACTTAAATTAAACATATAAAATATCCTTGGCGGCAAGCAGCTGGTCACCATAGTCCATAGATCCCAGTAAAAGAAGGGATTAATGTCACTTGACTTTACACCAACAAAGCATTTTATAAAACTTAAACTTGACTGAAAAAAAAATTACATTTTAAGCCACCATATAAAATATATTTTAAAATAATTAGTTCAGAAGTTGCAAGATGAAGAAGACTCAAATGGAATTACTATAATCTGGCATTTATTTCGGTTATTTAACTGAATATTTTAAGAAATACTTACATGAAAATAACAAATAGCAGAAATATATTTTCTTAGAAATGGCTCCAGAATAGCATGTTCGAGCTTATATCATAAATATTTATTTCCGAAAAAATATTTTGTGGAGAAAATCAGTAAGATATATTTTCACATAATATTAAGTTTTTAGCAACAATTAATCCCGATGAATCTGCTGATCACCAAGGCGTTTAGTGTTAAATAATGTCATAAGAATCTTCGCATAAAAATTTACATTTGGAGCATAAAATAATTCATTTATAATAACTAATTAGAGTTTAGATATTATTAATTGAATAATCCTAAGTTACAATAAATTTGTCAATCAAAACATTTAAATTATTCCATGTTTGTTTTTTAAATTTGATTTAATTAAACTTTGTAAATATTATTTACGTGAAAAAAGATCTATGAATTTAATGTTTTTGTGATTAATTCTCAAAAAATTCCATGTTTTATTTTAAGTAAAATTAAGAAAATAATTTTCCTTTAGACATTCAATAATTGTTTTTTCCTTGTAATAATATACAAAAATAACATAGTTAGTGATTTAATGCAATTTAAATGTAGAAATTATCATTTTCTTTTTTTTCCAGCTATTATTTTTTATTTTTGTTTCTTTTTATCTCAAACTCCATAGACCTAAAATTACTGTTAGTTTTGCATGTAGAAATCTCCACTTTCTCAAAGATGAAGCAGATAAAATTATCATTTAGAGTGGAAAAATTAGATTATGGAATTGGAAAATTTATATTGTGCACGATTTTAATCAAGCTAACTGTATATGAAGTTCGTTATGTAAACTAAAAATGGATGGAAATATTTTAAAAACCAATTATAATATTAAGAACAATAATCAGATTAACTGGAATGAACAACATTTTCAATGCACAAACTTTATCCGAGTATATCTCTTCAAATAAATTTAAATATATTTTTATTTTAAAATTCCGTTTCTTTCAGACTCCTCAAAATAATTCAACATATATGAAAGCATAAATCTTTAGATGCATTTCAAAATTCTATGAAATTTCGGAGATTTTAATCTTAAAGATCACTTAAAGAGAATAAATTGTTGAAATATATACGAAAATATATTCTAAATTCTCTCATTATCTCTTAAATTATCTCAAAATAATATGATCTGTTTCAATCTTAATTAATTTATCTTCGTCCTGTTTCATACATTCAACTGAAACCCTATTCGAAAGTTTCTAAACCAATATTAAGAATAATCAGTAAAATTAGTTGTTTACTGAAAATTTGTTTCCAACGCTTTCTTTTATTACAGCAGTTTAGATTTCTTGAAGAACATTTTCAATTCACTTAAGTAGAATGCTCAATTTAAGTAAATTTTATATACCCTAAACAATAATAAAAAACATGAACGAAGAAGGCAAAAGTTGCGTTTCAAATTCTCTCAAGAGGTTCTGTTTTTTTTTTTTTTTTTTTTTTTTTAAAAAAGTAGAGTTTGCAGTCCTTTCTACAATTTCATTTTTGACAAAAAAAAAATAAGGACGGAAAACTCCAGAATTGCTTGAATTTCAAAATAAAACTATTGAAACAGAAATGAGTCATATATAAAAAAATATTTATAATGAAGAATTATGATGCTTATAAAATTAATTTATTTTTCTCATCACAATTTTTATTCAAATGCCATTTTGAAGATAGAATAGAATCAAAAGAAATTTTAAGGATCTAACAAAAACCAAACAGATTTTTTAGACAAACAAAAAAATTAAATAAAAAAGGACAATTTGTAGCTCCGCAATCTGTAAAAAATATTGAATTCTGGCAGGTCAATTTGACATAGTAGATGGTGATATTTGTTCAAGTATATAAAGCATAGTAGATGGATAATAGCAAGTCCAGAATGAGGATTGACTGTTTTTCCCTTTAAAATCATTGTTTTATTAAAACATAGATAACATTTGCCACATAAGATAAATAAACCCACTCTACATCGTCAAACATTTAATGAGATTAATGAGATTTTGTGAGATTTTTGAGAAACATTAATGAGATTTTGTACCTTCAGATAATAATTTTTTGCTTAAAAACTACATGGTCCAATGATAATTGTTTTTAATTTATTGCCCAGGAAATATTAATTACAAGATGTATTCATATTACATATTTATCATTTATTAGTCATTATATACTTAAAATGTTGCTAATCTGTTTTGTTATTTTTTTATAAATAAAGCTTTTTCCGTGTCTTTACATGTGTTATTTGCAAAGAAGGATAAATATGAAGAAGAAGGATATTTTGAGAAAGACCAATTGAAATAATTTATTTAGCTATTTATAGATTATAGTTAATTCTAATTAATAATATAAAATAATAATTATAATCAGATTTGAAACTAAGGAAAAAGCATATTTTAGTTTAAGGCAAGAATTTTGCTTTAGATTTAGACCATTTAAAATATAGTATATTTATGTTTTTGTGTGTGTTCACGTTTTTATGTCTCTTTACCTGTAATTTAAATTTAAGATAATACTTATTTCTACATATCTCTTATTTTTATTGAATATTTATCACACTTCCATGAAAAATTAAAAGTATAAGTGTAAAAACTAATATAATTTAAATGATTTTGTAGCCAAGAGCATAAACCTAAAAAGATATTTATTTTGTCATTCGAACATAATTATCTTCTCTTCCAACTTAAATTTATATATGAGCATAAGAAACTAATGGTGAAAAGAAAATTAGCCTTGTAACTTTTTAGAGTCACATAGAAAAAATTAATATGTGGTCATTTGATTGATAGCAAATATTTTTCAAACTCAACACTACATTTTTCAAGTACACCTATGGTAACGATGCTATTTTTGATGAAAACCAACAATACTTTATGCAAATCTTTCATTTTCTCATTTTATTGGTTGCTAAAATTTTCTTAATATATAAAAAAGCACTCAGAGATCCGCATCCCAATTATTCAATCGATACTTGTACCAAATGGGATTCATGTTTGTAGAATGCTGATATGTACACACATTACATTCTTCTTTATTATAAGTAGAGATAGAGATAATTTCAGAGATTGACGTGTCAAATAATCATGAAATGCTATTGAATTTATTCCATTAATAATTTAATCTATAAAATATCAATTCTATTATTTCATGTCTCGAATTATCATTCTAGATTTTCTTATTTGGTATTCGAAGAGTAAAAAAGACTAAATTACATGGTGGGCGAATTTGTACGCGACCTGCAACTGTATGTTGCTTTTTCTTGCCATATCAAATGCTTTTCCTTCAAACAAAGCGCGAAATGAATTACAAAATATATAACCATGCCCGGGATAAACATAAATAGTTAAAATTGAAATAACTGCAATTGATTAATAAAATTAACAGACTAGATTTATGTTATTTTCCTGCTACATTTTAAATTGTTTTCAAGAAAAGTTCAAGAAATTTTGAAAAAATTCGCATTTTTTTTTCAAAATGAACAATTTAAATAATATTTCTCATAATGAAACTATTTGTAAAAGCTAAGTAGACATATAAGCAAAATATATACCATACTGGTATCTATAAATTAAGGGACAGCAATAGAAGGATAATTTCCATATATTAATGTAAATTGAGGTTATTAACTTAAACCAACAAAATTATCAGATAGTGAAAAATAGTTTTTGCTTATTATTTGAGGAATACATCAATAATTTGAGCAACATTAAACTACAAAAAATAAGATAATTAGAAATGAATGATGTAAAAACAAGTTATTGTACTAAATTTAAGCATATGATTTGATTTTTATGTCTTTGTAATAAAAAAGGAAATGAATCCAAGAATAAGTTTATAAAATTTTATCCTTGGAAACCCTATGAGTTAAATTAAAAAAGGATCGTTAAATTTTAGATATTGTTTAATTTCGAAATTGCATAAAATAGCATCAAAGCAGTAAGTAGAGTATTTGATGCTATATCTCTGATCCATCAACCAAAGCTGCAAAGGAGAATCGCTTTATAGAGATTGCAGTTAAAAGAAATACTCAGGACACGGCCGTGAAGTCATCACTTTTTTTTAATCATCCAATTCAAGTTGCCATGAAATTTGAAGAAAATCCGCAAATATCTTAGAAGATAACTGTTACAAAACTGGTACTATGATCTGGGTAGACATAATATTTATGAATGGATGGATGTTTAGGTTTTTATGGCCCAAGGGCCCAAGCTGACCATACTGCGCCAAAACAAGTGATACGTATTTATTGCCAAATGATCTAGTAAAGAAAATGTTTCTTTAAAGTTAAAATGCAAACAACGTTTTTATAAATTCAAAGTACAATAAGTTTAAAGATCTTAAAATTAGAACTCCAATTCCAGAAAAATTCAAAGAAAATATTTAAATTCCTTATGGTATTTATATAGAATGGCTACAATTTATGGCTCATAAAAATTCAAAAATATTCTTGTGAGAGTGTCCTACCACCGATTCACGCATCACCAATATTAAAAAATTAAAATACCGCATACGAATTCAGGACACTGAATTAAAATGTGTAAAACTGTAAGATACAATACTGAACGAACGTCTTAGGAACGAAAACTAGGGATACTCAAATGTACTCATGTTCTGAACACTTCCGGTATCATTAAAAATTTATTTTATCTTCGTAAATGATAACATCTGATCTCATTGGAGGAATGATTAACAAAAGTTTTGAAAGTTAAGGGATGTCTTGAATCTAACCTATTCTAATTGTTTTGAATATGTATAGAATGTAATTGAGGCACATGAGAGAGCACAGTCCACCACAAGACGGTGATCCAGTCACAATTTTTAGAAAGATTCCGCAGAAGTATGTGCAATTGTACATACATTTTACATACAATACATATATTTTAATAATATGTAGACATATACATATCTTACTAGTACTTCAAAAGAAGTCATCAGTTTATCCTTTATTATTTGATTGTTATGAAATCTATAAGGACCATAAATTTGCCTTTTTCTTTTTATGTATATCAAGTATATTATCATACGATTATAAGACAAGTATATTATATTTCTTTTTATTTATACGATATTATATGTTTTTATTGCATTTCATATTTACTTCACTTTTATTTATATTTTATATTTATACATTTAATTACAAAGTCAAAAATATCAAATTAATTTTTCTTCCCAAATATTCCTTTTAATTTATGGATTCCAGTATTCTTTTTATTATTGAACAGCATTTAAGAAAGTCTTTGTTAATTTCGATTTTCTGCAAGTTATTGTTCAGAGAGACATTGCTTTCATGAACCATGATATTTACCATGGAATGCGAACCAGACAAACAAATGGAAAGTTATGTCTGGACGCCTTTCGAGGCCATCTTTCGTATCAGGGATATTTTTTCTTCCTCATAAAAGACAAAACAAATTATTGATCGCGAATGAAAGGTAGAATCCCAAGAGCTTCATTTTCTCTGAGTATATTGAAATCAGAGGAATACTCCATTATATTTTTTGTGTATCTTCCTTTGAAAATTATTTAAATAATACAAAAAAATTGAAAAATATCTTTCATGTTTTTTTTGAGTGGAGGATAATGTTAGAAATGTGTTGAATCTATACTTTAATAGAATTTAAAAATTAATTATTTTCAGTTATCTTTATTTATTAGAAATTATATTTCAGATTTATATATGCCAACTTGGTTTTAATGCGATAAAATTTTATAATATTAACATTCGCAAATATTATAGTTAACTTATAATAAAATAACATTCAATAATTTTTTCTTTTAAATAATTTCACTGTTATTTTTCAGTTAACATTAAAACAATCACATTTGTATTAAATTCTCAGTATAAGTTGTAGAAAATCAGTTTTGAAATATCCAGTTTTTATTTTTAATTACCGAATTCAAACATTCAGAAAGAATTTTTTGATAAAAAAGGAGTGGGGGTGTACCTATGAATTTTTCAATTGAATAATTTTCAAATGTGTCGATTGCGATTTTTTATATCCAGACAAATTCAAAATATTGCCGACTGGAAATTAAAGGGATTTGAAAACGCAATTCTATCAAATAATAAAATGCGTTGTTTGTTTCCTTTTTCAGTAATTAAATCTTTGTAAATTCAGAAAATGAATTGCAAAACACTCTCCTTCGTTTTTTTAAATGTAAGAACGAACTGAATTTACATTTTTGTCCTTTAATCTCCAGCAGTGTGCTTCAAATAATGAATTCCGTACTTTTTATTTACTTTTCAACGTTATTTTCTTTTTCTTTTTATAATTAGTTGTCAGTTAATTTAAATGAATAGATATCTTTAAAATGATTATCTATCTGGCATTGTGCATCTTAATCTGTTTTTCTTTTATTGTTAAGGAATATTTCATATCTGTATTAAGAATATAACATGAATAAAAACCAAGAATTATGGTAGTTTTTCAAAAAAATGAAGAATAAAAAAATTACTTTAATCTTTTCATCCTGTTTCTTTGTTCCTGCAATAATCATTTATATTCAAATTTTCTTCTACATTACTTTTATTCTAACAAAAATCAGATGAATTGTTTAGGTGTTATTTTAATCAGATCAGATCGAACTTATCAAAAATAATTTTGTTTTCAAAATATCATAAATATTACTTGAGTGTTAGTGTTAAATTCAGATAATAACTCACACTCAATAAAAAATTGATTTTTTCCACTGTTATTCTGGTATTTGCTATAAAGGCTTTAAACATTAATAATATTATAAAGTGATGTGCGCATGCAAAAATTTTATTCCATTTCTTTGAAAGTGCCTAACATGTGAAAGTTAATACGGTTATTTTACATAATCTCGAAGTAATAAAACAAGTACAATCTTTATCTTGAAAAATATTAAATATTATTCAGAACGTTTTTCGCTCAACAAAAGAAATTTATCATTATTCATTAAATAACGAAAGGAATGCATAAGTAACACTAATTTAAATTTTTTATGAGCATGAAGGTAAAAACCAAAAATGAATGAGTATTGTTAAATTTTTACACAGGTGCAAAGCTGACATGTAAAATATCTGAATTCAAAGAACTGTGGGAATATCTCAAATAGTTTTGGAATCTTTAAATTCCGACAGTCAAATTTGCCACTCCACCTTTGAAAATCAAATAACAATTTTTTTATTATTTTTTTATGTGAAACCTACATAGATCTACTCTATGTGAACTTTAATGGCCATTCTAATATCGCCATTAGCTGAATAATAAATTTATTTTCAAATCTGTCGACTTTAATTTAATTTAATATAATTTTTGCTTTATTTTCAGAACATTAATGTTTATTTCATTCAGGAGATACAAGATTTATAGTTTTAAATGTAATTAAATTAATTTGAGGAAAAAATTATTTCTCTTAATTACAATTAGATGTAGTAGCATATTAAATGGTAGTCTCCTCTTAATAATGACTGATAATTATATTGGCTTAAAATGTCTTTATGAAATGCACATCTTACCAATCAGCTATTTACTTTTATGTATAAAATTATTATTCATTCGTTATAAATTTTTTTTTAAAAACTTAACTTCTTAGGGTGGGATCAAATAAAGAGGCTTAATAGTGAAGTAATTGAAAAAGTAAGGGAAATATTAAAATTTGAAAATATAAGTAAGTAAAATGCTTATATTTTGAAAAATCATGCTCATATTTAGGATGAATCTGGATAATGCTTATTATACTTCTGAAATTCTAGGAATGAAAAGAACTGGAATGTCGTTTTTTGTTGCTAGAAAGTTAATATTTATTTAATGTTTGGCCTCCTGTAGGTTATTTTTGTTTGGGTGGAGTTTTGAGCTAAGAAAATCAAGTATATCTAGAGAGTTACTGTGAATTTCGGAACGAAATTTGACACAGGTATATTAAAAAATCTGAAAAGAATTATTAAAAAGTCGCTATTTCCGTAATGAAAAAATTTAAGATAGTAGTTAGTTAACTATGTTAATAGCACTGAGATTAATCAGCTTCTCAATTGGAATTAATTTGTCACCTCAAGCCATTTGCATCGACATCAATTTCATGAAGATGCAAAAAGAAATAAAAAAAGTTACAGAAGTGTCTAATTTTGTTTTGTTTCGTAGGCAAAGGTACACGTTTCACAACAAACTGTTATATTATAAGTATGTGTTACAAATGAACAGCAGAATATTCATTAAAGAGACCTCAAGGACGGTTATTCGCATCTATTAAACTGTAATATAATAATAGAAGAAAAATTTGTAAAGACAAAAATGAAAGGGAGTTTATAATTATTCAATAATTCCTTCGTAAATAAAATAAAAAATTGCAAAAGGTATTTTAAAATATCTAAACTTTGAAAATGATTTTAAAAATCAAAGTCCACCAGTACCAGTTCACCAGCTCCAACCTTTGATTCCGTTCCAACATTATTTAATTTATATGAAATCTCATATCATTTAGATATGCTGTGAAGATCACCGGCTCCCCATCCCCTCAATCTATTTCTGAAAAAATTGTCAAACACTCAACGTTACATTCATCGTGTGCTGACTGGAGGGGTCGATCATGAGTGTTGCAGTCACAATAGCAATGCTTATCTCTATAATTTTTATTTCAGATGAAACTCATTGTCTTCTAATGCATCATTTTTTTTTGTACTTTGTCCACCCCCTTTCATCACTCTGTTTACTAGAAACATCATAAAATAAAACATCTCAGTTGTTAAAAATCTTCCCCTCAGTTTCAATAAATGAATAGATTTCTCAAATTAAATTAATTACTGTGCAGCATAACAAATCAATCCAAATTTTAGCTGATAAAAGTTTAATTGATTGGCATCGCTAAATTAATAGTATTAATATGTTAGGAGGTAAGAAGTATATTTTTTATCTTATTTTTTATATTTATTTCTCGGCCACTTTCTAATAAAGTGAATAAAAAGTAAATAAAGAATATTGTAACGATTTCTGTAGAAACAGCAAACTTTATTATGATATAAACTATAAAATTCGCTCATATGATAGCGTACGTGAAAAATAATAAGAAAAGCTTTTGATAATTTGAGCATTATTTTCTTATAATTAGATTCTTTGAGCATAGCTATAAATTCATGAGCTTTTCCTCACCTCTGATTATTCACCAGACTTTTTTCTTTCTAAATTACATGATGTATAGGAATTTAAGAAATCATGCATTTCACTAATTTTCCATTCTAAAACAAATATTAATTTAAAAATGTTGAGAAAAATTATTATACTTCCTACTTTAAGTCTGAACAGAAAACATTTTTATTATTATTATTATTTTACATGCTTGAAACTCGGTCAGCTTTACTGAATTTCGATAGAATAAAAAAAATTAGAATAAAAAGCGATAAAATGGTATTGGAATTCAATAGTTTCCATCTGAAAATCATTCAAATAAAAAATGACATTTTGAGTAGATGCGCATTTTGGAAAATTATATTACGCTAAATATATGCTATTTGAAACATAAATGATGCTCATTCTATTAAAATGATTAAAACGGTGTTTTTTAAGTATTATGTGTTGATAAAATTAATTTACAAACAAAACTAATGACATCATTGATAAAAAGCATTAAATTAATGATATAACGCCCAAGAATACGAAATATTTTTTCAATATTTTATGAAAAACTCTCCCGATTAAGGATAATGAGAAGACATTAAATTTTTCTTTTATGACAGCAGTTTAATTACATTTTAAATGATTTTCCTAATTTCGCTCTTTGGAATATTGATTTTGTCTTGTTTCATAGCAAAATTCGACGTCTTTCTAATTCCTATTTCTTATAAATATTGGAAAAATTACAGACAATTTTAATACTACACTCATATTACTGTCTAGTTAATTTAAAATAAAACTGTTAAAATAAAATAAAATTTCCAACATTGCTCTATTAATCGGAAATTTTAACGCTTAGCTCTGTGAAAAGTAATTCGATGCGTAAATATTTCCCGAAGAAAAGAGCTTGTTCCTTTCTCAAAAAATTTAATATATAGGATTTTTTTCAGTTTTCCCTGAAAATTAATCTTTATAATTTTATCACTGTTAAAAATTTTTACTACTCAAAAATTTTAGAAAATAATTAAATAAAACAACAAAACGATGCATTGCCTTGAATTGTACCAGAGAGGAATCATCGGAATACCAAGGATTAAAAAATTCTACAAGATTGAATAATATTTTTTTGGAATTAAATTATTTGGAAATTGATATCATTCAGATTTCGCATAGAATAACATGAAAAAGACAAGAGAAAGATATTAATAAATTTTTAATACAAGACATTCTATCACTAAATTTAATCTGGAACTAAGATAAAAATTTCCCCAAAGATTTATTTCATTTACATCAAATGTGAGAATAAAATGTTTTACACTAAGGAATAGTTCTTAATTTTCACTCAAATTGAAATTGCCATTTTGATTGGTTTGTTGTGAGTTTTAGTGGTGCAAGATCCACCCTTGGCTGAACTACTCCTGTTGTATTGTTAGGATTTTTCAACCAAATATTGAAAAACAACATATTCAACCACATCTTATTCTTAGAATGCAAACATTAGTTTTTAATGGATTACACTAATTAATTCACATTAGTGAATAGTTCTCAGCCTTCAGACTATTTAAAATTATTATTTCAAAAGTAAATATTTAAAGACATCACATTCAACCGTATTTTATTCTTAGAATGGCATTTATGTATAAACCAGCGGGTGACCGAGCTCCGCTCGGAGAAAACAGGTATCGAAGCTAACTCGAAGATTTAAATTTTCAATTGTGATTTATCAAAACAATACATGCCATAAGAAAATTTGTGAAAACATTGGTGAAAAGATAACCGGTTAAACCTCGGCTTTTCATCGTCCACCAGCGATGTCATGTCTTGATGTTCCATTGGAAATCCCCATCTGCACTGGTCTCTTCCATGTTTGCTGACCATGCACGGAGCGCTTGGGTTCATATCACCACACGGGTTATGAATCATCCATTTCGAGATCAGTTCCGGATCATCTTCTGGAAGCTTTATTAGTTCGCCATAATGGCTAATAGGTTTCAAGCGGTAACGGGCTGCCATCTATAGCCAATATGGCGAACTAATAAAGTTTGAAAATATCCTATCTGTAACTCCGAACTGCTCGACCGTAGCGCTTCAAAACCGGCGCCAATCGATTCCTCGTGGCCAAAAACCCCAGACCCCCAAGTTTACCGGAGTTTATTAATTCTGGGGCGATTTTCGACTTGGCAACCATTTCTCGTATTATAGTATAAGATATCGGTTTTATAAATCCATTGGTAATAAGAAATGAATAAATGCCCTTTATTATGCTAGAAAGTGGAAGTAGGCTCCTTTTTCTGTATTAAATACAAATATATTACTCGTATATCGAACAGAACTTCCATGAAATCGATTCTGTAATCCTCATTCTCCAGTCATGATGTAGAAGACAATGTCTTCGGTGAACTTCGGAAAACAAAATCCAACCGTATTTTTACTATGATTGCATCGGTGAGTATAATTAGAGGGAAAAGTAGCAGTTGCAGTTATAAGTGTCGGGAATAGCTGACTGCTTCAATTGGTTAGTATCCGACAGCAATAGATACGAATGCATGATATTCAGAAGTTCTTTGCATAAATCCTTTTTTTTTTTTTCAAAAATTGGAAAAAAAAATTATTTGTACATAAATTATTCTGCTTGGAAATATTCAAATAAATGGGAAATTTTAGTTTATAAACAACCTTACCTTTAATAGACCACAAATATACTAACTGGTTTTGCATTACTTTGTTGCAGAATTCTCAAATCATCTCTTTAAAATATTCACATAAATAGAAATAAAGACAATTTTTGTTTATTAATTGATTTGAGTTTTTACTTTTGCATTCAAAAATGTAGACATATTATTTACATATTGCAGATTCATTTACTTCACGGAATATCAATTAATTGTAATGGTTTTCAGCTGTTCACTTATTTCATTTACTCGAGATGAATAAAGCTGAAATCAATAAATATCAATAACCAGTCCCAATCAATAAGATTTTTATACACGTATGCTTTTTTCCTCAAAGTGAAGAATAAATATATCTGCAACAACAAATTATTAAGAAAGGCTATTCATTTCATCTAAAGCAAGTACCTAAGCAATGGACAATTGATTAATCCTCAAAAATCCTTTACGCTATTCATAGGTTGGGAATCTTGAAATGTGTAATTTGAATTGTTCAATCCAAAATAGATGCTTCATAAATTAAAAAATATATATATTTAGCAACCTAAAAAGTTTGAGGAACTCTTTTGTGCCCTATACTTTTTTCATTGGAATTTTTTAACTTTAAACTGATCTGCAATTAATTTATTCCTTGTTTGAGATAATTAAAGCAATTAAAAATAATTAGCCATTTTTCATCCGTTTAATTTTGTGTGAGCTTCCAAAACAAATGATTTTTAAACATGACTATTACATGAAATCAAAACACAGCTTACTTTTTCTTTTAAAACGATTGTTTTATCCAAATCTTCGAAATTATTTTAATGCTACCTTTCATTTTTCATAATCATGCTTATAATGTGCTCTATATTTTACTATGTATATTGAATTAAATAATTTTAACGTTTCTTGTTAAACAATTTGAACTCTATTCATAATAAAATGGTACTACAATTTAAGGTAAGACATTAAATTTTATGCTTATGTTTTTATTATTGATAAATTGAATGAACCAGCAATTCGATTGTCAGGTTAATACTTCTAAACTTCAATGACGTATAAACATTTATTACTTTATAAATATTCTTATTGATTTTAATATCTTTTTTTTTTCAATTTGATTTATGCTTTCATGCGATACTCAATAAATGCTTAAATCCATAAATAAAAGTCTTAAATTTTTTCAAAAAAAAAAAAGAATAAAAGAGACGGTTTGAAAGTCTAAAGATGAGATTTAAACATGCAGAAATTTGTCTTGAGCTAGTACCTAATTCGAAAAATCTTTAGTAAATATTAAATTAGTGATTTTTTTATATCTTTAACGAGTTATGGAAAAATAAATAAAATTTAAATATCTTTTAAATTTTTAATACTTTTTTGTATTATGACTAACAATTAAAGTGTTATACAAGGTGTCTCAAAAGCCTTGACCACGGGTTTTATTCGTTAAATATTGATCATACACATATACTCTAAAAAACAAAGTTGCCTAAAAAAAGGTGCAAAATGTTGTAAAATCAATTAAAATTTCCAGGGAATTAAACTTTAAAAATTTCCAAATTTAAATTTTCATACTGACCCTATACAAAAAATCCCAAACAATAAAATGTACCCTATTCTCTAATAAGGTCATGTATAAAATTTCAGATTTTGTAATGACAATTCTCAAAGATATAAAATTATTGGGTTGTTCGGAAAGTCATTTCGTATTTTTTTGTCAAAATGAAAAGAAATTTTCGTTTAATGAATAAATTATTTATTAAATTATAAAATTGCCATTCTGGTCTAATACCTTTTGCCATATTTTTGGTAGTAACATGATTACACGCTCATAAAAGTTTTGGTCTTTGCTGTAAAAAAAAACTGATCGAGGTGGTTTTTGGCCTCCTCATTTGAAGGAAAAATTTTGCAAATCAGTTCTGGTACTGATGTACTGTTAACACATCTTCTCCACACATATTGGCTAATTTATTTCTGGCTTGAACAGCATTTTTACCTTTTATAGCAAAAAAGAAAAAAATGACGAAAATGCTGTTTATTGCTCTCCATATTTAAAAGGGCACCATCCAAAAACTACTGCGAAGAATCAGCTGCACTTTTTCACACTCAAGCCTTGCTATATCAGCTCTTAAAACATAAAATGATTTTGCGGTTTAAGTATGAAATTGGGTGCGAAAAATGCAATTAAATCCTTTGTCAGGAAAAAACGAAATTACTTTCCGAACAACCTAATACATACACGCTGTCTTAAACCATTTTCATTACTTGGATATGAGTTTGCAAAAAAGAAAAATCATGCCGGATATATCAAATGATATAAAATTTACAAGTATATGATATAAAATTTTAAAGTGTTTTTCAGGAAGAATAGATTTTTGAAATTTGTATTTAAAACTAAGGATATGAGGCATTCCTGCGTCGCGTTATCTGCACTGAAGCTGGAAACATTTGCTTTTTAATTTGTGATTGAACTTTCATCAACTTTGTTTTAACATATCTTTGAGTGTTTTCATGATAAGATATTGAAAATTTGTGTTTGACTCCATGAGATTTTTTTTGTACTGGGCCCATATAAAAGTTTAAATTTTATATTTTTCAATTTATTTTAAATTTTAATCAGTTTGATAACATTTTGCACCCTTTTTTACGCAACATTGTAACTTACAGCATTTGTCTATGATCAATATTTAAGCAATGAAAGCCACTGCTAAGGGTTTAGAGACATCCTGTATGTATTGAAGGAAATTGTTAAAATTATATTATCATAGTTGACTGAATTGGAATTCTACTTCTTTGCATCCTTTTGTTAATAATAATACTAAATCTGAAATATAGTTCTTTTTTAACGTAAGGAAAGTGCATTGTTTTATTTTTTGTCGGTACAAATACACTATTCAATGAGCTGTTGAATTAGATATAAAATTCAATGGTTAGTACAGATCGTATAGAGTTTTATTTTATTTTCGTATAATCTTTAATTTGACAATTAGTGCTTTTATTACATAGATCATTCATTTTTTCATGTATCTTTTTGAGTAATCAGTAGAAATTTTGGTAATATGATGAAATAAATGTATAAACGTTTAAAAGTATCAAAATTATAAAAAAATATTTGTATCAGTAAATTGTTAGCGTTCTTAAAAAAATTTTGTATTAATTCCATTAATATTCTTTGCAGCCAGAAATTCGTGGAACATTGAACTTTTGTGAAGCTACGAAGGTCAGAAACACCAACCAGTTTTAAATAGGACAGCTTAAAACAACCAACCATCATTCTCCTTATTCCCATGGTAAATAAATTAATTCTTTTCTATTGACAGTATGCTGTTTTTGGAAAATGCCTGTAAAAAAGATATTTTTAATGACAAGATTAATAGCAATGAAAACTATTTAAAATACTTTCTACTTATTTTTGGTTCTCCAATGAGATTAATAACACAAATTTTCATAAATTATAGAGCTTATATTTTATAAATATAGATTATTAATCAATGTTAAAGATATATTTTTAGCTCTTTTGCAATCTTCTGAGTATTCCCTTTAATCAAAAGTATTGTTTGAAAATGCAGTAACTAACGTAATTAATCTTATTTTTAAAATAGTCAAGTCTTTTAAAGCAGTATCTAATAACAAACAATATTTTATGTTTAAATAACAGGATTTTTTGGTACGAATAATCAGTTTGCAAAATATAATTTCAAGTCAAGTAACAGTTTACATTATTACAATTAAACTTTATTTGGAATTCCGAAAATGAAAAATTCTACTTTTGCATCTTTAATTATAAGCATTTAAATCCATATTATATTATATTTCTGTCCTTCAGTGTTAAAACATCTGGATCTGGTAATATGATTGATTTCCAAAGTTCAAATGACTATGTGAATAAATAGAATAGAAATGAATCGTAGCCTTCATTGACTAATCTACAATGAGGATTTGCATGTGTCATGATTTATTTGGAACAATTTGGTGGATTTTTTATAGAATTTTTGGGTTACAGTTCCTTCAGAATTGTTTTTAAAATTAAAAATCAAAAGTAACTGATTTTCTTTATGACAAAAAATAAAAGAAGAAACTTAATCATGAAAATATACAAATTTGCATGCATATTATATTTTTCTTTTAAA
This sequence comes from Argiope trifasciata, assembly GCA_026543055.1. Taxonomy (NCBI): domain Eukaryota; kingdom Metazoa; phylum Arthropoda; class Arachnida; order Araneae; family Araneidae; genus Argiope; species Argiope trifasciata. Next base: position 1,250,593 of record JAPMOQ010042324.1, on the reverse strand, counting down.
TAATCAGTGATAGAGCAAAGGATTCAATGACTCAATGATTCAGCAAAGTACTCATTTCAAAGTTGAAACCATTTCAAGAACTAGATTTCGAGCCCACAAAAAATAAGGTATTTTATTTGAAAATTTGACTGAAAAAGTTTATGCATAGCCGCGATGTTAAACAAACTTGAATAATTCCGATTTGTACTTTTATTAAAAATCCACTGATTGTTTGTATTTATTTGATATTTGCCTGGTTCGCCTTACGAATTGTTCTTTTTTAGGTTATTAATTCTACTTATGTTGACTTTTTCACTCAGCACAAATCAATATAAAATCATCATTCTTAGAGATTAAGTTCAAATTTTAAGTTAAAATATATTTGTAAATAATTGTCTAAAATGAAACATACATTTAATCTATTTTTCTTAGGATGCATTCCTGTAAACTAGAACTAAATATAATTATGGGAAATGTATAGATAGACTGCACATTTTTTTAAAATTTGATTATAGTTTACTTATAGAAATGCCATAAAAGTAATCCCATAAATCGAAACATCTTTATAATTAGAGGTGAAAAATAATAGCAATGAAAGCCTGGGTAAAGATAGTACATTAGTTCCAGTGCGCAGAATAAAGCAAAAGAAAAATTATTTAATGTAATTACTAAATTTTATTTAAAGGCAGTTGTTTCATGATAAGTAAAATCTTGAAATATTTATAGAGATTTCAACGCGTTTAAAAGTATTTGTAAAAAATTAAACAAATAACAAAAAGATATACAATATAATATATTTGTACCAATGTGAGAAAATAAACAAAACAAATGCACTTTAGGGAAAAGCAGAATGAAATAACAAAGTTTGAAAGTAAACAATCATCAAGTGTTTATAGTTTCCCAGCAACAAAACTGCGTTTCATTTATCGAAAACAGTTAAATGTCAAACGAATCTTTGCTCGGAAATTGAATTTCGTGTCAAAGAACATTTCTATGATTACAGATATTTCTGAATTTGTCACGTAGCTGCGTCACGAAATCCATTAGAGATTATCCATTAAGAAAACAAAGGACGCCATTTTTAGTAAACAAAAGATGTTCTTCTTGATTTCCATTGATTTCAGATGCCCTTAAAATATCTAACGCTCTTTATATTTAATTACAGACAAAATTAACAATTCCCACTTCTTTAACAATTTTCACTTCTTTCTTATACACTGTTTACACAAGATATTGTACTATATATGAATGATATTCGATATTCTTAATGTCGATCAATGCTGAGACATCGAAAAAATGTTTTAATGCATTTGGGCAATAGAATGAAGCAAACATTTTTTATGCTATATATACGTGAAAACTTTTTCACAACTAATGATAATTGTAAAAAATTTAAATATTTCATAATGAAACCCACTGGGTATGCAAAAAATAAATGACATCTTTATGATTTACTTTTTAAATTAAGATGGGGTGTCTTTATAAATGAAAATGAACATCTGTATGTCACTTATGCGGTGCCGTACCGTTCATCCTATTGCGATTAAACTTTGGATACTTATTACTTGTACTTATTTGTTTCTGTTGAAGATGGGAAAAAAATTCTAAACCCAAAGTCTTGAATAACGAAGCTATTAAAATAAAATTAATATATTTACACTTCTCTTTTATATATCACTCAATGCCAGCGAATGTATTCATTTTCGATACGGAAATAAATTGTATTCTTTCTATCATTCATAATTAAACTAAGATAGTGATTTTAAATTTCAAACGATGTCTACAAAATATTTCTTCTGCGGCAGCAACGCGCCGGGTACCAGCTAGTTTATAATGAAAAAGTAAAAAATAATTTGTGAATTTGCTAAAATAATGTATAGCATTCATTTTTTTAATTTTTTTACTTGGATAAAATTTGAATATCATAGAAAAGAAACATCTTTTCAGCTCATAACACAGTAAATTTCACTTTCTTGCTGTCATAGTTTTTAAATCAGGAATTAAAAAAAAACGTTATTCTTAGTTAAAATTCTTCATAAAAATTTCAAAAAACCTATAATGAATAATTACATGGTATTTCCTAAGGTCACAACCAATGGTCTGCTTTTGTAGAGTACCAGAAAATAAATGCAGAATTTACTTTATTGTTATTCGACTAAAATCACATTTGTAATTCTTATGTATTTCCATTAAGAACTTGAATGAGCAAGTAATATTTGATTTTGTAAACATACAATATGTTTTGTATCGAACCTTGTTTTATACTTTTTCAAACAATACAGCAAACAAGATTCCTAATCATCTAAGAGAAGGGTACTTGGTATTCTAAGAAAACGATTATATTAAACAATAAATATTTTCAAAATAAATCGCCATTTTTAACTAAAAAATTTGAATAATGGTATCTTATATTGACTATTTTTGGACATTAGAATTTAATTACAAATGCACATTCAAAATATCGTTAATTTAAAAATTTGATGAACATGGAATTTTGTTAGAAAATATTATTCTGACAAAACTTAAAAGGTTGTTCTACGGTATTACAAGTTATAATTAAGATAAGACTCATTAATAAAAATATATTAGGATTGCAATTGCATATAAGTCTCAATATTAATGTGAATAGTTCGTAAAGTCTATTAGTACAAAAAAATAATTGATATTAGATGAGGTAAATCAATATTTTGAATATTGTGTAATATCACAGAAATATATAACTGTGTTGAATACTAAATATATGTCTTCATTATATTGAAACTGTTTTGTGTAATTTGTGATTTTATTCTTTTCCATGCAGTGATACCTGAAATTGTTAACAACATTTCTGAAAAACTTTATTGCAAAATCTTTTTTAAATGCAATAATCAAAAGGAATATTAGATAATATTTCACCTGGACGCGAATTTATTTCAATTAGATCAATTAAAAATCTTAAATGTTTGCAAAATATTTATAAAAATAAATAAATAAACATGAAATAATAAAAATAAATAAATTAACATTAAATAATAAAAATAAATAAATAAACATTAAATACTAAAAATACATATATAAACATTAAATACTAAAAATAAATAAATAAATATTAAATAATAAAAATGATAAATAAACATTGGAATACTCATTTCATTTATACCATCAATGTCATGATTCTCTGCTTTCCTAAAATGACCGTATTCTTCCTGTGAAACTCATATCATTCCACTCGAAAACTGAATTATGTAATTGTAAGATATTAATGAGGAGTTTTCTAGGAGTAGTAATTTTAATTTCAAATAACTGGGGTGTAAAATAACATGTTATACGATGTTACAATAATCTGCATTTTCAAGAAGTTCGTGGGGAAGATTTGGATGTATTTCAAGGATGAAATGAACTGTCAAATTAAAACTGACATACTGTTTATAAGCTGGCTCACTGTTTCTGAATAGCGACATGCATTTGAGTAGTTGTTCAAATGAAAATCATGTAGCTATCTATCATAAATAATTTTACTTAGAACTATAAAATTTGTTAGGTGCTAAATTATTTCATCGTTGAAAACTTAATTGTAATTGTAATTGAATTTGTAATCCAAATTTTCTTTGCATAAAGATAATAATAAAAATATTTTAATAAAATATTAAACAAAATGTTATTTCCTATTCTTAACAAATACAAAAGCTTATTATTGCAGAAAAAAATATTTTTTACGTCACTTTTAAATTTCGAAAATTGATTTTTAAGTGATATAAATTTTTCTTCCGTTCTATCTTGTCTTTTCTTTTTATAAATGTTAACTAACATTTTAAGAATATTTAATAAAAAGGCTTTTCTAAAATATTTCGATTACTTTCAACTTACTTTAAATTTCTTGAAAATGCTCTCTTCTATATTCTTTGCAGTTCTAAAGTGAAAAAAAATAATATACGAGGGGAGTGTTTTTAGATATGATAAAATACATTTTTATAAGCAACTTAAGCCTTAATCTAAAAACTCTAAATAATGAATTTAAGAACAATTTAGTTTATATCATTTAAGGATGAAATTCCGTAATTTTACTTTGAAACACTGAAATTTTGAAGAAAAAAGCAAAATAAATTGAAAATTTATTTACAAGTTATCTTACATAATAAAAGCAAGTGTAATGTGTCTGTCTGTCTGCCTGTCTGTCCATTTGTCTGACCGAGCTCTCCAGCCAAATCTATCGCACGCAGGGACCTGGAATTTTTTACACGGAAGCACAAAGGGGCTGGCCACCAGACCTCGAAGCCCGATTTTCGATTTTTGAATTAGAAAAATTTTAAAAAAAATTATTTATAAAACTTCTTCTCGAGATCGCTGCTCGCCGATAGCTGATTCTGACTTCATAGTTTCTCTACGGACAGAATCCGCTGTTTGACGTCATAAATTCGTTTTTCATTTTCGGGAATGGGTTCTACTGTAGCAAATTGGCAACAGTCGTGCAAGTATACAGCGTTTGCTGCGTTTGCTTCATGATTGCGTTGCTACTATTGTGATTTGTTGCTATCATTTATTTTCAACTCATTAAATCGATTTATAACAATTCATCTCTTTTTTGTAGCTTTAGTTTGCTGTTTTGATGACACATAAATTTTTTTTTCCAGAATTGCATTTTTTATAAAGTTTTTGTTTCTTAATTTGCATGATTGTGTTGCTATTATTGTGATTTGTTGCTATCATTTATTTTCAACTTATTAAATCGATTTATAACAATTCATTTGTTTTTTGTAGCTTTAGTTTGCTGTTTTGATGACACATTAATTTTTTTTTTTCAGAATTGCATTTTTTATAAAATTTTTGTTCTTCAGTTTTTGTTTCTTAATTAGCATTTTTTTTATAAACTTTTTTTTCTTCCGTTTTTGTTTCTTAATTAATATTAATCACGGTTTTTTTGACTCACTGATATTATTATTTGTTTTCAAATAACGTTCGATTGTAACAATTGATTTCTTTATTCTAGCGTTAGTTTGCTGTTTTGACAATACATTAAATCGATTAATTACAATTCATTTCTTTTTTGTAGCTTTAGTTTGCTGTTTTCATGACACATTAATTTCTTTTTTTTTTCAGAATTGCACTTTATAAACTTTTTGTTTCTTAATTAATATTAATCATGGTTTTTTGACTCACTGATCGTGTTGCTATTATTTATTTTCAAATAACGTTCGATTATAACAATTGATTTCTTTATTGTAGCGTTTTCTTCAGTTTTTGTAATCATTCTTCTGTTGGTTGCTTAACCTTTGCTTTTCAGATTTTAGAAGAAATATGCCGCAGCCCCCTCGAAAAAAGAAATGTTTGGAAAATAAAAAGCGACAAGAGAGAGAAAGAAGTCGAAGAAGGAGACAAGAAGAAACCACCCCAGAAAGAGAATCAAGACAACGACAGGATGCAGAAAGAAGTCAAAGAAGGAGACAAGAAGAAACCACCCCAGACAGAGAAGCAAGACTGCGACAGGAGAGAGAAAGAAGTCGAAGAAGGAGACAAGAACAAACCACTCCAGAAAGAGAAGCAAGGCAGCGACATGACACAGAAAGAAGTCGAAGAAGGAGAGAAGAAGAAACCACCCCAGAAAGAGAATCAAGACAACAATAGGATGCAGAAAGAAGTCAAAGAAGGAGAGAAGAAGAAACCACCCCA
>JAPMOQ010042324.1:1217910-1244958 GCA_026543055.1 Argiope trifasciata | reverse complement strand
AAGAAGAAACCACCCCAGAAAGAGAATCAAGGCAGCGAGAGGACGCAGAAAGAAGTCGAAGAAGGAGAGAAGAAGAAACCACCCCAGAAAGAAACTCAAGACAGCAACAGGTGAGAGAAATTAATCAAAGAAGAAGAGAAGAAGAAAACACCCCAGAAAGAAACTCAAGACTGCAGAGAGTTACAACTGCAACAACTACTGCTCTAATGCGTCTCTGGAGGCATTTAGAAAATGCGGCATTCGATTATGAACCATCATCTGATTATGCTTCTCATCCTTCGTGTCTCATCGGCTCAATGTCGCAAACTTGCCAACACTGTGAGGCGAAGAAATGGAAAGGTGAAGGCCCAGGTATGTGCTGCAGTGGAGGAAAAGTTCGATTATCACCGTTAATAGATCCTCCTGAGCCCCTACGCACTTTCCTCATTGGCCAGTCTTCACAGGACAAACACTTCCAAGCTAATATCAGACGCTACAATTCCTGTTTCCAAATGACCTCTTTCGGCACAACAAAAGAAATTAGAGAGCCTGGATACATGCCAACATTTAAAGTTCAGGGTCAAGTTTATCATCGCATTGGCAGTCTACAGCCCCTACGAAATGAAGAGCCCAAATTTATGCAAGTTTATTTCGTTGCCAACAGAACATAACAGGCGCAGAAACGTTGTAGGAATGTTCCAGAAACCAGAGAGGACATAGTACTTCAGTTGCAAGATATGCTTCATCATGAAAACTCCTACGTCCAAAGCTTCAAATCGGCCATGGAAAAGATCAGTCCTGAATTAAAACTCCTTATTTTAGCCGACAAAACCCCACGCGGTGAGCATGAAAGGCGGTTCAACGCTCCGACATCATCAGAAGTGGCTGTAATAATGGTTGGAGAACAGCATGGAGCAAGAGACATAGTTTTAGAAGAAAGGAGTGGCACCATCAGAAGAATTGCCGATACCCACAGGTCTTACGATGCACTACTGTACCCACTTCTCTTTTGGCAGGGGGAAGATGGTTATCATTTTGATTTGCGCCAAACAAATCCAACTACGGGAATGCCACAAACGAAGAAGATTTCTGCAATGGACTTTTACGCTTACAGGATCATGATGCGCTCTTCAACATTCAACATTTTACTACGAAGCAAAGACCTGTTTCATCAGTTTATTGTGGACATGTATGCCAAGATTGAATCCGAAAGGCTGCGATACATTCGATTGAACCAGAAGACGTTGAGAGTGGAACAATATGCCCATTTGAGGGATGCCGTTATGAATGATGGAAATGTTGCTGACATGGGACAGTTAGTTATTTTACAGTCCAGCTTTACAGGGGGGCCCAGGTACATGCACGAAAGGACCCAAGATGCGATGACCTATGTGCGAAACTACGGTAGACCGGACCTTTTCATCACCTTCACCTGCAACCCCAACTGGAAAGAGATACAAGAAGAACTTTTCGATGGACAAAAGCCCCAGGATCGCCATGATTTGTTGGCAAGAGTCTTTCATCTCAAGCAAAAGGCACTCATCAGTCTTATCACAAAGGCGAAGAGTTTTGGTGATACTCGATGTTACATGTACACGATAGAGTGGCAGAAGAGAGGACTTCCTCACGCCCACATTCTGGTTTGGCTGAAAGACACCTTGCACGTCCATAGGGTCGATGATTTCATCAGCGCAGAAATCCCGGATCCAGAAGAAGACCCAGACCTCTTTACCACGGTCACGAAACAAATGGTGCATGGCCCCTGCGGACGCATAAATCCCCGCTCTGTTTGTATGAAGGATGGAGTCTGCACGAAGCGATACCCTCGCCAGTTCTTGAAAGAGACGCAGACGGGACAAGACGGATATCCGCTGTATCGTCGTAGAAGCCCTGCAGATGGAGGTTTTACAGCAAGCATCAATCTACGAGGATCAGAAGTTTCGGTGGACAATGCCTGGATTGTTCCTTACTGTCCACTACTATCCAAAATTTTTAACGCACATATCAACGTTGAGTACTGCAATTCTGTCAAGTCCATAAAGTATATATGCAAGTATGTCAATAAAGGATCCGACATGGCTGTATTTGATGTCACCAGTGGAGCCAATGAACTGAATGAAATTCATCAATATGAGATGGGAAGATACATTAGCAGCAATGAAGCAGTGTGGAGAATACTCAACTTTCCAATCCGCGAACGTCATCCCACAGTCGTTCATCTAAGCGTCCACCTTGAAAATGGCCAGAGAGTGTACTTCACTGAAGAAAATGCTGCTGAACGGGTCCAGGCACCCCAGAAAACAACGCTCACATCTTTCTTCAAGCTGTGCACCCAAGATAACTTTGCTCGCAATTTACTTTACAACCAAATTCCAAAGTACTACACATGGAACAGCAGGAACAAGAGTTGGAACCGCCGTAAACAATGACAAATTGTTCCAGAAGAAACAGGAATCAGGTCTACTGATGCCCTTGGCCGTGTCTACACCGTCCATCCCAACAACTCCGAATGCTTCCACCTTCGCCTATTACTACATGAAGTTAGAGGCCCAACATCATTCACGGATTTGAGAACCGTTCAAGGAAGAGTCTGCAACACTTTCAAAGAGGCCTGCCAACTTCAAGGACTTCTGGAGAATGACGAACACTGGAACACGGCGTTAGAAGAAGAAGCTGCATCTCGATCACCCAAGATGATGCGTAATCTGTTTGCTGTAATGCTTCAAACGTGCTCCATGTCGAGCCCTGAACAGTTATGGATGAACCACAGGGAGAACCTGTCTGAAGACATACTGCATCAAGCAAGGATCCAGCAGCAGAATATGGACCTGAACTACAATGACGACATCTTTAACAGAGCCCTAATCTACATTGAGAACAAGATAATATCTCTAGGAGGATTGAACCTGAAAAGCTTTGGACTTCCCCAATCTAACAGAAACAGCGATTCTGCCATTTCCAGTGAAGTAATTAGAGAACGAAGTTATAACATGGATGTGCTCGCAGCTTATATACAGGAGAATGAGCCTAAATTGGTCCAAGATCAAAAAGAAGCCTTTGACAAGATTACTAGAGCAGTTTTTGATAGGCAAGGGGGTATATTCTTTTTGGATGCTCCAGGCGGAACCGGGAAGACGTTTCTTATCAACCTTATTTTGGCAAAGGTGCGGCACAGAAATGAGATTGCCCTGGCTGTCGCTTCATCCGGCATTGCTGCTACACTCTTGACAGGTGGTAGGACTGCTCACTCGGCGTTCAAGTTACCCTTAAATCTGACAAGCACAGAGACTCCAACGTGTAACATCCCAAGGAATTCAGGAAAGGCAAAGGTTCTACAGGATTGCAAGCTCATCGTTTGGGACGAGTGTACCATGTCCCACAAAGCCGCATTCGAAGCATTAGATGTCACCATGAAAGACCTCAGACGGAACAATGACAGAATGGGAGGCGTCGTAATGGTTTTGGCAGGTGATTTTCGACAGACGCTACCAGTTATTCCGCGTGGAACGAGGGCAGATGAAATGCAGGCCTGCATAAAATCTTCTTACATCTGGAATGGCATTCAAACACTTGGATTATCGACTAACATGCGAGTTTATCTCAACGGTGATCCCTCTGCTCAGCAGTTTGCAGATAATCTACTGAAACTAGGAAATGGAGCCCTTACTTCAGAAAATGAAGATGGATATGTAGCGATGCAAGGCATTGGAAGGATTGTGACTACTGAAGAAGAACTGAAAGAGGCTGTGTTTCCGAATGTGATTCACCACTTCACTGATCACGCATGGCTGTGCGAAAGAGCAATTCTTGCCCCAACAAACGAAGCCGTCAGTGTTATCAACAAGCAACTTTTACAGAACTTACCCGGAACTCTTCATATTTACAAATCTATAGACACGATATGCAATATTGACGAGGCTGTCAACTATACGACAGAGTTTCTCAACAAATTAGAGCCACCTGGAGTACCCTCCCACATATTGGACTGGAAGGTTGGAGCACCGATAATTCTCCTCAGGAATCTGGATCCGCCTGCACTTTGCAATGGAACAAGACTTTCTATCAAGAAACTGATGCCAAATATTATAGAAGCCACCATCATGACCGGACATGCAGCAGGCGAAGATGTGTTTATTTCAAGAATTCCTATAATCTCTTCCGATCTCCCGTTTCAGTTTAAGCGTCTACAATTCCCTGTTCGTTTGAGTTTCGCGATGAGCATTAATAAGGCACAAGGACAATCTCTCAAAGTTGTAGGGCTCGACCTCCGTAAGCCGTGTTTCTCCCATGGTCAACTGTACGTGGGTTGTTCAAGAGTTGGTAATGCCGATAATCTACACATCTTAGCTCCGAATGGAAGAACATTAAATATAGTTTATCCCGAGGCTCTCTAACGAAAAGGATAATCTAAAGAAAAATTATTGCCACTCTCCACTCTCCCAAACTAACTCTGACTGTCATGCTTTAAATGATGATGTTATTGTTTAGTGCTCTCTTGAGAGCATGAGCAATAATCCGAATGGTGCTGCTTCCCAGTGCTGCAGTACCAACAGACATTAATCGGTCAGGGGCCCTTGCGACCCCAGCCCGAGCTCCACAAACATACACAAACACTCTCCTCTTCTAATTCATTGTCATCTAAGTTTAACTTACACTTAAATTAAAAATTTAATTGGTTCTCAACTCCAAATTTCCTGTAAGCAGGATGTTTTATTTCATCCATGTTTTCGTTACTTTTTATTTTTTCTGTACTGTACTCTCTATCTTTCCCTTTCAACTCTTTCCTATCTTTGATTTTGAATTTTTCATGTTTTACTTTTCTTTAAACTTCAGACCAATGATTATAACCACATGACTACGGTTTCCTAGCATGTGCTAATATGAGGTCTGTTCTCATTTAAACTAATTTTTTAACATATGGCTCATGGTTAGGATATATTGTTCCTTTTTATCGACGGGGAATGTTGTGTGTGGGGGGGGGAAGAGAGAGAGACAGTCTACATGTCCTACACTACTATTCCTGCGCTATTCACTTATCTGCATTTTCTAAATGCACGGGCAACGCCGGGCGGGTACAGCTAGTATAGAAATAAAACGGTTTCACGAAAAGTCTATTTTTTATTATTATGGCTGTGTGAAAATAAATTTTTATTCAATTTAAACCCAAGAACTTTTTAAAGCAGTAAAATTTCGATTAAATTACATTTAAGAACGTAATTTAATTTTTCAAAAAAAAAATATTCTAAACAATTATTATTCAAGAATTAACTTCATATCAAATTTAGTGACTTATCCTACAGAATATTTTTAGCTAATTTTTCATCTTTCTTGTCACATTACGCTTCTCATATGATTCTGTATACATATAGTGTATTAATCTATCCTTAGCATTAGGTAGAAAGCATCAAAAATAAATTTCTTGAAACAAATTTTGAGACTCCATTATTTATAAGCTTTTATTGCCAAGCAATATATGACTTATAGAAAGCAATTTGAAAATCAACGAACTGTAACATTTATGTGCTTATTAATTTGAATATAAGACTGTTGCCATTGGAATTGCTTAGTATTTATTTTTTACAAATTTGCAATGTTAAAAATTAAATGTGATATATATTATTACAATTCTTTTTGTACTTTTTTCTTACAAATTATCCATGTTATCTTAAACAGGATACAATTTTTCAAAATAGTACTGGTGTGTTAATGTTTATATTGAATAGATATTTTCTCTTAAATTTTGACCAGTCTTATTACGGTATTAATCGAGAGTTTATACCTTGACACGTTCTCAGAGACTCATAAAGGTGATTTAAACATGGGATTTATCGCAACTGTTTTACGGTTCTAATACCAAGGGGTGAGGATTTTACCAGCTGGTTTGAAATCTACAATCTTTTTTAGATTTATGTTATTACTTCGTATGAATTACATCATTTCTTACATCTCTAAAATAGCTTTTTTGGTATCGTATATATGACTTGCCTTAACATCTTTTCGTTCATAAAAGAAAAGATAAAAGAAAAATCTTATTTTTTGGCAATTCATAACTTTACAGTAACGCTTACTTCATTTTCTCTCAATAGCAGAATAACCAGTTTTTGAAAAAAATTATCCTGATGATGCTTAAACGTTTTTCTTCATAACGTTTCGGATTTCGATTCCCAATTTTAAATATTTTCTAATTGCTCCTTTAACAAACTAATGCATTATTTAATAAACTAAGTTAAACCAATTTCCAAAAAATAATTGAAAAATGGAGCGTTTTCAAAATTCTTTAGAGTTTAAAACTTAAAAAAAAATGTTGACACTTAAGATAATTACTTATATCGCAGGGTATAAATTGCATAGTACTCAGCTATTCGGAAAATATTTCATCTGATGGATACTTTGCCCATTGGATACTTTTTGCCATCTCCTGAACAAATCATACGAAAAGAATTAAGCGTAATTATCAAAAATTCCTAGTTCAAAATAAGGGATAATCCTCGTTTTTATACCGGAGGGTAACCTTGAATTAAAGAACTCCAGGATCATTCTCCACAAATCCGCAATCTTTGAGCCGAGGAAAATGCAATTCTGGTCTTTCATCTGTCTGTCGCTCTGCCTTCTTTGTTAGTAAATTTGTTCGATGAATACCTCCATGTAAATGGAATAACACAACAATATAGAGATCTATGGATGAAATGCGCAAAGAAAATTCTCATCAGAATTGAAATTCTGTATTAAATATTTGATTGAATCTTCCAAAGGTTAAACCCATTAGTTGGCTTGTATATTTTTTAATGTCAATACAACAATTCAAAGCGCAGATTGGATTAAAATTAAATCTGATATGCAGTCCAAAATTGGAGAAATTTGTCACATTTTAGATCCTCTACGTGAAAAGCAAAGCATTCCAAACACTTTGTAAGATGTCCTTATTATATTAAGCAACTCAAAAATTATCTAATGCAATATTACATGTAAAATTCTGATGAGGGACACCCTGCCTGCGGATTATCGTTATAAATGACGGTTTGCTGCTTCCATCCCTTTCAGTGGCGGTTTATGTATTTTGAAATGAGGCCCGTTATACAATCAATGAAATATTAACTTTATATTTTTATCCCATTTAAGCTTGGTTATCTATGGATGATTTATTTTAGATTATTTTTATGAAGGTTTTTTATGCAAAATTATGTAATTTTTTTTGTTCATTTTAATATAAACGACTCATGGCTGCAAAGAATCCACTTTAGACCATAGTATTACTTAAAAAATTGCTAATTTCATACTAACATAGCAATAACTAAATAAGAGCAATGAAAACAATAATCTTGCTGTATATAATTGAAAAAATAACTGCTAAATAAATCCTAATAATTTATCATTCACAATTTTTTTTCTAATTTGTTAATTTTTAAACTTGGATAATAGAATCTTTTTGATCAAAAGAACATGCGATTGTCTTCAACACAGAAGTTGTATGCTTAGTTTGCCTTGTCATAAATCCGCCTCTACTTCTGACACTATTCGTCTCCATTATGAGTTTTGTTAATGAAAAGGAAAGCACAAAAATTATTATGCTGTTATATCCTATTATATATATATTAAAGGACTGGGTTAATATATTACCCAATATTATTTAATTCTAGTTAAAAGAGAGTAAGGTACTTTAAAGGAAATATTATGGCAAAAATTATAAATTATCTTATCGATATATTTAACGCGAAATAACTTCTTCAAAATATTCGTAGTCAAACTTAGTTTCTCATTTTTTCCTGCAAATATTCAGCATATTTTCAGCATGAAATATCTTACATATCAATTTACATTTATCCAAGTTTCATGTCACAATTTTAAAAAGTTTTATTATTTAGCTTACAATCTTAAAAAAGTAATTTTTTTTTTCTAAAAACGTGCATTCATTTTACAAAATAACACAACTGCAAAAATATTGGGGGAAAACCTCTAATAAACATTTGAAGTTACAACCAATAAGGATAACTTTATTGCATAAAATTAATTTAATAATCATTAACAACTTAATGAGTTATGCATTTCTTGTAATTACTGCTCTATGAGATAAATAATAAGGTTTATCTTGTTTTCTAATAAAATGAAACGTGCCAAGTCATAATATAAAAAGTACGTAAATTAATATTTGCATTAACTTCTGATATTGATAATTTTGATGAGAAAAATTAATTTCATAATCATTAATAGTATTTTTTTTCTTTAAGTAATTCTTCATTTCTGCAATTACTATATTACGAGATAGTTATTCATGTTTTTCAAGTTTCCACACTAAAATCAAACATACCGAGACATAAATTGGCATTACTAGTTCCCTGTTGCTCTTACTGATGAAAAAGAAATGCATTAGCTAATGTACTCACAAGATGCATCTTTTTTTAGAAGCCAGTAATGGCAGGAAACTACATTTCGTCTAGATCATTATAGACTACTAACTATGTTTTCTACTCAAAGGCATTGTCATGATGTAATGATAACACTTATTTATGATCTTGCAAAAAAATCTAGAATGACTGTACACTTCTAGTTTACAAGATTCTTGCGTAAATATGTAAAATAATGTGAAGAAATAAGTGATCATTGCATAATACATTGAGAAACGGTATAGGGTATACCAGTTGTATATAAATAAACCCATTATGAAAGAACTATGCAACATTCAACATTTGGCTCATACATGCTCTTTCTTATAAAAAAACAGATGGATAACTTCGAAGAAATTCTGTTCTCAACACTTGTGTAGCTAAATTAAGGGACAAAAATCTCACTTAAAATTTATTCGATAAATCGTGATTTCAAATACAATTTAAGTAATAGTATTAATTTTAAAATATATATATGATATTGAATATTTTGTATTTCCATTATTTATATTCCAATTACTTGAATCATGTAATTCAAAAAAGAAATGTTTTAATAATGCATTAGTAATTTTTAACGCAATTCTTTACTTTTCCACCTCTGATTTTGACGAATTATAATAAGCGAGGCAACAGTTAATAATTCAAGTACTTTTATTATCGTTTGAATAAAAATGAATAATAATTTTTTCAATTAATAATAATTTTTAATCTTACTTTATTAAATTCTAAAATTTCTCATGAAAAATCTTTTTGTGAAATAAATAATGTCTTAATTTATCTTGAATAATACTGTAATAAGCAAACTTAATTGTGATATCGAATCGCTCATGTATCAAAATTAATAATGATGATTTTATATTTTATCTTTAAAATTCTGACAATATTCAATAAATTTGTTTTAATCACTGTACTAACTTATGCAGTGCTATGAAATGTGTTATTGTATATTTTTATTAATATTTTCATGTATTTAGTTAAAGTTATGATAAAAAATTTACATTAAATATAAATATAAATTATTTTTAATAATTTTTTTTATTAAATTGCATGTTATTTAGTTCAAAAAATAATTATTAATGATTGTAAAATCTTTGGCATTAAAATGCATTTAATTGCTAAATTTAGACATTCATTAAGTTACAATTTTGAGAAAAATTATTTGTAAAATTATTTGTTAAAGTCACATATTTAGAAGTTATATTAAATTATTGAATGCTTAAAATGTGCGAAATTTTGATTGTTGTCCTTTCTAAAAAAACAAAAAGAATCAGAAACACATATACAAAAAAATTGAATTACAAACTTATTACCAGCATCTTTCAAAATTTTTATCACCAGTAGGAGACATTTTGTAAAAAGATATCCTTAAATTTAATTAACTACCTATTTGCCTCCAAGAGCCTGTCAATCCTCAACAAGTATTTTTTAAATAATTTAATTGAATTTTATACCGTGAGGGATAAAAATGATTTTCCTTCGCCCAAACTGAATTTGACAGAAAAAATATAATAATCTCTAAAAAGTCATCTAACCTTTTTAACAAGCGAAAAGGAAAAAAAAATTATTTTAGATAAAAGTACGGGCTTTAGGCTGTTTTCCTTATAAATTACTGAAGGACATAATATGCTTTTGATGATTACAGCATTCTTTTGTTTTATTTCCTGCAAAACTTCACCTGCTTTTATAAAAAAAATTAATATTTTAATGACCTCTCTTTCATATATTGAGAAAAGTCACCTCTTTTCACCCAAAAAAAATCAGAAAAAATAACAATACCTCGCACTTTCCTAAATATGATAATCATTCTGCTTACATAAAACCGGAGAAGGAATTTTTTCTGAACATTTCTGTTTTAATTTTTTTTGTAGAATACTGAATATTCTTAAAGTAGGGTTAGTAATTTTGACTATTTTATTCAAAAGTAATAACTTTTATTTTCTTATCAAATATCAATTTGTGAAAGAAACTTAACTGCAAAAGTGTTTTGCAAAACTACTATTGAACATATTATTTCAATATCAGTTAATATCACCCTATAAACTGAGTTTCATAAAGTGTGTGCTACGTATAGAGAAATCTCTTAACCATGAGATGGACAAATGTTTCACCTTTTAATGAAATCTTTATTAATACTATGGATTGCTGTAAGGCATGGGACTTTCCTCAAGACTGTTAACAATTCATTATTTGTGCTTTTACTCTGCTTGCTTATTAAACTCATCGATATTAAGATGTTGTATCTCTAACAGAAATTTTACTTAGTGGGAATTTCAGAATTAATATTTTATTGATTCTTTAACATAGAAACTGAACAATATGACATCAAATCTATGAATACCAGAATACCAAGAATACAATTACTCTCGTTGATTTGCCACCTATGCCTTGGGCCTTTGATACCAACTTCGAGTTCATAGAGCTTTCAACTTTTCACCTAACTTATTTTCTTTTAAGTAATTTAATGCTTGCATTTATGAAACATGACATTCAATCCTATCGATAAATCATAAAGGTTATTCAGAAGCAACTGCAAGTAACGCAATTTAATTATTTCGGTAAAAATATGAAGTTCTGTTATGAAATACCATCTGATCTTATGAAATAATTTCTCTAAGATAAATGAGGCACAGAAATATCGCGAATTAATTTTGAATTTGTTTACATCGTACTCAATATTCTTATCCAAATACATGTTTCCATTTCATTATCTTGAAAAGAGAAGATGGTCATGTAAATGAAGAAAAACTTTTAAGGAATACATTAATGGATTTCAAAGAGAGGGAAGATTAATGATTCTTAAATTCACAGTGATCTATTCGCAGAAAATTAATATTAAATAAAATAGAAAGTGATAAGTATTGATACTTGAACCTCATCTTAATATTAATCTTTATATAAACTTTGTATAAACTATGATCAATACTTTATGTCTAAGTTACTGGGTCTTAAAATTGGGAATCGTTATTTAATTAGTATCCAAGGTTGTTTCCAGTATTATCAATAGCGTTATTATAGTTGCAAAAGAATTTTTTTAAAAACTCATTAACTCATGTTAGCTTTGTGGATCAAAGCCAGCCAACAAAATAATTGCTTAAGTGTATTTAAATGATTCTTAAAATAATTCTTTTTATATATTCTGTATAAATATTTCTTTATTATTTTGTTTTAATCAAATGATTAGAAGATTAAAGTTTTATTTATTACTTCTTTATTCTTCAATATTGTTATAGAGTGTCTGAAAAGGAAGCATATGATATTCAGCTGTAATAAAATGAATATATCATTCATAAGTCTAACTCTAGACATAGTTAAATCAGCTTTCCTTCATTTCATAACACCATTAAGCAGTAATAGAATTATTATTATGATCCATAAATTGAAGCAGAAGAACATTGTTCGTATATTATTCTTCGTTATCAAAGATCCACTGATCGGAGTCTTGAAATATATATATATATTTTTTTAAGTAAAGGAAACCCCTATTTAAAATTTTGATTCTAAAATGTAGAAAAAAAAACTCATATTAAAAAAAAACAATATTAATGAAACAATAAATTAAATAAAAGTTCATAGCAATTGATATTAATATATTGCGATAGTTTTATTGTATCATAATACCTATTTATTTAAATACCTTTATCAAAAAACCTTTTTCAGCAAACAATTCCCTAGTTACTAATAGTCACATAAAACTCCTCCTATTATTAATATAACATTTGCTTTTATTTTATTTCATGATATTATTTCAACCAAAATATTTTTTTAAGAAATAAAAAATTATTTTAAATTTTTAAGAAGCATCCTGCAATTAGTATTATCCGGATAATGCAACAGTTTTTACTTCATCCATGGACTTTCAGTTAATTATTCTATATAATGATATGATTTACATAACAATTAAAAAGTAATTTTTACAATTATAACTTTATGCAAACGACTAATATAAAATCTTAGTCAATAGCAAAGAAAATTAGCGCTTTTATTCTGGCACACAATTGTCACAATCATAGAAGAAAATATCAAAATTTTAATTTCTCACTTTAAGGCATCGTCTTCAAGTTCTGTGAATTGCAAAGTTGAAAAATTTGCTAACATGTTTTTTTCATGTTATCTTTCATTCCCTCAAAGTATCATCTTTCATAAATTTTGACTAATCTTATTGTGTAACGCATAATTATTTTCTTTGTATAATTATATCTATTAACAAAATAAATCCCCTGTTTTCTTTACATCTCTTCTATGTATAGATAATTAACTTCTCTTATGCACATTGCATATCTCTAAAGCAACTAAGGGCCAGGAAATAAGTAATGAAAGGGCAAAAAAAAGAAGTCAAAGTAATCGATTTCGCAATTGACCGTGTCATAAAGAAGCCAATTTTTTTTTAAAGAATAAAAATCAAAATCTTGACATCTTAATACCTTCAGTTGAAAATAGAGTATTTAATTTTGAATGCTTTAAGATGAAATATTAAAGCATGTGAAATTAATTTTAAGCGATTAGTTATTTCTCGTCCTATTTCTCTTCTGCGGAAGATGTACATTTCTATGTCTTTTCCAGAAGAATTATCTGCTTGAAAAAATATATATGAAAGCAGAACATGCTGTCTTTCTTGCGTAATTATTTCCGTTCTAACATTTCCTAATGACTTTCCCTAAATGGGCTTTTTAATAAAATTACAAAAGTTGTTATTCGTGGCGTCCTTATTTTTCAAAAGGTGATCACTCTTTAATCAAAAAACACGAAGTTTAGGGAAAGAAATTAGCATGATATATAAAGACATTTTCAAAAGAGTTCTTTCCTGCACTGTAAAGATCTTCTTTAGAATAATAGAAAAAAACTGGTTAATTTTTATATAATTATATTCATTTTTTATATATCTGACAATCAATCATTATTTAGCAAAAGTAACTAATAATCATAAAAAGTCCATTCTACTTTTCTTATGGATAGTTAAATTAATTTTTTTTGTTATATCTTTAAATAATAAAGTCAAAAATTTCTTAAATTCAAATGTTTTTATATTTTTTAAAATTATTATTTACTATTTATTTTCCTTTATTATCATCATTATTCATTTATGCTGGCATAATATAAATTAAAATTATAAATTGATTTTTCAATTATATTAATTGAAATTATTATTTTATTTGTAAATTGCTGTGCAATGCATTACAATTATGCATAATGTGTGTATACAATTCAATTGTTTCAATTAAAATTAGAAATTCAATTCCAGATGTAATTGAATTTGTAATGTTTTTTCTCATCAGTTTGGTATATCTGATAATAGAAACAAATATTTATTGTCTATTTATTGTTTATTTAGTGTCTATTTTAGAAAAAATTTGGGATATATTGTCATTTCTTATTTGTTGAATTTCCCAACAAAAGCATAAAAGGTAAAACAAATAATATTTTTAAAATAAGAACTTTATCATGCGGTCCAGATTAGGATTAGTAGTTCAAATTTTCCTTTTTAGTTTTATTTTGATTTCATTTTCAAGTAATTATATATGCAAAATTTATGTTTAGAATTCTTAGATATCATTTCTTTTGTCTCCGCAAATCTTTTCTTTGTAAAATGTTTATCAACAAAGGAGTTTGCAAAAGAATTTCTTTCGAACTATTCATATTGTTAGAAAGAAAAAATAACTAATACTGTTGTTGAAAATGCAGAAAAGTCGTATTTTTTCCACTTATATACAAAAAACTTTGGTTTACTAATTATTTTCAGACATAGAATTTTGCATTGTTTTTTTTAAGTTCGATTCAATTAATTAAAACTGCCGAAGCGAGAAACGTGAAATCCTATCATCCACTTAATGATTTCAAGAAATTGGTTTTATTTTAAGCATGCCAGTCTTTTCCTATGCGAAACATTTCCGATATCTGTTTTATTTCCTCTCATTTTTTTTCATACAGCAAGTCAGTGTAGGAAAAAAAGTCAGAATTCAGAAATTATAATCTTACTGATTAAAAATACATTGTAAAAGACACATAATACTTAATGGGGATTTTTTTAACCTCACGGTTTGTTTAGTCTTATCCACTCACAAAAAAATCTTTTTACATACTTTTTGCAGAATTTTGTAAAAGTTTCAATTTATTTAATACTTTAAGGGATTTAAATTCAGAAAAACTGATAAGAAATATTACTGAAATATTTATTTATTTTCGTTTTTGAATAGTGATTTATAGCCAGGTCAACTAACGTTTCAAAGGAATTATTCTAAAATAATTTATTTTTCCATCTATTTTGATTAGAGATTTTTTTGTTATAATGCTTTTAATTTTTTTTTATTTGACAGCATTACCAAATTGTTTGCAAAATTTTTGAATCAAGGTGAAAAAAATACCTGCTGTCGCAAATTCATGCCTTCACTTTTCAAATGTTTTTTGTTTGTTTCTTTGTTATTTGTTATTTTATTGAGTTATTATTATTTTGTTGTTTGTTCAAAGTAGAATTACAAGGATTTATTTTTTCTTTTTCTTTTTGTATTTTCAAACCAGAAGAGAAATGTAAATATTTGTTTTCATTTGAATCAAAAAATTATGTAGATAAATTAAAGTTTCCTATAATTATTTGATAGATAAATTCTTAAACCATTTTTTGAGTATTTTCCTGAATAACAAGTGTGGTTCTAAGATCTTGTCAAAGTAATTCAAAAGAAATATTATATTCTAGCCACCTTTGGCGATGGTTCGCCAATCTTAATGTGTTTAAAATTATCGGTTAAATACTTTATGTAACGTCATTGCAATTAAATATTTTATATGACTAGTGACTGTGAATTAAATACAATATGTAACTTGTCTTTTAATAGCTACTTCATCAAAATAATTTTAGGTTCAAATTTTGATAGTCATATAAGTCACTCATCCATTTATGAATGAAGCTTATAATGCACTATCTTCCTTTCTAATTATATGATCCGCTCTCCCAAAATTTCAACTTTAAATTAAATTGGAAATGATTGAACTGCAAATTGATATAAAAACATTTTTTACCGTAACCAAGCATTTTTTTAAAAATATAATTAAAAGATAATCATTGTGTGTACTACCGAATAATTACTACAATTTATATAATATTTCAGGAGTATTCAACAAAAAAATACTAGGAATCATCATAAAATTCTTGTTTTAGCTTTACTTTCAAAAATATTTTAATGATTCATATAATAATACATTCCTTTGTTTCGTTTATAAACATAATTTCAAAAAAATTAAGTCTAAATTTTATACACCTTTTTTATACAAATTTTATACACAAGGACACTTCTACTTTTAAATAAATAAATGAAGATTTCTAACTTCTGCTATCAAAATTGATCGACTTATGAAGTTTTGAATAAAAATGTTTAGAACATTCAACATTTTCATTGTCAGGCCAGTCAGTTTTGAGAAATCCTGGACGTTGATTGGTGTATGTCTTTGGAATAGTCGATGAAGGTGTTTAAAATTACCTGTTTTTATTGCATAGTGATCTTCAAATATTCATAAATCAATCAGTTTTAGAGACTGAGTTGATTGAAGCTTATCTATTTTATTTAAAAGCTAAGCATTCTTCATTTTTTTAAACATTTATATAGTCATGTTACCTACTATGTCTATTACTTACTCATGTTACTTACTTCTTTACTGCATTTAGACCATCTTTATAGATGCATTTCTATTATTAACGTTTTAAAAATTAGCGTTGAATCTTGAATTGAAAAAATATGGATATTAAACCATGTTTGCTTCAAACAAAGCTGAATTATTTAATAAATAATATTGTAAAAAAAAAAAAAATTAGACTTTCTTTTTAGAAAAAAACATATTTCATTTCTTGCAAACACATGTTGAAAATAACATTTTTTAATGTTTACTTTGCAATAATTATTTATTTTTTTAAATTTCAGTTTTTTTTATTTTGTGGCAACATATGGATAAAAGATCATTTTTCCCCTTTCACTCGTAACGTGATCGTGCAGTTTAAAATTTATTGTTTTGTCCGAAATATATTGTTGAAAAATATAGTTAAAATATTTCTTTAAAATTTTGTAAGAAATAGAAGCTTAAGCTATATTTTGAAACTCTGATACCATTAAAAAAATATTTTTTCTTTCATTTGATGTAAAAATCATCTCTGTGTGATAATATTTTCGGAAGTTTAAGCAGAAAAACTTCGAAATTTCACTTAATTTTTAATTAATTTGAATTATAATTAAAAAATTCGAAAAAAGGGCTCCTAGGTGCCCATTTCCGACCCCCAAAGTATACATGTACTAACTTTGCTAGCAGTAGATCCAATGGTCTAGCCTGTAACACGCCAACACACACACACACACAGCTTTATTATAAATATAGATTATTAACATACATTAACTACTAGCTGTCTTATTAAATTACACAAAAGATTTCAATGAAGTAAAAAATTTATCAATAATCTTAACCCATTAAATTATGTTCGAATTTTGAATTTTAAAAAACATGTGACGAATCATTTTAACGGAATTGCATTTTTTCATTATCGTAATTTGAAAAATATTACGTTTAATGGGAAAATAAAGAAATGATGGATTCGGCCTGAAGACTTTCTCAAAGGTCACTCTCAGGCAAGGATTCAAAATAGAATTTTTTTGTGAGGGGTCTGACATTCGTCCAAAAGTATTGGCCCATCGTGACCCCAAAGTACCCAGAAATTGAAGTATTTGAGATAAGCCAGTTTCACAAAAATTTTAAAATATTTAATTATAACTTCCAAATCCAAGCAAAATTACAATAAAACAGATAAAAACTGGAAGAGATCACTCAATCACAAAAGCAAAAAAATATCATTAACCCTCTAAAGGATCCACACGTATTTCGACGTATTCGACACGAATTTCATTTATCTATTTTTTGTGTGTGATTTTAAATAATTAATCGAATACTCACGAATGAACAGATTCACAGATAGTCACTACATTTACAAATTATATTCAAAAAAGTTAATACAATTCTACATTTTGATGAAGTTTCAGGATTCATTTAACTCATTTAGTTGCTTTTGATTTTAGGTATGTTCGCATGTACACGGCCAGATAGATTTCCCATCAGCCTGTTTCATCTAATATTTGTGATAAGATTACATTTCAGTTAATTATAATTAATTTATGAGAACTGAAATACCTTATCGCAAGAGAAAGAAAGAAATTAAAAGTTATCTTAAATACTTTGACCGAAATAATTAAAAGGGTACATGCTCTGCCCTTTTAACCCT
The DNA here is from genome assembly GCA_026543055.1 of Argiope trifasciata. Taxonomy (NCBI): domain Eukaryota; kingdom Metazoa; phylum Arthropoda; class Arachnida; order Araneae; family Araneidae; genus Argiope; species Argiope trifasciata. The sequence continues at coordinate 1,227,348 of JAPMOQ010042324.1, read as the reverse complement.
TGCCATTTAACTGAGAGGATGTTAAAAAAGATAAATAAAGGGGTTTAAAGGGTTAAACAAAGGGGTTACGCCATATCCAATACGCTATATTGATCTGACATTTGAGAAACATTTTTGTTTTTTAAGTTTTTTATATAAATAATTATTTTTTATGCAAATTTTTCAAACATTTTAATAAGTTTCTAAAAAAGACTGAATTTTTTTATGTGCGTTAATATGTTTAAATATTACTATTTTTTAAATCTGCTTTTTAAGTTTTTTTAATGATTGTTTTAATTTCCATGTATGCTTTTTAATATATTAAAAGTCCAATGTTCATTGCTTTTTCATCTCAAATGTATTTAGATTTTAAATTCCCAATACATATTGCAATATTTTCATAGTTCAGAGTTAAAAAAAAATTTGAAAAATTTAATAAATAACATATAATAACATAAAACAAATTAATAACATATTTTCATTTATACATTGGACAAGTAAGTATATCACTATCGCAGAAGTTAGATTCCTGTTTTGCATTGATTTAATTTCGATAAATGCTTCCACTAAACTTCATTATCCTTGCTGACAACAGTACAACACACAGCAGTTTCTGTTATGTGGCCAAACACGTGCGAGAAGCATGTAGTTAAACAGCTTCAAACACTGTTCGTGACATCTAAGATGATTCCGAGGATCTATTTAATGCCATCCTCGCTTAATTCGGTTATCCAATGGTAATTGAACTACAATGGGCTTTCAGCACTTGCAAGTTAATTAGTTTTCTACCTAGTATTCTCAAAATATTTATCGAGATATTTTGCTGTCATTATGGTCAATAAGTTTCCTTCGAAATAAATGTTAACATTTTTTTAAACAATAAGGTGTGTTATTTAGGCAAAAATAAGTTAAATTAATGTAATACCAGTGAGATAATGTCAAAACAGAGGAAATTTTTCTACAAGTAAATTTTAATAAAACAATTGTTTTAGTAAATTTTAGAAAAATTTTACTTTCATGTAGTATAAAGTATTATAATTGTCAAAAAGAATCCTTTTAATTCCCGTTTTTTATTTTGAAAAACCTCCACGTTTCAGATTTCCCTAAGTTAGAAACACACACTTTTCAAAAATGTCCGTCTGCCTGGACAAAAATACCTAATAAACGCTTTGAGCTAAACGAAAGAAATTTGGTACTAAGTCTTTATGCAAAATTTGTAGATTTCAATTAAATTTCATGCAAACTCCATTCCGAGGATGTTTATCTGTTTAGCTGTACTGATAACTCTTACATTCAATTTATTTTTGCATAATTACACCAAAAATATCAAAGTAATGTGATTATAGGTTATTTCTTAGATTGCTCTAAAATCGCCAAGTCCCATATCTCTTAGATGCCAAGATGGTTGCATTCCTGATTTTAACTGGCAATTTCCAGATAACGCCTCGATCGTCAACACAGACCTGATAATATGGTTTAGGTTTGTAAGATTAAAGTAATTTATCACGAACGTAATTAAATGCATTTGTAAGTTAATAAAAACAAATGTAATCATAATAATAATAATAATAAGACAAACTTCCGTCTTTAAAGCCACTCTAAAACCAGCCAACCAGTAGATGTAAACCCAAAAAAAGATCGCCGTACAGATTTGATTCAAAATTTGATAAACATACATTAAAGGTCAAATCTGCGTATTGATTTTATTCATTTGATATTTTACGTTTCTTTGTTATTCACTAGAGATTGGACAGCCAGATATACAGAGCTCTTGTGAAAGTATTTCATTCAAAATTTGAAAAATACTTGCATATTTGGTGCAAAGATATTGTGGAAAATTTCATCTGTCTAACCCAAAGAGCGTTTGTGTTTTTCTATACAAAGGCAAAAAGAATGTTTAAAAAAATGTATTTTCCAAACTGCAAGAGATCTGAGAACTAAAGGTTCGTCAAATTATATTTCCTTTTATTATAATACAAGGGCTGTTCACCTGAAAAGCTACAAACCGACAATGTAGATATAAATAAAGATTTTTTTCAAAGTGTACACCATACATCCGAGAGCAAGGATCTCATTGATTCACTAGCAGAAGGATTTCTTTTTCGCACAATTCCTGAGTCGTAACCCTGCCCAATTCTTCACAGTGTCCTTGAGTCACCGTCGGAGCTGAAGCGCTTCCCTTCCAGGTATTTTTTCAGAACCATTAAATCCGATGTGTAATGTGAGACACTCCGAAGACAACGCAGATCCATCAAAAGCAGAAGACAGTGACTACTCACTGAGGGTGTGGTTCTTCTCCATGATAACGCACCTCCAAGTGTTTCTAGGGTTACACAAGCGGAACTGGCTAAGTACAAATGGTAGCAATTCGCCTTCCTCCCTAAATCCAGACATGCCGTCCTGCGATTTTCCTGTGTTTGCATACCGGAAAAAAATCTGGAAGAGGAGATATTTAACTCGAATGGTGAATTCAAGAAAGCTGTGAAAAACTGGGTCTCGTCAATGCCTCAGGAAATTTAAGAACATGGAATCCTCCGACTCGTTAATCAATGGGATCAATGTGCTCAGGTCTATGGTGAATACTTTGACTAAAGTTTCGTTTATACTCAAAGTGTCGCTTCGTACCTTTTCATTTGAAATCCTTTTGAACTTTGAACTTTTTTCTTTTTGTCGTAACGTCCATTTCATTTCGAATACTAGAAAATAAAGATAACACAAAGATGCGCTTTGATCAATTCAATACGACTTATAAATTCTGCTTTATAAAAATACATTTATGATTTTGTGCTTTTTAATATTTATTTTCAACTAGCTGTACCCTCCCGGCGTTGCCCGTGCATTTAGAAAATGCAGATAAGTGAATAGCGCAGGAATAGTAATGTAGGACATGTAGACTGTCTCTCTCTCTTCCCCCCCCCACACACAACATTCCCCGTCGATAAAAAGGAACAATATATCCTAACCATGAGCCATATGTTAAAAAATTAGTTTAAATGAGAGCAGACCTCATATTAGCACATGCTAGGAAACAGTAGTCATGTGGTTATAATCATTGGTCTGAAGTTTAAAGAAAAGTAAAACATAAAAAATTCAAAATCAAAGATAGGAAAGAGTTGAAAGGGAAAGATAGAGAGTACAGTACAGAAAAAATAAAAAGTAACGAAAACATGGATGAAATAAAACATCCTGCTTACAGGAAATTTGGAGTTGAGAACCAATTAAATTTTTAATTTAAGTGTAAGTTAAACTTAGATGACAATGAATTAGAAGAGGAGAGTGTTTGTGTATGTTTGTGGAGCTCGGGCTGGGGTCGCAAGGGCCCCTGACCGATTAATGTCTGTTGGTACTGCAGCACTGGGAAGCAGCACCATTCGGATTATTGCTCATGCTCTCAAGAGAGCACTAAACAATAACATCATCATTTAAAGCATGACAGTCAGAGTTAGTTTGGGAGAGTGGAGAGTGGCAATAATTTTTCTTTAGATTGTCCTTTTCGTTAGAGAGCCTCGGGATAAACTATATTTAATGTTCTTCCATTCGGAGCTAAGATGTGTAGATTATCGGCATTACCAACTCTTGAACAACCCACGTACAGTTGACCATGGGAGAAACACGGCTTACGGAGGTCGAGCCCTACAACTTTGAGAGATTGTCCTTGTGCCTTATTAATGCTCATCGCGAAACTCAAACGAACAGGGAATTGTAGACGCTTAAACTGAAACGGGAGATCGGAAGGGATTATAGGAATTCTTGAAATAAACACATCTTCGCCTGCAGCATGTCCGGTCATGATGGTGGCTTCTATAATATTTGGCATCAGTTTCTTGATAGAAAGTCTTGTTCCATTGCAAAGTGCAGGCGGATCCAGATTCCTGAGGAGAATTATCGGTGCTCCAACCTTCCATTCCAATATGTGGGAGGGTACTCCAGGTGGCTCTAATTTGTTGAGAAACTCTGTCGTATAGTTGACAGCCTCGTCAATATTGCATGTCGTGTCTATAGATTTGTAAATATGAAGAGTTCCGGGTAAGTTCTGTAAAAGTTGCTTGTTGATAACACTGACGGCTTCGTTTGTTGGGGCAAGAATTGCTCTTTCGCACAGCCATGCGTGATCAGTGAAGTGGTGAATCACATTCGGAAACACAGCCTCTTTCAGTTCTTCTTCAGTAGTCACAATCCTTCCAATGACTTGCATCGCTACATATCCATCTTCATTTTCTGAAGTAAGGGCTCCATTTCCTAGTTTCAGTAGATTATCTGCAAACTGCTGGGCAGAGGGATCACCGTTGAGATGAACTCGCATGTTAGTCGATAATCCAAGTGTTTGAATACCATTCCAGATGTAAGAAGATTTTATGCAGGCCTGCATTTCATCTACCCTCGTTCCACGCGGAATAACTGGTAGCGTCTGTCGAAAATCGCCTGCCAAAACCATTACGACGCCTCCCATTCTGTCATTGTTCCGTCTGAGGTCTTTCATGGTGACATCTAATGCTTCGAATGCGGCTTTGTGGGACATGGTACACTCGTCCCAAACGATGAGCTTGCAATCCTGTAGAACCTTTGCCTTTCATGAATTCCTTGGGATGTTACACGTTGGAGTCTCTGTGCTTGTCAGATTTAAGGGTAACTTGAACGCCGAGTGAGCAGTCCTACCACCTGTCAAGAGTGTAGCAGCAATGCCGGATGAAGCGACAGCCAGGGCAATCTCATTTCTGTGCCGCACCTTTGCCAAAATAAGGTTGATAAGAAACGTCTTCCCGGTTCCGCCTGGAGCATCCAAAAAGAATATACCCCCTTGCCTATCAAAAACTGCTCTAGTAATCTTGTCAAAGGCTTCTTTTTGATCTTGGACCAATTTAGGCTCATTCTCCTGTATATAAGCTGCGAGCACATCCATGTTATAACTTCGTTCTCTAATTACTTCACTGGAAATGGCAGAATCGCTGTTTCTGTTAGGTTGGGGAAGTCCAAAGCTTTTCAGGTTCAATCCTCCTAGAGATATTATCTTGTTCTCAATGTAGATTAGGGCTCTGTTAAAGATGTCGTCATTGTAGTCCAGGTCCATATTCTGCTGCTGGATCCTTGCTTGATGCAGTATGTCTTCAGACAGGTTCTCCCTGTGGTTCATCCATAACTGTTCAGGGCCCGACATGGAGCACGTTTGAAGCATTACAGCAAACAGATTACGCATCATCTTGGGTGATCGAGATGCAGCTGCTTCTTCTAACGCCGTGTTCCAGTGTTCGTCATTCTCCAGAAGTCCTTGAAGTTGGCAGGCCTCTTTGAAAGTGTTGCAGACTCTTCCTTGAACGGTTCTCAAATCCGTGAATGATGTTGGGCCTCTAACTTCATGTAGTAATAGGCGAAGGTGGAAGCATTCGGAGTTGTTGGGATGGACGGTGTAGACACGGCCAAGGGCATCAGTAGACCTGATTCCTGTTTCTTCTGGAACAATTTGTCATTGTTTACGGCGGTTCCAACTCTTGTTCCTGCTGTTCCATGTGTAGTACTTTGGAATTTGGTTGTAAAGTAAATTGCGAGCAAAGTTATCTTGGGTGCACAGCTTGAAGAAAGATGTGAGCGTTGTTTCCTGGGGTGCCTGGACCCGTTCAGCAGCATTTTCTTCAGTGAAGTACACTCTCTGGCCATTTTCAAGGTGGACGCTTAGATGAACGACTGTGGGATGACGTTCGTGGATTGGAAAGTTGAGTATTCTCCACACTGCTTCATTGCTGCTAATGTATCTTCCCATCTCATATTGATGAATTTCATTCAGTTCATTGGCTCCACTGGTGACATCAAATACAGCCATGTCGGATCCTTTATTGACATACTTGCATACATACTTTATGGATTTGACAGAATTGCAGTACTCAACGTTGATATGTGCGTTAAAAATTTTGGATAGTAGTGGACAGTAAGGAACAATCCAAGCATTGTCCACCGAAACTTCTGATCCTCGTAGATTGATGCTTGCTGTAAAACCTCCATCTGCAGGGCTTCTACGACGATACAGTGGATATCCGTCTTGTCCCGTCTGCGTCTCTTTCAAGAACTGGCGAGGGTATCGCTTCGTGCAGACTCCATCCTTCATACAAACAGAGCGGGGATTTATGCGTCCGCAGGGGCCATGCACCATTTGTTTCGTGACCGTGGTAAAGAGGTCTGGGTCTTCTTCTGGATCCGGGATTTCTGCGCTGATGAAATCATCGACCCTATGGACGTGCAAGGTGTCTTTCAGCCAAACCAGAATGTGGGCGTGAGGAAGTCCTCTCTTCTGCCACTCTATCGTGTACATGTAACATCGAGTATCACCAAAAATCTTCGCCTTTGTGATAAGACTGATGAGTGCCTTTTGCTTGAGATGAAAGACTCTTGCCAACAAATCATGGCGATCCTGGGGCTTTTGTCCATCGAAAAGCTCTTCTTGTATCTCTTTCCAGTTGGGGTTGCAGGTGATGGTGATGAAAAGGTCCGGTCTACCGTAGTTTCGCATATAGGTCATCGCATCTTGGGTCCTTTCGTGCATGTACCTGGGCCCCCCTGTAAAGCTGGACGGTAAAATAACTAACTGTCCCATGTCAGCAACATTTCCATCATTCATAACGGCATCCCTCAAATGGGCATATTGTTCCACTCTCAACGTCTTCTGGTTCAATCGAATGTATCGCAGCCTTTCGGATTCAATCTTGGCATACATGTTCACAATAAACTGATGAAACAGGTCTTTGCTTCGCAGTAAAATGTTGAATGTTGAAGAGCGCATCATGATCCTGTAAGCGTAAAAGTCCATTGCAGAAATCTTCTTTGTTTGTGGCATTCCCGTAGTTGGATTTGTTTGGCGCAAATCAAAATGATAACCATCTTCCCCCTGCCAAAAGAGAAGTGGGTACTGTAGTGCATCGTAAGACCTGTGGGTATCGGCAATTCTTCTGATGGTGCCACTCCTTTCTTCTAAAACTATGTCTCTTGCTCCATGCTGTTCTCCAACCATTATTACAGCCACTTCTGATGATGTCGGAGCGTTGAACCGCCTTTCATGCTCACCGCGTGGGGTTTTGTCGGCTAAAATAAGGAGTTTTAATTCAGGACTGATCTTTTCCATGGCCGATTTGAAGCTTTGGACGTAGGAGTTTTCATGATGAAGCATATCTTGCAACTGAAGTACTATGTCCTCTCTGGTTTCTGGAACATTCCTACAACGTTTCTGCGCCTGTTCTGTTCTGTTGGCAACGAAATAAACTTGCATAAATTTGGGCTCTTCATTTCTTAGGGGCTGTAGACTGCCAATGCGATGATAAACTTGACCCTGAACTTTAAATGTTGGCATGTATCCAGGCTCTCTAATTTCTTTTGTTGTGCCGAAAGAGGTCATTTGGAAACAGGAATTGTAGCGTCTGATATTAGCTTGGAAGTGTTTGTCCTGTGAAGACTGGCCAATGAGGAAAGTGCGTAGGGGCTCAGGAGGATCTATTAACGGTGATAATCGAACTTTTCCTCCACTGCAGCACATACCTTGGGCTTCACCTTTCCATTTCTTCGCCTCACAGTGTTGGCAAGTTTGCGACATTGAGCCGATGAGACACGAAGGATAAGAAGCATAATCAGATGATGGTTCATAATCGAATGCCGCATTTTCTAAATGCCTCCAGAGACGCATTCGAGCAGTAGTTGTTGCAGTTGTAACTCTCTGCAGTCTTGAGTTTCTTTCTGGGGTGTTTTCTTCTTCTCTTCTTCTTTGATTAGTTTCTCTCACCTGTTGCTGTCTTGAGTTTCTTTCTGGGGTGGTTTCTTCTTCTCTCCTTCTTCGACTTCTTTCTGCGTCCTCTCGCTGCCTTGATTCTCTTTCTGGGGTGGTTTCTTCTTGTCTCCTTCTTTGACTTCTTTCTGCATCCTGTTGTTGTCTTGATTCTCTTTCTGGGGTGGTTTGTTCTTGTCTCCTTCTTCGACTTCTTTCTCTCTCCTGTCGCAGTCTTGCTTCTCTTTCTGGGGTGGTTTCTTCTTGTCTCCTTCTTTGACTTCTTTCTGCATCCTGTCGTTGTCTTGATTCTCTTTCTGGGGTGGTTTCTTCTTGTCTCCTTCTTCGACTTCTTTCTTTTTCTTGTCGCTTTTTATTTTCCAAACATTTCTTTTTTCGAGGGGGCTGCGGCATATTTCTTCTAAAATCTGAAAAGCAAAAGTTAATCAACCAACAGAAGAATGATTACAAAAACTGAAGAAAACGCTACAATGAAATAATGTTATGTTATAATAATGTTATAAACGAACGTTATTTGAAAATAATAGCAACACGATCAGTGAGTCAAAAAACCATGATTAATATTAATTAAGAAACAAAAAGTTTATAAAGTGCAATTCTGAAAAAAAAAAGAAATTAATGTGTCATGAAAACAGCAAACTAAAGCTACAAAAAAGAAATGAATTGTAATTAATCGATTTAATGTATCGTCAAAACAGCAAACTAACGCTAGAATAAAGAAATCAATTGTTACAATCGAACGTTATTTGAAAACAAATAATAATATCAGTGAGTCAAAAAAACCGTGATTAATATTAATTAAGAAACAAAAACGGAAGAACAAAAAGTTTATAAAAAAAATGCTAATTAAGAAACAAAAACTGAAGAACAAATATTTTATAAAAAATGCAATTCTGAAAAAAAAAATTAATGTGTCATCAAAACAGCAAACTAAAGCTACAAAAAACAAATGAATTGTTATAAATCGATTTAATAAGTTGAAAATAAATGATAGCAACAAATCACAATAATAGCAACACAATCATGCAAATTAAGAAACAAAAACTTTATAAAAAATGCAATTCTGAAAAAAAAATTAATGTGTCATCAAAACAGCAAACTAAAGTTACAAAAAAGAGATGAATTGTTATAAATCGATTTAATGAATTGAAAATAAATGATAGCAACAAATCACAATAGTAGCAACGCAATCATGAAGCAAACGCAGCAAACGCTGTATACTTGCACGACTGTTGCCAATTTGCTACAGTAAAAACCATTCCCGAAAATGAAAAACGAATTTATGACGTCAAACAGCGGATTCTGTCCGTAGAGAAACTATGACGTCACGTGAAATAATCCTAAAAACAATAGTTTTTTTTTTAATATTTCTAATTCAAAAATCGAAAATCGGGGCGCACGAATAGTAGCGTACGACATGTAGACTGTTTCCCCCCCCCACTACATTCCCCGTAGATAGAAAGAAAAAGGAAAAAAAAAACGATATAACATTTATGTCAGTGCAATAAAAAAAAACCGTCTGATTTTTTTTTTTCCAACGGATATATGAATTCGAAAGTTGCTGTTATCTCAGAAGATATTGAAATTAAGAAAAAGCCGTAAGCGAAAAAGATGTTTATTTTTTAAAGCTCTTTCCAATGATATAACATTTGTGTCAGTACAATAAAAAAAAACGGAAAATTTTCCAAAAGATGGTC
>JAPMOQ010042324.1:1188028-1217900 GCA_026543055.1 Argiope trifasciata | reverse complement strand
CTTTGTGCCTCCGTGTAAAAAATTCCAGGTCCCTGCGTGCGATAGATATTTCTGGAGAGCTCGGTCAGACAAATGGACAGACAGACAGACACATTACACTTGCTTTTATTATTATAGATTCGCAATGAGCTGTCAAAATTAGAAAATGTGATAACAGAATGTCAATTTCAGTGGAACATTATCAAAATTTCCTCCTAATATATTACCAAATTCATTACTATTCAAGTTTGATATCTAAGAATTGAAGTTAAAACTTTAAAAAAACTTAACGCCAAAACACAAAACGCGAAAAATGACTATATTTTATGCAAAACATTTAATAAAATTAGTTTCTTTAAAAGGATAAAGAATTCTTCTTATAATATAATAATTCCCAACTACATAATATTACTTTCTCATAGCCATGTATAATATAAAAAATTAAGTCACAATGTTCATCTTAATTTTTAATGTGCACATAAAATTTTAAAGGGATAATGTCATTTTATAACCTGAAATTTTTCTCTTACTACTTTTAAACTCGGCATTATTCAAAAAGATTTAGGGTAACCATAAAAACAAGGAGTAGTATGAGCTTAAAAATTAAAATGGACGTTTTTGAGGGCATATTTCGTTAACATGTCTTTTAATTGCTTTTGTGGCTTGTAATTTAAAAAAAACTATATCCCTTATAGCAAAAGTGCATAACATTTAATGCACGGAGAAACTCCTTTTGAAAATACTCATAAAACACTTCTCACTATTTTGCTTCCATTATGTAATTTACATAAAATATTCAAAACTTCGTCCAACTCCTTAACAAAAATGTGAATAATTGTTGAATGAGCTTCTGAGTATTACTATGAAAAACAATTTTTTATATAACCCTAACTGCTCTTTTACTTCTTTTCAGAAAGATGATAAACAAATTAGGATGATATTTTTAATCCAGGTTTTAAAATTACATAATTACAAATTCAAAGTCGTCAAATTTCAGGCACTTTATTTCTTCCATCAACTAAGTCTAACATACACTGAAAAAACATGAACACTAATCTCAACAATATCAGTATTTAATACTTCATATGAAATCTCGTGAAATATAAAAATTATACCAATTACCATTTATTTTAAATGCTCTACATAAAAATAAACTTTTAAAAAAGGTGGAATATAGCTCTTTCCCTGAAACTTTTTTCTTGGTCTTGAAAATAAATTGAAACCTCATAAACTTTAGATAAAAAGACATAACTAATATTTATTGCAATTTTTATTTCAATTTCACTTGATATTGTTTGCAATTTCATCCACTAATCTTAAGAAATATTTCACAAATCAATAAAAATAAAAATGCAATATTGTTAACTTATACGTTCAGGAACGTGAAATATTCTAATTACAGAAATTACTTCTTATTTCTCAACTAATTCTGTAATTTTCTAATCGGAGGGATTTTATATATTTAATATGTATGAATGAATAACAATTAAGCATGTATATGACAATCTTATTTAATAGTTATTTTGAAAACAAAGCGTGATGATAAAGCACAACTGTTCATCAATAACTTTTTATTATCATATAAAATACAAAAAAAAACAATACTTTCTCTTTTCCTTTAGAAAGTGCATAAATTTTAACATTAAGCAATGTCATGAATACCAAGAGATCTCAGATTTTTATTTTCAAAGTATGGCATCTTATTCTTCTTCACTTAATAGTACGGGGAAAAAATACCAACATTGTATTTTGAATGCTTTTATTTTTCAATCAAATCAAACGAAAATTTGAGACACTATTACTTTTTTTAGTATAAAGATAGCGCAGTAAGATTCATTAATCCATTTGTTTCGTTTTTATTTGTTGTGTTTAAATACGAGAGAATATACAGATGGATAGACTTAAACCTTTTAGTGAATTTGATTCAAAATTTAATAAGGGTCTATTCTAGTGATCCAAAAAAGTTTAAAGACAAATGAACAGATTTTATCAATAGACACAGGATACAAATGGGAATTAAGAGACATGTGGAGGTCACTTCTCTACCTAATCACTAAACCTGCCGAGGCCTTTATCACACCGCTGAACCAATTAGTTTAACACATCTTGGTAATAATCAGGTCCTTGGCTATTGAGCCAGTTCTCAGCACCTTTTTGAACATCATCTTCTGATATGAACCTGGTTTTGAGCAAGTTTTTCTTCAATGTCGGGAAAAGGAAATACGAAGAAACAAAACGGGACTGTATGGGAAGAGGCTTCAGACCTCCCACCTAAACGTTTCCAGCAATGTCTCTACCAGCTTCAAAAGAACGACTTCATTTCGTCACCTGTTTTCTACTCATTGCGTCGCCTTTGTACACTTCAACCATTTGTCTGTGAATGTCCGATGGGAACTGATTCTTAGCCCACAGAAATCGCGTCATGGTTTGCTCTACTGTGCAAGACAACTTATTCTTGGGTTGAAAACAAAAATTTCCTTTTATTAATATTAATAAGCGATAGAATTTAAACATAATTTTATTAATAATCATAAAAGCAGATAATCTATTGTTTTACGGTGAACGTTGATAAACTTAAAGATTTGTTTAAATGTCAGCCGGTTTTTTAGAAAAATTAGATAAGATATTTAGTTTAATATATCTCTAGGTCTATAATTTTCTCTAAGATTATATATTAGGGATAATATTCATTATTGCTATATATCAAACTTTCAAGTTTTTATTGTAGGAAAACATTTACGAGACCATTAGACTCAAAATTAATTGAGCTATTTTTTATTTAGGGTTAGAAAAAATATATTTGTATTTCTGAAATTTTTTCACAATACGCACAATATCACAATTTTTTCACATTAGGCATCTGAAAACCTTCGAAATGAAAACGTATATTTAAGAGATAGAATTTCAATCCAATTTTTATTCTAATTTAAGACCCTATTGGACATTAAAAATTGCACAAAAAAATTCTTTAAAATATATTCTCCAATGCAAAAAATACCAATTACAGAAACAAACTGAAATAATCGCATCAAATCAATAAATGGAGACCGATATAGGATTTTTTAAAAATAAAACTGCATTCAGATATCTCAATTTGAAACGCACTTTGCTTTTAATCGATGTATGAAATGTTTTCAGGCAATGGTTATTCAGAGATTAAATTTTATGATGCAATATTTTTTCTTATTCGAAAGGAAGTAAGAAAAGTTTTAAAAAAAGTAACTTTGAACAAATATTGCTAATTTTAAGAAATTCAAATACACACAATACCACTTTCAACTTTAATCCAACAAAATTTTCGGATTTTGAGGCTACACATTTATTATTATTATGGAAAAATACGAAAACAGAAGGAAGGATTAGAGAATTAGTTTCACTGTGTATATTTTAATATTGAATGATAAAATTTTTCTACTATTCAAAAGGAAAAATCTTGAATAATTAAAGACATATTAAGATTTTTAAAAGATATGTTATAGCTTGCAAAAAGTAATATATTTTTAAAATCCCATAAAGATAAAAGATTATTACAGTGTATCGAAAACGAGAAAATAAGAATTATTTTCTTTTTTTACACTTTTATTCAATTTTAATTTATTTGTTTTTAAACAGAGAATTTCTTACACTTTTGCACTCATTTAAATTTTTAATTTTATACAACCATACCATCTAAATTACCATACGTCATTTCAACATTTTCAATTTTATTAACGAAATCGTTTGATTGTAATACATTTTAATTAATTGTTAAAGAGATTTTTATTGCATAAACATAATGTCATCTAATTAAGAATCAAGAAAATGGTCTTAAAGTTGTTTTAAAGATTTTAACTTTAAAGAAAAAGTTAAAGTATATAAAAGTTTTTTTTAATTCCTTTCCTTGTTAGCTAGCAAAATTTTATTTTAGAAAAAGTTTCCATTTCATTTTTTTGTATTTGATACTAACAACATTTTAATTGTGAAATCGGCCACAGTGAAACTTTATCAAACAATGGCAGGAATATTAGGTTAGGTTTTCAAATGATTTTTACTAAGATCATAGTTTTGAACAAATAATTTACGTAACATGCATAACTCTAAAAAAAACAAAAGTATTTATTTAGACATCTACTGCTTATTTGTCTAGAATGCTTATTACAGTCTAGAAAATAAAACGAATGGTATGGCAAATTTTAAAATATGCATAACCTTACATTCCCTTTTAAATTCCATCCAAGTAAATAGTATACAGAAAAAAAACATTTTACAATGTCATGATTTACTGGTGCTTTTTATTAATTTTATATATGTATGCATCTTTTTACCCTCGGATGCCACAGAACGATAATAAAATAAAGCCTTTGAAAAATGATATTAAATTGGGAATAAATTCTACAACATCGAGAATCAAAAGGGTAAAAGAAATAATAAATTTTCAAAGATATTCCCATTTTTCTTTTATTTACCACAATAAAGCAAGACTGTCAAATTCGGAAATATGCTTCTTAAAACTATTTTTGGTCTTCCTTTTACAAGTATGACAGAGGAAAAGAAAAAAAAATCGTTATTACTATTTAGTAAACCAGGCTTGAAAAACATAGAAATTTTGAGGCTTTTGGTTACAAAATTGAATTTGAGGCTTCTTGGATATTCAGGAATTGCTCCTTTTCAAGCAACAGACAACAAAAAAATTTCCATCGATAAGGAAAATTAAATTATATCTTCAACCTCAGGAATTTCAATGTAATATAATTTGAATGCAATATGTAATATAATTTTGAATATCCAATATTACAATCTTTTGATCGTAAAGAGCTTCTTATTAGAGAAAAGGAATATCTCTTAATATTGATATGCTGTTGGTTTTCTTTGGAGCCACGCGGTTTTGTTTTCTTCAGTGAGAAGATGAACTTTCTGGGCCTTATTAGGCTTCAGTCCAAATTCTGATTTTGTCATTCGTTGCATTGATTGGTCTCTAATTTCCAGCTCACTGGCTATCTTTCTCTTTTAAAGCCTCGAATTTTATTGAACTCGCTTTTTGATAATCTTAAAGTTATTAAAAGAGTTCACCATAAGTTTTAGTTCACTTCTTGGACTTAGACCATCATTGCTCACTCTTGTGCACTGTTTGCCCAGGCACATTAAGCAAATGAATGACTTCATATTGTTTAGATAGTTTTCCAACTTTAAAACAGCATATATTTTGTTTTCGCATTGTAAAAACGCCAAAAATAGTATATGAACTAAAACGAAAAGATTCATTACAAAATATGTAATAATTGAAGTGGTAAACAAAAAGAAATGAACTAACTTCTATTCTAAGCTGTAATAACTTTGTCCGAGTTTTTTGTACTGCTCACTGTACTTATGATATTATACCTAAAACAGCAAATAGAACTTTTCACCGGGATTGTAAATAAATAGTAGAACATGGACAAAATTTAAATTATAATTAAAAAATCCTTTTTATATTTATTAGAAAAATTAAATTCTACTTTAATATTTATCTGTATTTATAGGAAAATTATAATTCAAAAATTAAAAATTACATTATTATTATTGTACTGAAAAATAAGAACTAATTTTTTATCAAACTTATTACTGTCAAAAGTTATTAATATTACAAAATTGTTACTGATTAAAACTTTCATTAATATTACAGTATTGATAAAAAATTTGTGCTAATAGTATAAATAATTTTAATCACATTAAAAAGTTTTAATTTTAATAAGTATTTAGAAAATTATCTTTATTCCATTTTTACCCCTTAATTAGTGTAACTATCACTTTGTAAAAAGCTATCTTTTTAATAAAATTAAAAGACTTAAACTAACTGAAGAGTCAATCGACTTGGAAGTAACTTGATACTAAATGACAGTATTTTCTATAGAAGGAAGACCATCCGTCATTTTGACTTCTTTTTCAAATGAATAGCAACCCTACTTTTTTTTCATTTTTTTGCCAAAATGTTTTTAATTCATTTAGCTCTTAAATTTTATATTTCCATTAAATTTCGTTTCTTAATATGTAGACATGATGATGGATTTTGCTTTATTGCAATTCTTTTTGTTTGAACTTTTTTTGAACATGAAAAATTTTTAGCCATCAAGAAAGTTCAATCCTATATTTTGCTTTGGCAAAATTTTAATGATTAACGCAAATTATCAATTATAAAGTTTCTCTCAGTCATATGAAATGGTTTTGTTAAGTGGTACTCCAAAGGTTTTATTAATGCGTCTGCTTCCGTTTTTACTTAAATATGAAAAGCTGATAAATTTACTGGCTTAACGCCAACTGCTTCCCAGAGTTTTATCCAGAATATATTCAGGTTTTATGACATATATAATGTAAATGAGCGAAGTACTTTTGTTCGGAATATCTTCTAGCATTCTGTTTTTGTTGACCTGCTTTATAATGTGATGAATAGTTTTTAAAAAAAAATTCTGCAGATTTTTTTATATAAAATAACTTGATCTGTTCAATGTCATTTGAAACATATTGGCGTGTGATCATACCATAATTACCCCGTGATTTCTTTGAAAGTATAAAAAACCGTTGTTTTATGAATAAAATTTAATCCTCAAGTTATTTCCCACATATCTGTTTTTGAAAAAAGAAACCTTTAGTACTAAAAGCAGCTTATCCTTAAAATAACATGTACTCCAATACGTATTCTTCAAAATTGAATGAAATTTTATGTACTCTATTTTATGAGCAAAATATGGAATATTTTCGCTCGCAAAAAGTTTATCTGAACTTACAAAATTTCCAAATTTTATATGCATAAATTGAAATAAAAGTCACTGAATTTCTTTCAATACATTGCGTTGCAAATGTGTTCTTATCAAATAAGTATCAATAATATTTGTAGTCCACCATGTTACCTTTTTTTTTTGCTTCTTCATTTCTCCCATTTTGAAAGAGATGATTTTATTATCAGGACTCGATTTGGTTTCACAATCTTGATTCATGTGAAGTACTAACTGAAAAGTAAGGCAAAATCATTTAATAATCAGTTAGATTAGTAAACATATTATTAGTATTTTATAAACTCCAAAATAGATTATAGTATTTTCGAAGAATATCATTACTAAGGGAGAGTTAACTATCTAAACAAATAAGATAATTTAAAATGACAGAACATATGAGAAGCAATTATTAATGAAAGGTTTTAGCAAACAAAATAACCTAACGTATTAACAAATAATTTCGAAAATTGTTATTAATAAAGCATTTACATATTTGGGATTAGCTAGCCACAGTTTTTCTTTTCTTTTCTAGTGTTTAATGTAATACAAAGCAATTTGTATGAGAATGCGCATTTTAAAGAAGGTGATTTAATGAATAAAATCCATTTTGAAAAAGGATAAAAAATAAATTGTAACGAATATTAATGTAAAAAATGTTTGGTTGAAATCTGTTTTAATGTGTTCATCACCTCTCAACACCGCCACACTAAAATTCAAAATATCAACATGGTAAACAATACAATAAACACACTAAAATAGATTTCATCCCATTAATTCAGTGTGTTATTTTCAGTTATACAGCATAACAGCTGTATGATATACAGAAAAAAACACAAACTTTTCTAGAAATTCCTCATGAGCATTTTGGATAAATGTGGTTAAGTTTCGTTGATAAATTGTTAAATTTAAAGCCTCAAGGCACACCGGATTTGATTAAAGAGACCTTTTGTTAAATAACCTCATAAAAAGAAATCTAGTGGTATTAAATCACAAGATCATCGGGACCATTCTCAAATTTTTTAAGTGAGGTAACCAAAATTTTACTATTTTTAAAATATGGTCAAATAATGAAAATACCTTGTTCCATCATGTAACGCTCATTTTTACTAAACGTAAAGTATCAGCTGACAAATGGTTTTAATATGGTTGTCAAACTTTTGCGGCATGAATGGTGGCAAATTCAAATAGTTTTTTTTTTTTTAATTTTAGGACTCTCCGTGTTTGAACGATGAAGAAATTTAACCAGCAAGCTTTTATCTCATAATAAATAAATATATCTTAAACATAGTTAAAATCAATGAATTTCTGCTTTCTTTCCCTATCTGCTTATGCATGATTAAGGCAACGACTGAAAAAAAGAATCAACAGTCAATGATAAAAGACAATGTTCTGAATTATTTAAGAGCGTGTTAACCTTATGTATTTCGGAAAGAAGGAGGCAATTCACAATCATCAATCTTTTTGAGCCCAGCTGACATTGAAATATCTTCGAATTCTTGAGATTTTGAGAAACAATTTGGGCTCAAAATTTCAACTACCTTACATAATAGCTTTAAAACGGAGCTAATTGAAAGACAAACTAATAAATCAATCTGTTGAAGTCATACATTGTTTCGAAAGAGCAAGAATGTATATTCAACATTCATCATTTGATGAATCACTTTCTGTCAAATAAAGAATACAAGTTTTGCAGAACTTGAAAAAGATTTGTAGTAAAAGCTAACTGGGGATTTATTTAAAGTATTTTTTTTTATTATGAAGTCTAAAAAGAATTCTTTTCATTACTTCACTGGCAATGAGGAAATATCATTTTCACCACTAAACTTTATGCAAAAACACATTTGCAAAGCATAAGAATTTGGCAGAAAAAATCTGCATATTAATTTCATTTACAATATACTATCAAAGTTTTTCATCAAAGCTGATCTATACATATATTTTTTTTTGCTTCTTCAACACTTCATAACTTAACTGTTTTATTGCTTATTTTCCTCTTTCTACAACATATTATTGGAAAATGTTATTTTTTAGATTTTTATAAGTTTGTTAAAAATAATTTAATTACTTTTATATTTTTCATTCCATTAATAATTATTTTGTTTTCTTAAGTGTTAGTTATTTTATATTGCTTTATTTTAATTATTTCAGAGTCTTTGTCTCATAATTCTCCCTTAAATACATTATTTGATTAAATTTCATTAGAAATGATAATTTTAGTGAATATATTCTGCTTTATACATTTGAGACAAAATGAAAAAAAAAAAAAATTACTGAGCTGCGGAATATATTGTTTTTCAAAAGTAATTTTTCTCTACATTTGCTAAAATTAATATTTCCCTTCATATTAAAAACTAAATAAAAATTTGCTATAACATGTCAATTTTATGACCACGAAGGTTAAATTTAGAAGTATTTTTTTAAAAAAAGAAACTAATGTAAAGTAAGGACAAATATAAAAAAAGACAGCCCGTATTTCTAATCCAAAGAACAATAAAGCTGATGTTCTATGATGGATTCGGCATTTATATTACTGCAAAATATTTCTTTTTAATTTTCAAACAATTATCTTATAAATCTCAAATATATAAAGATTATTTAAAATACTTCATGAACTCAGACAAAAATTTAGTTTAGTTATATTGAATTCCCGTTTTAAAGAAACGCTACGGTTAATTTTGGGCCGTATTTTGTAATTTCTGATGGCGAAGATGACACCTGATGTGGCAACCCCTCTCCAAACTTTCTCACCTCACCGGTGGATGGACATGCTACTGCGAGGATTTAATTTCCATTATACCCGCGTTCCCGACGACTATTTGGTAGAATCGGAACCTGAAACGTACCGGTTCCGAAGCCGAGACCTTACCATAGAGCCACCGTAATCCCTTTGGCAAAAATTAATTACGAAAAAAGTATCAATGTTCTTTAAAAGTTTTTAGACGGTTTTTTGGTAAATTTATCTTTCAGCGATGTTAGTATAATTTTTTTATGAAAACACGTAAATATTTTGATTCATTTTTTTAAATATTATTTTGAAATCCTTTCTTACTAAGCAACAACTACATAATGCGTAATTTGTTCAAATTAGATGACTCTAGGCCCACCGATTTTTCCTTTAGCTCCCTTTCAAAGATGCTATGCCCTATGAAGATCATAATTCACAAAAGGTATGTTGTATATAAAAATTACATTTAAAATAAATTACCTAAACACCTGAGCTTCTCATTGATGCAATTCCTCTTAATTTCCGAAACAATTGATGAACGCAAATCGAGTTATTGAGTACGATCATAATACCATATCTCTGACTCCATAATATTTCCATAGACCAGCAACAATGTTGATGACTAAGCAGTCCTTATTACCCCAAAAAATATTATACCTATTACCATCCATTCATCTACATTAAGGCATCTTCGCAAATGATCTGCAGATACATATTTCCTTACATTTTTTTTTCTCCGTCTAATCACTAAGTATCATTATCATCGTGTGTAATGATACGATGGATATCTAAAAAGAAAGAAAGTTTCTGAAAGAATACATTATGTTTCCCATTTAAAAGTCGCATCTAGAATATGTAGCAGTCATAAAGTCATAACATTTTTTTTAAATATTTTTTTTTCTTTCATCGCAAGGATGCTTTGATATTTTTTATAGGTGGACAATCTTTTTGGGATATTTAAAGGGGTTTTTTTTCCTTTTTTTCATAATTGCCCGAATATTAAAACGAAATTAATGTTATTATTAAGCAAGACAAGTTTTCAATTCATGCTTCAAAATTTTAATAGGTTTCCATGCTTTTATTTCATGATTATCTCTACATAAACTAAAGATGTTTATGGGCGTGTGCTTGTTTAAAGGTCGGATCGTTTCATTTAGAATTAGCACATCTTTCTTTCTAGAATGAAAACATTCATATTGCAGCAAATTTTATAAAGTATTTTTTAAATTCCAATAAATAAAATTCCAGGGAAATCTTTCCATAATTTCCAACACAAGAATGTTGTTTACATTATCTTTAAATTCAAAGGACTGTCTCTAAAGTGATACTAATTCAAAAAGATTTTAATATAGTATGGGCATATTTCTCACCTACCTATTTTATTAAGTGAAACTCAAATCTTTATTATTATTTTTACTAACATTTAGCATTGGCAATTTTCCCCATTGATGAAAACCAATATATGATTCAACTTTAGTTTGATAGAACTAAGTCAATGTAAGTTTTGACTTTAATAAAATTGTTGAGTTATTTTAGTGTTTTCAATTTAGAGTCAAACAGTGGCCGAAAAGTTTTAAAATTCGCTCTTTTCAAACAGAGACGCTATTTTTTGCGATATAATTGGACATTTAAAGATTGAAACCAGAAGTTAAAAAAGAAATTTAAAAAAAAACTACTATCACAAATTTCAAATTATGAGAGAACATAATTTTAAGTTATTACTTATTTCAATTATTTTACCATTAACCAGTGTAAACCATCTCTAGACTTCTCTATCAGTCTCTCTATACATATTCTTTTCTTTTTCTCTTTATATATATATATATATATATATTAACTTTCATTTTCAATTTTTCTAGCTGGCAAACAAAGTTTTAGAGCTCGAACGATGTTGAAATGAAAAAAAGAAAAAAAAACAAAGAAGAGAAAGAAACATTCTAAACATCGACGTGCGTAATCTGATAGTATCAGGCTTGTTTCAAACCGGTTTAAACCGGTTAATGACTTAAATTAATTAAAACAATTCACAAGAATGTATCATTTCAAATATATCTTGTTTTTTCCAACCACAGAATTTTACTAAATCCAAAATTTTCGAATTAAGGGCTTATATGGCTAGTTCAAGATGCAACAAACCTCTCGGAGTTTGCACGAAAATATGAAATAAAATATCATTAAATTTGACAGATATTCTCAAAATATTATTAAAGAACACAATAACAAATAAAATGTTTTAGCCTCAAAATAATTATTTTGTAAAAAAGGGAATTACCAAATTTTAAGAATGAATCTTTCCTTTTTTCATAATTTAATGTTTGCACACCTCAAAGAAAATGAAAATTGCTTTGAAGTATTTTATTGTAAATTAATATTGTTTTCTGGCCTGCAATTTGTACTTTTGCTACATCGTATAAGCAGTATAAGCCTACATCGTATAGCTAAATCGCATATGATCAGAATCAACCAAAACACATCCGCCTTTTATCTTTCTTTTAACCCTTTTTGGCTAAATAAATACATCCTTACACATACGCAAAAGCTCAGAAAGTTTTAGAATCGAAGAATGAATAGTATATTAATTAATAAGAATAGTTTTTTTTAATTTTATAAAAAAGTGAATTTTGTAAATTTCAACAATGCTGTAGATATCTTATAAAAAGGAGTAGCTTTTATAAAAATTTGATGTAAAGTAAGTTTTCAATAAAATCTAATATTTAATGAAGAGTAGTGAAATGTAATTTGATCATATAAAGAAATTTGAGCAATTTTAAAGCATTGTGAAAACATTTAAAGTTATCTTCTCCCATACAGAAATTGCTAGTAAAACTGAAACTCGTATCTGCGATTCATTTGAAGAATTAAAAGGTTGTGTATACCAATGGTAACATTTAATTTTTTTTCAAGTAATATTAAAATTCATTTATATTTGAATTAAAAAACTTACATAATCCTATTCTAAAAATACCTATGGGCATGCCATCAGCTCTGGGTATATTTACCTCCTCAAATTCAGAATTTTCGAAATATATTAAACTTTTCCCATAACTATCACAAATTTATTTTTATATTTCCAGTAATTTCGCTTGATATTAGAGTTGAAAAACAGGTCTATGTTTCTCAGTTTTATTTTGTTCCAAACAAGATTTTCTGGAAAAAGTAATTTAGTTTGCTTTATTTTATCCCAAAAGTTTTGTAATAATCCACCTTCAGTCAATCTGCTAAAAAATATTTTTTTTAATGTCTGACTACGAAGTTGTTTCCTATTGGCAGAATTTCATTTGTCTGAACTATTGCTTTGATTACATTCTTCAAACTTATATTTCGGTTTCAATTCATCAAAATACTATAATCTACTGCAATGGCTCGCAATTTTATCGCACAAGTATACTAAGGGATTTTTGATGAATCAATTAGAAGAATACGAATTCATTATGGGTAATGATGTCACCACAAATCATGTTTGAATAAAATGAAAATATATATATAGATACTTCTTCAAATGAAACATTCCTAAATTCCTGTAAAATTAAGCATTTCAAAATGCAGAAGAATAAGCAAAAAAATTATAAAACTCTCAAAATATTGAGGGTTTTGAGATTTTTCAGATTTTGAAAGTTACTGAAAAATAATTTCTTTCTAATTAAAAACTGAAGTGAATCAATATCCTAAACAGTGTTTAAGTAAACAAAAAAATAAATTTAACGAATGATTTTAATAACAGATGTAAATTATTCAAATTCTTAATCTAAACATTTTGAAACATTGCAATTTTTTTAAATATGTTTTTGACAGAGCTACATGAATTATTACTAATAAAATATTTTTTTTAAACAGTAATAAATTGAAATAATATTTGAATTGGGGAAACTAGAAATAGAATAGTTTATAAAATATTCCGCATTTTTAAAATTCTAGATTTATCTATCTTACTCAACTTCCAACAATCGAAGCAATCTTTTTTTTCATTTCTTCACAGAAGTATATGAAAGTTATTTGCTAAAGAAGTACTCTACGTTTGAATAATTTTATATTCTTGGCAATTTATTTTTCCAAAAATACAAAGTAATATTTTTGTATCTAAAATTCCAGTTTTCAAATTTATTTCCATCGGAATCATAAAATAACAATTCAAAAAGTATGGCTCTGAGAAGTGGAAAAACTCAATTCTTCCTACGTATTTTAAATCACGGCAGCATGTGCACCGTATATAAAAATGCGGTACAGGAATGCTGGAATCTCAAATCAAAAATTTTCATTTAGGCTACAATAAATTTATTTTTGAAAAAGTTATATTGAACATTCTTTTGATATCTCTTCTTTGATCTATAAATTTTCAATGAGATACTTTCTTTTCGTTTACCAAAGAGAACTTCTTATGACAATACTATGAATCATCAAATATCCTTTATCCACGAAATATATTTTTAAAAGCTCAGACATATATATATTTTACAAACCCTGCTTATGGATCATTTTTTGCTTCCTCGCATACATAGAATATAAAGAAGAAATATTATAATCGTTGAAGATTTCGAAATAGTGATTTTAACAAATCATCTCAAATTTTCCCTGAATCTGAAAGCGCCATTTTTGGAATTTTGTCTGTCTTTGTACAAGGTAACTGAAAAATCCTTGAGGTTAGTCAGATGCAATTTAATAAGCAATTTTTAAGTAATTATTGTGTATACATCAGCATTTATATGAAATGTAGTATTGTTCTATGTTTCTGATTATCGCAATTTAAATGAACTTGGAAACTACAAAACATAAGCAGCTAGATAGAAAAACGTTATCTAACAGATTTAGCAATCATGATGTAGATGCGTTTCGAATGTTGAAAAAATAATCTCTGTACTGTTTCAGAGGTGCTCGTCCTCTGAGTCAGTACAAAATTACGATCTGTGTACAAATGAATGAGATGCATGAATGAAGACTGACCCGTAAAAAGGAATGTGAGGTATGAGTAGTGAAGCTGTACTCTTGGCCCTAGTTGGCACTACAAAAAAATTAAGAGAAGCACTGTTGGCTTAAATAGCTGACAGGCAACTCTCAACGGGCTTGTAACGTTCCATAAGTTACAACAACACTAATGTGAAGCAAAATATCCGTATTCTTATCCAAGGTCCACGATTTTATGCTGAAGAAGAGGAATAAGACCTTTATTAGGTAATATGCAAAAAAGCTTTGCAAAATCATCTCCCTCTGTTTTTTTTTTTTTACTGTATTACTAAATACAAAATGTTCATATCCTAAACCCTAAAAATAAAATTACTTACTGTACGTACTCAGTGGTACGCCTATGGATTCTATCCACTGTTTTTTAATTCTACCTACAGTCCAAAATTTTATTTAGGACCCATAGTTTTATTCCGGGGAAGGACAGTAAAATCTTTATGATAGAGATAGCTTGAAATCATCAGTAAAACAGCTCCCACAATTTTCATTTTAAGATATTATAATATTGGTTGTCTAATTTTCTAATAATCATTTTACTAAAAATACTCTTTATTAAGTTTACACTCTCTAATATTGAAATACTACATAGGAATACGTCAGACGTGCAATGTTTTTATTTGTCCTTCCAATCTAGATGTACTCTTCTATAATTTTTTAATTTACATTCCATAAAATGTATACATTCTAATTTTTGAAGTATCCGTTCCTTCCATTATTTTCGGATTACTTCCATTATTTTCGGATTAAAAAATATTTTTAAATAGCCGCCTTTGGCGACTAGCTGGTTCGCCATGAGTAATGCGTTCTAAAAGTTTCAATTAAATCATATATTCATTAGCCTTGAAGTAATTCCGGGCATTGATTGGCCTGAAATTAATATTTTATTTAAGATGCTGGACAGAAAGTTCTAAAAGAACACGTTTTCCTAATAATATTCCTTTATTTTAAAAGTCAGTCAGTTTTAATAATTAATTTAGAAGACTGAATGATGTAGCAATTTTTATTTAAAATATTAAGAAAGATATTTTGTAAAATATGGCTCACAGAGCAAAGTATGAAGTAATCTGAAACTGATTATTCATAAATGCATTGTTTCACTCAAGCTACAAAAAATGTAATTATTTACTTTATTTAGATCAAATCAATAGTATGAAACAATACATATGCTTATTAATAATATTTTACAAATTGGCCATTGGATCGGAATTTCAATGCATATCCTGTGTAAATAAAGATAATTTTTTGAATTAATTATTTAGATGTTGCAAACGATTATAGAAACCTTTGCTTTGCATTTATTTTTTTAGAAAATATCACATTTTATATTTACTTTATTATATCCAGTCACGTGCTGAAAGTTGCATTTCTTTAGATTTAATTTACGATGATAGTTTTTTTATTATCTGAACTTCCATCATTGTTTTCTTTTATTTTATTCAGTCACGTGATAAAAAAATAATGGCTAAAATATTTCTTTAAAAATTCATTAAAAATATAGGCTTAAGTTATACATTAAAACACTGATACCATTAGAAAGCTATTTTTATAATCTTTAACTTGATGTCAAAATCATGTTTGTGCAATAATATTTTCGGAAGTTATAGCGGAAAAACGTCGAAATTCCGCTTAAATTTTAATTAATTCAAATTCTAATTAAAAATTGAAAAAAAGGGCTCCGGGGTGCACATTGCTGACCTCCAAGGTATACATGTACCAAATTCGGTAGCTGTAGGTCCAACGGTCTGGCCTGTAGAGCACATACACGCACACATTGAGCTTTATTATAAGTATAGATTATGTTCCCCGACCTATCATTTTACTTCCTTTAATGGATTTAAATATGTTCTATGAGTTTATAAAAAAAAACACTTTTGAAAGTCGTATTTATTCCGAGACTAGTTGTTTACAGAGTAAGAAAGTGAAAAAAATTGAATTATTTGGTGTATCATTTTTAAATAGGATTTCAAAATATTATTCAAACTAATTCGACAAAATATATTGAAAATTGATATCTAATCTAGTAAACTATTGATATCGATCATTGATATTTTGTGAAATCTCAGTTTAATAAAGGTTTAAGATGTCAATAAGTGGGTTTTAATTATTTCTTCATATATTGTGTTCGCAAATGCACTATTCAATAAAAATTCTTTATAAATGTATTTTTATATATTTTTATAGAAGTTTAGTGTTTTAATAGCTTATACAAATATTATGTTCGTAAAAGCATTATCCAATAAAAATTTCATAGAAATTTATTTTAATGTATTTATATAGAATTTACCCAAAATTTCATTATACTGAATTATTATGTTGTTTTCTGAAAGGATATCAAAAATTAAATAGTTTCATCTCAAATGCAGAAAATAATATAAATTTATTTTTAATGATAAATTACTTTATTTTAAGCATCTACTTCTAAAGTATATGCAAGATATGTCTCAGAAAGCATTTTGTATGCCTCATTTCATGTGTTAATCAAAAGTGGGTTTTTTTGGAAATCTATGAGTAATCTACTAAGGAGAAGCTAATTAATATTTAATTGCATTATTAGTTTTGAAAAATACAAGGTCAATAGAATTTCAGGCATAAGTTATATTTCCAATATTTTTGAAGTACCTAAATAATGAATTGTTAATATATTGTATCTGTGAATTACATTATTTTAAAATGCAGGAAAACTATCCATAAATTAGAAAAGAGATAGACATAATCAAATATGAAGAAACAGTAATTCACACAAAATAAAATCAGTTCCACCATTCAAAGATGGAAAGTATATAGAGGTTAAAATGGTGAACGCGTTAGAATTTGTTTTATCGTATTGCACATAAATATTTCTAATAATTAATTCCCATTTATTAAGTAATAATTTAATTCAAGAAATACTCAGTGGTGCGATTATTCAAACTCCACCCATGCTACACAGCAGGATTGGAGTGATTGATGGACTCCTCCAAATACAGCAATGTTCAATTGAATGTTTGAATTCCACAATTGTTGTCATTCTGAAATGTAATACATGCTTGATACACACATAGTATTTCTAGTGATTCTAGAAAAGTAGTCTAAGTATCAGTAAACAATTGCATGGCGGAAATCACACCAACACCTAAAAATAAATAGTCAAAAAAACGTGTTGCTATTGGGGATAAAGAGGACCGAACTCGCAGTCTTTGGGTTGGTAGCAGGATAACATAACCACATGACAAAAGGGACCACTTGTTCTTGAGAATGTTATCTAGCTTACAATCCAAACTTGTTCAAATCACGTCCGGGTCACCAAATGTAGCTATTGGTAAAAGGCGAGACTTCAACTCATAATCTTAGATTTCGTAACCCGGTAACATGAGCACAAGACTAAAGTGATGGACCTTATCTTAGTGTGGATGTTATCTTCCACTGCCATGGCTATTACTTATACACTGTATACATTTTACATATAGTGTGGTATTTCTACAAGAATACTTTCATTAATTCCAGCAAGAATTCTTACACATGCACATGGAACATTTATCAACTAAACCACATTCACTAAGTTCTATTGCGCTACCTTCAAAATTGATTGCTCAAGCACTCTTATAGAGACATCCCTAATGTGTAAAGATTATGTTGTACGTGAGATCACGTTCTCTCACACATATAGAATGTGTACTGAAATTCATAAAGACATTTAGAAAGAGGTTAACCAGTGTAAAGAAAATCCAACCAAAAAATTAGGCTATACCAAGACCACGTAACCAGGAACCAACGGGAAACAGCGCGAGATTTAAGCATTCAGCAGCAATTTTCGAAGACGCAAGCTGAAAGTGACTTTGGAGTAATCGTCCTCTTAGGAAAATAAATTATATATTAATTTGTGATGTACCATGAGTATGAGCTGTTATCCTGGTGTTGAATCTTCTTCGTTAAATTGAAAGTCTTCGGGGACCAGAATTGATTTTTCCCATATCCTCGATTCAAGATACTACCAGCGGATGACCGAGCTCCGCTCGGAGAAAACAGGTATCGAAGCTAACTCGAAGATTTAAATTTTAAATTGTGATTTATCAAAACAATACATGCCATAAGAAAATTTGTGAAACCATTGGTGAAAAGATAACTGGCTAAACCTTGGCTTTTCATCGTCCACTAGCGATGTCATGTCTTGATGTTCCATTGGAAATCCCCATCTGCCCTGGTCTCTTCCATGTTTGCTGACCATGCACGGAACGCTTGGGTTCATATCACCACACGGGTTATGGATCATCCATTTCGAGATCAGTTCCGGATCATCTTCTGGAAACTTTATTAGTTCGCCATATTGGCTATAGATGGCAGCATAATTACCGCTTGAAACCTATTAGCCATTATGGCGAACTAATAAAGTTTGAAAATATCTTATCTGTAACTCCGAACTGCTCGACCGTAGCGTTTCAAAACTGGCGCCAATCGATTCCTCGTGGCCAAAAACCCCAGACCCCCAAGTTTACCGGAGTTTATTAATTCTGGGGTGATTTTCGACTTGGCAACCATTCCTCGTATTATAGTATAAGATTGTTGCAAACAATAGAGCATTTTACAATTAAATAAATGTCACCGAAATTTATCCAGCTATTCATTACACTATTTTACCAAATGCATGATTATTTATTTCTGTAATACTAATACATACCACTATTGATGATCAGGATGTCGTGTCCGTGTTTCCACTGAATGAGAATGCAGTAGCTTTTGAGAGTAAAGACCCCTGGGCACCCAGAGAGCAGAAGTCAATACTATTTTTAATTGTAATAAATACCTTCCTTGTGCGTGAAATTGCAGCTACTGTAACTCTCAAATGAAAACGACAAATTTTCATAGCTAAAATTCAAGTATTTATCCAAATTCGATTTGTTTTCTTTTCAAAAATTAATGTTTTTCATTTTTTTCGTAGAGCATCACAAGTAATAATGTGAAGTTGCCAGAAAAGTAAGTTGGCAATAATAATCTCGCTACTCTGGAGAAGGCAGCAATTCCGATGAAGAGTGTATCTAGTGCGAAGCCGTATGGACAAAGAAATACTAATTTTATGATGGCATTAGTAACCGCGTTACTATTGATAATTCGCATACATTTGACAATCTAGTGCAGGTATGGGGAAGTGTTTCTTAGATCTCCTTATATATTTATTTCAGAATTTGGTTTTTTAAAGGGCAAGTATCTAAAGAATCAATGCTTGTTTTTTTCAGTTTAATTTTTTTTTCAATTTCGTTGTACAAATTTCCCACAATCATATCCCCCTTTTATATCCGAAACCAGATAAATTGCCACGAAACTTGCTGGATATGATGTGTATTATATCTTCTTCAGAGTAACCCATCTTTTTAATCATCCTCCATAAGACAGATAATTTTTTTTATTTGTAGAATATTTAATATTACTATCAATGTTTCCGCCATTTGTCTTTAATATAAATCACTATGCTGCTTCGAATGGAGCAATAAATGGATTTTTAAAAGTTTTATTGTCTTTTTCTCTCATTGCTTTTTTTCAGCTATCTGAACACATTTTATGCATTTATTAGTCATTAATTTCCCTGTCTTTTCTTTTTAACTAATATATTGCATATCTCTTTGTCAAAAATGGTTTAAGCATTTCTAGAAAAGCATATTTTTTAATGTTGGTCTTTGATTTACATAGCTTATTTCTTAGTAAAGCATACAGATTAATAATTTAATGTAAAAATAATAACTTCAAAATCCAAGATAAATTATTCATTTCTCATATATTTTTTTAATGTCAATAAGACGAAAAAAAAATCCTTCTTCAAAGGAAAATACAAAAAAAATAATATGAAACATATTTCAAAGAAAATTTATTTTCATCTCACCATATAAGAGTCATAGATTTAATTTATGCTGTCAATAAATTAAGATAAATAGCTAAACGAAAATGAATTAACCTATACTTTAAATGATTTATTCTACTATGTCTCTTCCTCCCTCTTAAACTGAAAATCGTCTAGTCTTTCTTTAGTTTTTTTTTTATGAAATTATCTAAATTAAAGCCATTTGGCTTCAAGTTTATAGCTTGGTTGCAGTGTTGAATGAACTACCCAAGTGCAAACCTACTTGTAACATTTTTTTATAAATAATAAATTTTTGAATGATTCCAACAGAATGCAAAGAAGTTTAACTCATTGCAGCTTTCTTTCCTTTTGTTCTGTCAGCCTTAAACTTAGAAATTGTACGTTGAATTTGAACAACTTTGACAGAAAGTTTAAAATATTAAAATATTGGTCGAATTTCAAAATCCTTTTATTATTATACTGAGTTAAGATGAAATTACACTTCGTTTGCTTTTTATATTATTTAATTTATGTTGAATTATACAAAAATTAATTTTTTATATAATTATTAGAACTTTCTATTAAATCAAAAACATTTTATTGGGAAAATTTCAATAGGGTATTTTTTCATTAACTTCAGAATATGTTGTATGTTTCTTATGGCAATTGTCATTGGACAAGCCAGCTGTTACGAAGACAGCGATTTAAACCGATAGGGTGAGACTGTTGTTTTCAGTAGCACAAACTAGGGTCAAGAGTACGTTATGCAAGATACAGTTTGTAATTTTTAAATAAGATGTAGATTCTTCTAAAAATTACGTTATAAATAATCTCTATAAAGGAAATACAAGCAATTTTTCGAAACTCTTTAAAGTACATATTATTCTTTTTGTACTAAATTTTTCCTTCAATATCTACTTTATCCAATTGAAGTACGTTCAAAAATCAAGAAAATTATAATTCATTTATCCAAAAATTTTATTTTACAGTCAAATAAAAGTATACTTTTGGAATATTGTTCGTTGATTAAAATAGTCAACTTTGTTAACCAAACGATGTTATTTAAAATTTATCTGATTCGAGTATTTTCAATAATCAAAACTAAGAAACCTTGATAGTTAAAATTTCAAAAACCATTATAACAATTGTTGTAAAAACTGAAAAAGCATTGCATATTATGAAATTTGTGTTCTATTTAATAAATCCCTTTTTTACTAATATAATTTGCTTAAAAAGCGGGAATCTTGAATTGGAGGGGTTTTTTTTTACAACTGTTTAAAAACTTTTATTGATGTCATAAGTTTTTCAAACAATTTTTTAGTTCCGAAGCAATTAGCTTTGTTCTTAACACTTTTACTATTTTTTTCCAAAAAGTCTTTGTAAAGTTATAATTACTGTTTTATTGACTTCTTATGAAATCAATGTTTTTTTCAGTATACATATTCTACAGTAAAACTTTCAATATTTTGCTCAATATTAAAATGCTTACTTAAATAATGGAAAATTTTTCACAAACAATTTTAACAATATCCATTTGAAATTTTAAATATAGATAATGGATCGATGATTTTCATATTTATTAAGAATAAAAACAAAAATTGCTTTTCTTTCATTAAGCTATCATTGAAATTCAGCGTATATAACCATTTTTTCAATAGCTGTAAATGAAACAGTAAGTATCATAATTTTAATTATCTAATATGATTTATTTAGAAAAGGAAAAAATATGTTAAAACAGGCAAAACTAGATCAGTAGTTGGGAAATTCGAAGATAATGTTATTGAACATAGAACAACATATTATGACAAAGAGGTTATTTTAGAAATGCATATCAGCGTGTTTTAGAAATCACGACCTGACTTATTAAACACTTTTAGAAATATTACTGTAAAGATTAAATTATGCGATCTTTTTTTCTTGATGCGGTTGAAGTTAGAAATTTCGAACACTTGGACATTATCAATTATAATACAGTGTTTTACTATTTGATGGACATGGCTATAATTTATAAATCAATAAAATTTTGTTCTCCACTCACCTGGCAACCAGATTAGGAATCAAAAAGTTTCAAAATTTAAATGTAAGAAATAATTAAGATAAAAAAATTACTACAACTAATTCCATTAACAACATCATGTTTTTGGAAAATGTTTTTAATAAAATGTACTTTCCATTTACATAAATTCCAAGATTCTAAATGTGGATATTCATTTTCTTTTAGTTTTTATCATGAAAGAATCGCCTATAAATACCAATATTCTATTTTATACAATTACATTTTATTTCAATGCACAATTCTATAGCAAATTTTTTCTCCCCATTTCAAGGAAATTTCCCTCTTAAATGAAGAAAAAATATATGAACATGGAATATATATATATATATATATATAATAGTAAACAAACTCGGCAACCAAATAGAAATTACTGGAAAAAATGCAATTAATTAATATTTCAAAAAACCGTATTAACATCAAGTGTCATCCTCAATAGTTTTAAAAAATGTAACTGAACTTGAGTAGATGAATTAAGAGTATTTTAATAATGATTTAAAATTTGAAAAAGATGCATAACAGGGAGAGTGTGAATTAATAGTAGGATATGAATAAATAGAATAGAATAATTGACCAAAATAGCTTAAAATTTTTAATGCATCAGTAAAAAACAGAAAAGTTTTTAAAGGGTCAACATTTTTAGTGAGTCTATAGTATTTCGCTCGCTTGGCTTCCAATATAAAAAAATGAACGGCATCAGTGTCATACACGCAAACAAGCTCAAGATACATAATTCAAATAGCATCCGAATATATAATTGCAGCCAGTTTATTTTATGAAGGAAATAAGAGTAATAAAATATTCATTATTTTAACTGAAAAATACAGTTTAGTGAACATTCGGTCTCTGAGGAGAATATTAAGGTTACTAATAAACTCGAAACTGTATTTCAATTATCTTCATATGTTACTGAGAAAGAAATGAAGCACTTAATTTACATTTGGAACTAGTCGGTACTGTTAACTATTGGGGAACGACAGAGTACGTGATATTAACTACTTAATACGCACTTGAATAACTTAACTCACTTGAATAACTTAAAAGGAAATAATTTAAAGAAAAATAGTTAGTATGGATTTCCAAGCAAGTATTTAAGAAAATTGCACATTTCCAGACAGTAAAAAGGATATTAATTTGAGTAATATTATGAAATAAAATTCCTGAGTACAAACTGAATCTGTAATAAACAATAGTACAAAAAAGGTGCTATCTTTATACACTATCATGAAGATATGCGTTAATATTTGGAGATAGCTAGGATCGAAATTGCGATCTTACGGCTCGTAGCCAGATAACTTGACCACAAGACTAAAAGTGATCACTCAGTCTTGACGATGTGGAAGCTTTATAAGCCAGTTAACTACAATAAAACTTTATGATATTTCGTCA
Source organism: Argiope trifasciata (assembly GCA_026543055.1). Classification (NCBI taxonomy): domain Eukaryota; kingdom Metazoa; phylum Arthropoda; class Arachnida; order Araneae; family Araneidae; genus Argiope; species Argiope trifasciata. Next base: position 1,194,261 of record JAPMOQ010042324.1, on the reverse strand, counting down.
TTTTAAATATATTTAAATATCTTAATAGCATATTTTGTTGAAGGAAAAAGATTATAAATAAAACTTCTAATGCGAATGACTTATAAACAAATGTAATTACAATATATAAAATATCAATTAATGTGAAGAAAAGGAATCAAATTGTCATTCCCTTTAATTACAGTACCGAAATATATCATAAATTCATAGTTTCATTTCAAATAAATGTCTTGGGACATCAATGCATTAACTCAAAAATATGAATTATTTTCTTTCATTCATTACTTATTACTAGGATTTCTAAACAAATATATATTTTAATTTTTCATTTATATATTTGCATATACAATAATAATTAAAGTAACTAGTTCAAAAAAGTTTTTTTTCTAAAAGAAATGAAATGTATGCATAAATACAAATATAAGTATGCATTACGCTGCAATGCAATGTAAATGTAACCAAAATGACAACATATTTAATATTTCTGTGCCACTGTCATGGCCATTTACTTATATAAATTTAAATATAATTTATTATTCTTTATATTTAACTAAGATTATTTTTATAAAAGTACAGCATGGTATTAAATGCTGAATCTACAGTAGCAAGCAGAGAGACGCCCAAAATATGATGTATGAAACATTGGTATGTCTTTTCAATAAATTTTTAAAAATAAATTCAATTTTTCTGTCATTAACATTTCTTTAGGAATAGAAACATTCAGCATGCATTTGATAAAAAGTGTCCACGATAATATCCAAAACCTAAAAACTTGGTACGATATTCATTCAAATAATAAAAAAAAATCAACGATTAAATTTTTACGCAAAAGTTTCAAAACTTCCTTTAAACATCTATCACAAACTTTCTCTTAATTAAATATTAATTGAAATTAAAAAGGTATTTGTGAGTAGAATTAAGATTGCAGTAATAAGAATAACTGATTTGATTGTTGTTGCCTTCCTTCATTTTTAAAGCAATTTAAACAAACTAATAGAATGATATCAGCAATTAAAGAATATGCCGAATTGCTAGAACAGTTTTCGACAGTGGTTATTAGATGTTTCTCAAATTTTATCAATTATTTTTTTAATATTGTTTACGGAGTTTACATAATTGAAAATTTGTATTTAATCCAAGTTTTCCATTAAAAAGTATATAAAATTTTGAGATTTTAAATTCATTTTTAAAAACATGAATGGAAAAAATGGCGTTTACTAATAGAATTTGATCATTTTTAATTGCATTAGAAAAAAAAACATATTGCATTTATATGATTCATCACATTATCTTATTTTTAATTAAACTAGTAAAATTGTATTCAAAAATAATGAAAGTAGATTTCTAAAATTGTGTAACAAATCATAGAATTTTAAAAATATATTTCATTATTTGAGGTAAAATATATTTATATTTCATTATTTAAAGGAAATACATAATGAATAATTTATATCCTACGTTTCCTGCAAATAGAATTCAAAAATGAATTACTAAACCAAATTTATAAAAATATATAAAATCGTTCTAAATTCTTACTTATATATTATTATATATGTCATTATTATAATATTAAAAAATACTTAAAATTTTATATTATATGTTAATACCATACCTTACAAAATAATAATTTTAAAAGAAATGGCGGCTTTACATTTTAATAAAAATAATTTCATTTCAAATAAGAAGTTATTATCTTCTATAAAATGCCATTGCGCAGTTGTAGATCATTATCGACTCTCCAGCAGCTGCAAAAGGATATAGGGAAAAAAACGGTCCAATTTTTTTAATATATCAAGTTTCCCCCCCTTTTTTTCTGTAACAAACTAGCACCATTATTTAGTATCTGTCTTCTAATTTTTTTCGAAAGAAGAAAGCAACGTAAAACAAACGCCCTCGTCAAATATAATTTAGACAATCATGGGTAAGATCAGTTTTCCTTCTAGACCTTTTCGCTTGATTTTTTCCATTCTCACTTTTTTATATAGTTATTTTTCCTTGCTTCTCTTCTTTGATTAATTTATACTGCGAAAAGGGATGATAGCTTCCATGCAAGCTAAAAAATCTGGAATATTGGAATCAGCTTTAGTCTTAAAAAATGGAAGTATGATCAATACAATAAAATGACGCATTCGGTTTCAAGTAAAAGTCAAGTAAGTTTAAATTGCTATATAGTGCCAACGATGACATTATTATTGAAACCTGGCACATTTTCAGTAAGTCAATTTTTATGACCTTTTGGTATCTGTGTTCAAAGAGAATCGAAGGAAATGAATTAAATACGATCTCACTAAATTTGTATTTATTTGTTTAGATAATTGAAACAAAATTTGCAACATGAACTATCTTATGGAATTTTTATTTTGCTAAATGCTTCAAATGAAATATTTCATTTGAAATTTATATGAAATATTTCATTTGAAATTTATAAGAAATATTTCATTTGAAATTTTATTATAAGATGAATAATAAAATAGGAAGTAATTCTAAATTCTCATTCAAATTTCTGCCGAAACTTTCTGAAATTAATTACAACTTTAAAAAAAATGAACGTTTTCAGAAATCATTTTGTTTTCATTGATACAGTTTCATTTTTCTTGAAAGTTTTTCTCTTCATATTTTAATTATGAAATAAATAACACGTTTTATGCTAAATAATTTAACCACAGTAGTTTCTCAGATAATTGCAAAGCAACACTTTTAAGGAGAAAATTAGTCATTATATAAAGGCAAACGTTTCTTTATACAAATCTATGAATCTTTAATACTTTATTTCATAATTTCTCGCTGTCCTAAATTGTTTTTAAGTGATGGACACGCGATAAACATTTCTAAAACAATGCGGCTAATGTCATTTTTAAATGGATATAAAAAAATGTATTTTAAAGGAATTTTCAAGTTTCAATCAAATCCATTCATCTAGCATATTTTTATGCGTGCGTAGATAAATCCATAGTAAAACATTACGCAATAATAAAAAAAATGTTCCCTACAATAAAAGTATTCGATACTGATAACAGTAGATTTCAAATTCAAAGAGAGAACGATAGAATTGTCAATATGCTTTTGGAAATTAATAGAACTTTTGGATATCTTCTTGGACTTCAATACATTCATTGCTGTCTTGACTGTTTTCTTTCAATATGATGGTTTGAATATCCCATTAAAAATTTTGAATTTACCCAAGTAAAATATTGGTTTTAAACAAACATGTGTAACCAGACAGAACGGAAAAAATAGAGGCATGAATGGCAAGAACAAACATTCCTTTACAAGACTTCTTTTATAATAGGTTGAAAAAAATATTATGACTTCGAGGATTTTAAATCGTTTGATAAAAAAATAAGAGAAAATCGAATACTTTTTGTAAATTGAATTATGATTCTCTTTTCAAAATAAATGTTATGTCCCTAAGGCACCATTTGCAGCATTTTTTTATTTGTTATCAGCTCAAATATCATATAGAAATTATTTTTAATTTTTTAAATTGTTTCCAAAGCGAACAAAAGATAATATCTCCTATATTGTATTCCAAAACAACTTCTATATCTCATAATCCATATCAATTTAATCATTAAAATGGGAGAAGTTTATTTTTATAAAGAAAACGGCAGGAGTTTCAGTAAAAATAATAAACAAGTATATTAACCCACAGCAGAATTTAGTAATGTGACCGAATACGAAGCTGCTAAATGTATGTTGGTAACATTTTTATTAGTGATAAATATTAAGAGAGGTAATAATATTTTCATGATTATAATTGAATTCATTTCAAGATTGTCTAGTACATTTTTATTCCCAATTATCATAATACTGTACATTATTGTGGAATTCGAAAAACCGATAATCTACATTAATGTTTTTCAATATTGAAACTTTTTTTGAAAAAAAAATGTATGTTATTTTAAAATTCTCATAATGCACAGCATAATTATTAATATTTCTTAAATGCAATTTCCAGGTATCATACAAATTAATTCCAAATACTATTAATATTCTTAAGATGTATTTTAACGATAGATTACAGCATGAAACAATGATTTTTATAACACCTTCGTTAAAATTACATATATCCCCATAATATTTCTTTATTATGTAACTAGCCGCCTTTGGCGACCAGCTGGTTCGCCATGAGTAATGCGTTCTAAAATTTTCCAAAATATTAAAAATGTTTTTTTCGGTGATGTTACCAAAATATTAAATATATTTTTTCAAAGAAATCGAAAAAGGGGAAAAATTATTGAATTAATGATTTAGATGTTGCAAACGATTATAGAAATATGCCATTAAGTCGGGATTTCAATGCATATCCTGTCTAAAATCAATCAGATTTACCGTAAATAAAGAAGATTTATTGAATTAATCATTTAGATATTGCAAACGATCATAGAATCCTTTGCCTTTCTATTATTTTTTTAGAAAATGTCACTTTTTATATTTATGTTATTTTATCCAGTCCCGTGCTAAAAGATATAAAGATATAAAGATTTTATATTTTTTGATATTTTGATTTTGCGATGATAGCTGTTTTTTTTTTAATCAGAACTTCCGTCATTCTTTTATTTTATCTGGTCACGTGCTAAAAAAACATGGTTAAAATATTTCTTTTAAAATTCGTTAAAAATAGAGGCTTAAATTATACGTTAAAACACTAATACCATTAGAAAGCTAATTTTTTAATCTTTAAATTGGTGTAAAAATCATGTTTGTGCGATGATATTTTCGGAAGTTATAGCGGAAAAACGTCACAATTTCGCTTAAATTTTAATTAATTCAAATTCTAATTAAAAATTCGAAAAAAGGGCTCCGAGGTGGTGCACATGCCCGACCCCCAAGGTATACATGTAGCAAATTTGGTAGCTGTAGGTCCCACGGTCTGGCCTGTAGAGCGCCAACACACACACACACACATTGAGCTTTATTATAAGTATAGAAAAATTAAAAATAACGTGCTTTGAATATGAGAATTCTATTTCTTTCAATTTACAGAGAAATTTCATATTTATTCGCTGGTCTTAAAACTAACGAAGCAAAAAATGTACACTTTCTATTATACACAATACTGATTAATATAAATAAAGAATGTGACTAAACAGTCAGGTGAATCAAACATAATTTTGATACGAAGTGGTATACGTAAAATACCACATCTACCAAAACTGTATCAGGACACTTAATGGCTTTATAGGCACTTTCTTTAAGAAATAATAATAATAATAATTTATCTATTCTAATATATTGTCTTATAATATAAAAAATTGACATTAACCTGTTGTTTTGTAAATAAATAATTAATTAGGTAGTTAAGGTTCCCCAAATAATTTTAAAATCCGTCATACCTTTAAAGGATGAAATGCAACTTTAATATAGAAATATTTTCCAAATGAGTAAATGAATTTCCAAATCCTGATTATTGGAAAAAAAATAAAATCACTAAGAAGTAATTATGAGGAGCTTTTATCTGTTTTCACTAAATAGTATATCAGAAATATATGCCCTTATCTGAAAGTTAAAAGTGTAAAAAGCTTGACCCTTTTTTTAATTAGATGATTATCAATACCAAAGGAAAAGAGCAAGTAAAATTACCTTTCATAGCAAATTTCAATAAATGATTTTCATAGAGTATGAATTTTCGTAAATGGTTGAGTCTCAGACGGTTACATCATACGTCGTTTTAAAAATACAAATTAATAAAAAAAGTTTTTGAATTTTGATTGAATTAAACTGCCCATCCCTTTAAAAAATTTCTACAGTAATTTGACTTTCAAGAAATCGATTAAAATTTAAAAATTTAATAAGAATTTGGATCACTGAACAGTCTAGATAAAAACATGGAGTTATCTACATCAACTAAATTCATTTACCTTCCTAAATTAGTTCAATTTTTATCAGATTTGAAGAAAGGTATTTAATAACGCAAAAGTGGGCCTTCTTTTTGTGTATTTGACTCATTTATTTATTATTTGAGTACAAAGAATAAAGAAAATATAACTAACTCTGATTATAAAGTTTCCATAATTTTACTTTTATATAAAAATATCATTGAAAGAAAAAAAAATACCGTTTAAAGATAAATTACAAAAAGTGCAATAACAATGTTATTTTGAATTAAAACATATTCTGTAAACTTTTTTGATAATCTAAATGAATAAAAATTTATTTCTCCATTTATGCGGAGGCTTTTATTAAAATATCTTATATAAAAGGTCTTAGAAATAAAAATGAAATTAAAGACTGCTATGCTGAAAATTTCTATT
>JAPMOQ010042324.1:1166934-1188018 GCA_026543055.1 Argiope trifasciata | reverse complement strand
GAAGAATTCTTGTTTTCTTTTGAATACAATATAATCTGAGATTAAAAACACCTCCTGTTACATTTGTTATCGGTGGTTTAACTATCAGAAGGTGTTTGGTTTAGTTTAGTTATATTAACTTCCCGTTTTAAAGCAACACTTAAAATAGATTTTGAGGAAGGCCTCGAAATTTTAAACAGCGGTCAATTGACGAGGGCGACACCTGACCTCTCCACATCACACCAAACTACCATTCAAACTCTCCACATCCCACTAAACCAGAGAGAGTACATTTGGACTAACGGATTTAACGTGCAACAGCTCCCTCTTACACTTCGGTTCTTTGGTGGAATTGAGTCTCGAACCTGAAACCCTCCGGTTCTGAAGCCGAGACCTTATCACCAGGCTACCACCACCCTTATCAGAAGGAGTAATGCAGAACAAAATTATTCATCAATATTCAAATGATTTTCATTTGAAATTAGAATGATAACAAATTACATATCTATTTTATAAACTAAAAGAAAATTAAAATCAATTATAGAACTTCTGCTCTGAATTAAGCTGAGGAAAATGAAATGAAACTTTTGAAAAGGACAATTGCTTATTTTTTCAATTCAAAGTTCGTTGTAAATGTATTTTTCATACAAATAAAAAAAACTGAAATTGCTCATATTTATGTAACAAATTATATATAAATTCCATATAGTTTCCTTTCGAGATATGCATAAAATTCTTGGAATTTCAAATGGTAATCTACATTTAAAAATCATATACAGAAGAAAATTTCCCGTAAAATTAGTTGAGAGGGAAAAATTAAACCTTGTTGGGTTTTAATAATTACTCTTTATCCTCAGATACCAAATAAAAATATTAAATAAACATTTCAATAAATTTAAATAAAATTATGTATAAATAACATTATTTTGCCATTACTTAAATAATTTAAAATTTATTGAAACATTAAATGTGACAAAAGAAGTCATTAAATTTTATGCTGATGTATGAAAATTTTCCTAATGTCTTCATTTCAAAATGATATTCTTGTGAAAATAAGCTTCATATGTTTAATATATTCAAAAAAATATTTTCCATTAGTAACTATACTCTCTTTGATCGATTATGCATCACACAGGTGTTTTTAAAAACGTCCCATGTTTTACATGAAAGGTTAAGTGTTCATTTTTTTAACATTTTTTTTTCTAGAAAATAGTTGGTGTTCTATTATTAAGATTCCACTAGTAAAATGTGAAAAAAAACTCTTATGGATTTTTCTTTTTATCTGAGCTTCATCCATTGCTTGAATAAAAATCTTTATAATATATTACAGCATATCAGTTAGTATGTATTTTTATTATTTGAAAAATATAATACATTAAATAAAACAAACTTGTTTGGAGACTCAGGAATAAAGCAAAAAAATGAACAAGAATTAGCATTTTACATCGCGAAAGAGTATAATATTTGCATTGCTTTAAATCGGCAGTTTATCAAAAATATGCAACTGTATATCATTGAAGGATTAAATTGAATAAAAAGTTGTAATAATTCAATTTTTTCAGTTTACATAAAAATCTATTATACTGAAAGAAAAAAATAGAATAAATATATTCATGCAAAACGGTTAAAATATCGTAATTAGGCAACAGTAAATTTTTAAAATTTTTTTCTTATTTGAGCTACATTCTAGAGATTCCTTTAAAAAATGGCATGATAAAGATTGAAATGTTGAATGAAAATTTCATATCAATATTTCTATTATTTTCGATACCACTGAACTACGTCAAATTTTTTTTCAAAAGCGACCATTCCTAATTATTTTTATAATGATCGAACTCCCAGCGAATGAACCCTAAATGCTTTAGTCTATAGTTTCACATAATTTCTATACGGAAATTACACAGAAAAAATATTAAAAACTAAATTTGTAATTAAAATTTTGTTGTAATTATTATGGCTCAATAAATTTTCTGAGTAATATGACAATTTCAATATGACATTATTGATCAACCAAACAATTCAGAAATACATGCCTTTTTACATTTTTATAGACATTTGATGATAAGGAGATTGGAATATATTTTTCTTTTCATATTAATATTTCAAGAAGTTCTACCCAAATTTTGATGCTAATTTTCAAGATACATCTATGTGAGATGAATTATATCCTAGTTCCTTTTTGAAAATATACTGTATGATTGTGGATAAAAGTGGATGAATAAAAGTTATTCCTGAAGTCCTCAAACATAATGTACAGTGCGACCTAATTGCACAGTCTAAGCATTGGAAACGGTATCACTATCATAAAAAATAGCTACCAATTACATTCCATTTTATTACTTTAAATTTGATTTAAAATTTTTACAGGGTAGTTTGAAGTTCTGATACAAAAATGAATATACAGCTATTGTTATAATCGGTAAAATCGAAAAACATAAGAGACTTAGGAAGTTATGAAAAATGTCTTAAAATACAGTAGAAATGGGAGTCTTTATGCATATCATTTTAAGATTAAAAATGTAATTAATTACAAATTTGATCAACAAGTTCATAATAAAATAACTTTTTAAACTGTCCGTTGTGAAAGTTATGCTACCATATTCCCATTCCTTTACTACATATTATATAATAATGAATCAGCTCAATTCAAGCAAAGCAATTGAATGTAAAACGTTACTCAAAATGGGGACCCATATTAAATATTTTTCAGTGAAATTGCATTTTTTGAATTATTTAGCTCTATATAATCTTTTTGCCTTTCTTAATCTAAATTTGAGTCTTTTGAACAACTAAATGGAATGCATGTCTAAGAAACATTTTAAAAATTACCTTCCAATGGGATGTACTCCTTGTAATGTACTCCAACTCTAAAAAACTGTGCAGTTAAAACAAATTATACATCTAAATGGGTTTGCCTAGCTTTTTTCCTTAACAAAGATGTAATTTCAACTAGGATAGCCAATTCCTACGCTTAGAGGTTATCGAAAAGAGGAGAGCTATCATTTTTTAAAACCAATTTTTAAAAGAAATGAAAGAATCCATTTCTTTTCACCTTCAAGTTTATTGCCAGCTGTGAAATTCATCTTTTAAGCCTGAAAAATGTTTATGTAATCAGACAAAACTATATATTAAAACAAAGTATACTCAAATATGCATTCTTGTAAAGTATACTTGATAATTCATTAATAAAGTTTAGATTTTTTATGAATTTACATTTTAATTAATGACTGTACAATATTAAAAAGGTTTTCTATGTATGAACTTCTCAATAAAAGTTGAGTTCAAATATTTTATGATTTGTCATTTTTGTTCTCACTTTTTTATTCTCAATTCTTACTTTTCAGTAAATCATTAAAAGTAGGCAGATAATAAATAGACACTTTATTAAGCATATAGTGTATTAGAAATACATATTTCTTAGGTTTTAACAATGGAAAGAAATAATGTGATTAAAGATGTTTGGAAACAATGAAAACTATCCGAATTTCATTGCAGCAATGAAATCCATTGCAAAAAAAATAATGATAATAATGCAGCAATGAAATCCATTGCAAAAAAAATAATGATAATAAATTGTTTTCCAAATTTTGAGTAATACGGCACACTAAAAAATTCTTATCATTGAAATCAAAATACTCTAAAATTTTAAAACTAAGTAAAAAGATATATGCTGCAGCTTCCAAGATAAATCACAGATAAAAGTAAAAGTTTTGCTTATTCTTTGTAAATCTAAATCTTACTTTAAATTTAAAAAATTACGCAGTTAAAAATTAACTTTCATATGCACAGTTCCTTTACCCTGAAATGTATACAGTGGTGGCCAAAATTGTAAACACTTTTTAAAAAATTAAATTTTCTAATTTTGTTTGCTTGTAGAAAATGCTACAATTCACAAAATACAAACTCTTGAATATCATTTTTAAAAGAATTTTATACTGATTTTAATGGAAAAATCAAAATTCAAATGGCTAAAATACGAAACATGTTATTATTACTTTAATCTGCAATACAAATCAAATAATGAAGTGGATAGTAATTTCTAACTTTCCTGGCAAATCATTTTTCTTGTTCTGAGAACCAAACAAATGTTAATAATTAACAACAGAAGCTGACATTATGTTTAAAGTTGGAAAAAATTATTATTGCACTGTTTTGTTGAAGGAAGATGGGTTTTTTTAGGTAATCAGGTTACAAATAAGAAATTTTGTTAAACTTGTTTAATATTTAGCAGACACTTTTATGTATTTCTAATACTTGGTCAAGAAGCAATCAGATAAAATAATAGATTAGACATCTAAATAGAGAGCTATGATTATTATGTTACATCATAGTTTAATGTGGTCTTTTCTATGTTGAAATTCAAGACAAGTGGGTGATTCAATGATTACATCTGCAGTTCACAATTGTTGTTTATGATTTCAGAATATAAATTCAATAAGAAAACAAGAAGAAAAAGGTACACCACCTCCGTTGATGACAGAAGAATAAAAATACGATGTCTCCCAATTTAAAAAATTGCATCAGAAGTCAATTGAATGATGCTGGAATTTCTGTCAATTCCTGAACAATCAGGAGAATATTATTAGACTAATAGTTAGAATTTATTGAAAAAAGGCTTATTTCAATTCACAGCAGCGCATAAAAAGCTTACAGTGGGTAAAGAAACGTATTTATTGGGTAGATTAGCTGTGGTCACAAGTTATATGAAGTGATGAAAATAAAACGTTGTTAAACAGTAGCATTGAGAAAAATATGTAACTCATAGAATAGGCAAAAAGCTACATCCTTATTGCATTCAGGCAATTGTGAAGAATCAGTGTTATTTGGTTATACAATTCAGCAAACAATATTGGGCACCTTCACGTTATCGATGAGATGCTGAATGCAAGAAATACTTTGATATTATTCTAGAGCCAAAATAAACTTTCCATCAATGATTTCTTTCCCAACCATAGGCTTATTTTTCAGCAGAGTTCAATTCCTTGCAAAATATCAAAATATCGAATTACTGGCTTAGAACATTGGGCAGAACTATTATCATAATCAAGGAACAGTCCTGACCTCAATCCTATTGATTTTAACACCGTTTGAAAAATCTTCTACGCTTTCAGGCCCACATTAAATGAAATACATAATTGAATCTCTACTCCTCTGCCATCTTTAATAACGAAGGAAGAGCTTAAATCTATCCTTAGATCAAACATCCATGTGAAGCTATAATAAAAAAATAAAAGCTCCCTACTAAGTGCTGATAGCTCATTGCAGTCACCAACATCTAATGCCTTTTGATAATTGTTGATGTTTAACTTTTTTTGCATTGCAAATATTTTAATTTTATAGTACAATATATTTATTGTGAAATTAGAATTGGATTCTCTTTAAAATGATATACATGACTTTACATTTTGCGAAACATAATATTTTCTATTGGTATGCAAATTTTGAAAACATAAAATTAGCAAAAGTGTTCACAATTTTGGCCGTTATTGTAAAGGCCGAGTTTAATAATTAAATGTCAGGTAGATTATCTTATTATTAATATAGGTTATAATGAAAAAATTTTGTATACTGTTTATTTCTGTGCAGATCATTGCAAAATCTCTTAGGTTATTGATTACGTAAAACTAAACCAGCAATTTTATAAAATTTTGTCGTCCTTGAAAAGTATTAATGAAGCATTTGTTTTAATTGCATATCAATTTTAATTTATTTATACATTAAACTGCACCATAAATTTTCATCATAAATTTATGCTGTTCTCTCTTCTCTTTAAACATGTTTTCCAACAGCGAATTATGTGATGTCAGAAAAAATAAGTTTCTAAAAGACAAATAATTCATATTATGCAATGAATATATCATTAACATTCATTAATCTATCAGTATCAACAAGGATTCGTTGTGAAAAAAAATGATCATAAATTCTGGTATCAATAAATTAAACAATAAATGCCGAGCAAAAGAGGTTGCTGAGGATTTATAGTGGATGCACGAAGCAAAAATAGATGAATTTTGAAACAAAATAATCGATTATGAAGCAACTCGCTGCAAGTCTAAAATAAAGTATTAACCCATTACCCGTCTTCTCTCTCTATCGTCATTTCTGTTTTTCACTTCATTAGGATAAACAAAAAATGAAAAATCCAAACAAGTAAACATTTACAAAACGTTTTAAAAGTTAAAAGTTTTTGAATGTAGAAGACTGCTTGAAGCGCGTTACTGCAGATATGCAAATGTTTCACTTGAACGCACTAGATGCGTTACAGATGACGAAGAGGTTGAAGAAAAACAAGCCAAATTTATCCTAGCTGTACATCAGAAGCCAAACATATAGAAGTCGACGTAATTATTTATACATAATTAATACATTTTCAAAAATAAAAGCATGTGCAGATATCTCGCGATACCAGCGTATAAATAGATACCCAGTTTTAATAGTGAGCAGAAGATTCCTATTAATAATTTATCAATTATTTTCTTAAAGTTGAAGTGAAAATTCGAATTACTTTAAGCCAAAACAAGAGGAAAAAACTTATCAATGTAATAAAAATAGTAAAGTTAAGAAAGAATCATATTTTCTTTCAGAACAAATAAGAATTTCCAAATTTATTGAAATCATATTTTATTCTTAAAAACATTCTAAAATTATTTTTTTTATTTCTGCTTTCTTCAAAAATGATAGTTTAAGAGAAAAACAATTTTCTTTATTCCAGATGACTAATATTCCCGAATACATAACTGTCATCTCAAATAGGCTAAGCATAAAAAACAGCGATTTGTCTGAATTAGCATTTGGGTAAAAGATTCAGAAATTTAATTTTCCAATACAGATAACTTCCAACCGGTAGAAATTCGTTTCCTCTCAACACTGCCCCCCATCATCCTCCCCTTTGAACATATTGAATGGGATTTTACTTTGAAATCTTACTGATTCCTTTTTCCGATAAACAGATTTTAGAAGCAAAAATTTACAGAGCTAAATGGGAAAACCAATAAAATGCGTTTCGCTTTTTTGTTTGAAAAAACTTAAGATATTCATTCGAGGACTGTGTCAATTTTCTATATATTCCAACAAAAAAGAATATAAATTAAAAAGATATAGATTATCGTTTTTGCCTTCATTTTATTCTTTATAACCTAATATTGATATCAGATATAATATAAGCGAAATTTAGTATTGCGTATAAATTTACAAATAAACGAAATTTAGTATTGAAAAATAATAAGTTCTATGATGAAAGATTATTTTTTTTAAATCATTGCCTAATTTTTTTTCCAAAAATAATTGAATTTCCTTAAAAAGATTTTTGGGGGATTTTCTATTATATCCTGACATTTAATTTTGCTTAATTTTGTTTGTAAAAATGGAATTTCGTAATTATTTTTCAATTCTCAATGTGTATATGTTTAATAATTTTTTCATCTGTATATTAGCAAAAATCAAAATATTTAATTATTTTATATTACAAAAATATTCATTTAATTATAATATTAAATTTAAAATTCTTTCATTAATTTAATATTCATTTATTAACAGGTATTTAATTCATGCAACTAATGCTAGTCAGTGTTGAATTGTAGAAAGATTAACATTCATATTTTATAATGTCAATCAAAAGTAATTAAATACTTCAAAAAATCAAAAATTAAGAATTTTTCTTTTAATTTCATTAATATATTTTGAAATAAACTTATTGCTTTATCTTTAAAATAACTTACTGCAACAACTCAAAAATATGACTAGCTCGAATGCTCAATATGTTAGATTAAAAAAATTGATTGCTATTCATCTTTCAACCACGAAATGATACGAAAGCTTACTCATGTCATCACGAAAAATTTCAAGATTCAAATATAATGTAATATTATATAACTATTTTTACATTTTATTTTGCATAGAACCACTCTCAATATGACGACTTAAAGGTTTCTGCTCTTACGAAGATATCTTGCCCATAAAATTAAATTAATTATAATCAAGCTATTCTGTAATATATCCATATGTTATTCCATTCTGATAAAAATTGGGAGTTGTTCCATGCGTATAATACAAAGTTTTCACAAATCAAATATCCCATCAATTTAAGTATAGGAAATTTTATTATTTTTAGCATACATTTAATAATGTGCAGATTCAAATTCCTTTAGATAATGGTGAATTTAAGTAAATGTTTATCTTAAATATAATGTTCTAATAACTTTTCTTTAATCATGTCAGGAGGATAAGGATGCTAAGAATAAATATTGATATGTAATTGCTTATTTCAGTTTGTATACATGTGGAATAAATAAAAATCATAAAATTACAAAACAATGTATAGTTTTTAGGAATTATATATTAAAATATTTTCCTTATTGATTTACAAAGGTAATAAAAATTGTAGTATTATTATAAATTATTTTGCTATATAATAAAATTATTGCACAAAATGAGGTGCTAATTATGATATACATAGGATTACGGTACATATATATGATTTGATTAAAAAGAGGGACATTGTACCTAGTCACCATATTATGAGTGCTATTTCCTTTTCTGTTTCCTTAATTGCGTGTAGTGCATACGTTCTATTTGGTATGAGAGTATAGGAGAAACATTTCCTCACATTTTAAAATCTGTTAATTGTAAAATGGTGAAAATTGTTTCACTTCGTCAGGCAAGGGTTAGCATTTTTTTTTGTTGTTTATTTTAATATTGCAGTCAAAGAAATAATACTTATATTTTACTAAGCCCATGGCAACTTGATGATAGAACCTAGCTTTTGTCATTCAAACATGACTTTCCAGGGAATTAAAATACTATTTTGATGTTAATTTGCTTAAACAAAATAATTTAATCTGATTAGAGACCTCGACACATAAGGATTCTGACAAACGTCATATTTAAATCATGTTCAAATATCTTTAAAATAATTTATTACATCTAGATAAGTATAATAGAAGATTCATAATAAAGAGAATCTATACAAATCCATAAGGAAATAATCGAAAAGGCAGATAGATGTTATCCTGCAATCTCTGCCTATATTTTGCACTGAGCCATAGAACCCATATTTCTTTACATTCTGCTTAATCAACAGTGTTATATGTCGAATTAGTAAGCAGACAAATATATTTATATAATACTAATCGCTTTTGGCAAGATGTTATTTTATCAATTATATGTGTGGCGTATAATTTCCATCCAAACCCAACTCATAAACCTAACACTACCCACCTAAAGTGCTTTTAACCATCAGTTTTACAACTAATTTTTATAGGCATTAATGTTGCTCTGTTTTAATGTCCTTAATTTTTTTGAGTTTTTCTATCTTTTTAAAAGGGTTCTAAGAGTTTAATACCAACACATCGTAGAACCAATGTAAACTTAAATGTCTAGGCAGTTTGTCTGAAATTGCACCTTGTCTTTTGCAATAGTAAAATTTTCACTCTACGATTTCTCATGTAAATTGTCATATAATATGAAAATTTTCTTAGATTTCTACAGTAGGAATAAATAACCCTTATCAATATTTGATTAAACTTTAAGAGTGATATTAATTTTTCATCGTTACAATGAATATATGGCTAAAAATTATAAAAAAAAAAAATTACAGAAATTTAGGCTTTAGATTCTATTATCGTGTAAAATTCAATATCATTCAAAAATATTATCTGAAGTATTAACTATTTAAAATGCAACAACTTTAATTTCTCTAAAACTGAAACTATTTCCGTAGTGAAGAAACTCACCACAATTTTGGATAGAAAAAATTTGACTTAGAAGTGCTTTCATATTTTCATAAGACAGTTTTTGAATGATTTGATAAATGAAGTTAAATTCCACAATAAATAAGCCCGCATTTTCTTTCTTATGATAGCATTAAAGAAGTGAAGACGATAGGAATTCCTAGTTTAAATTAAACAGTCATTAATCATTGTAGATTTTCAATGGGTTATTTTTTTAAATCCTAATTCACAATTGTGTTTTTTAGCATATTAATATTACTGTTAATGATTTTGAAAACAAGTTTAATTGAGCGTAATTGTAAAATGTATCGCATAGTAACTTCATAAAATTTATTTCTAATTAAACAAAAAATAAAAACAAATTTTGTAATCTATTTTTACATTTCTTTTACATCCTTCATAAGTATGCAGAAAGAAATTACTTTTAACCCTTCATTTATTGACTGTCCTTTCAAGTACCGTCAGTAAATTTAGCTTATATATTTACTATATGGCTATTTTTGTTGGTGGTATTCTAAAGGACAGGGAGAATGTAACCTAAATAACATAAAGTTGATATAAGATAAAAGTAGGAATTAAAAATATTTAATTAATAATTAAATTAATTCAGATATTTTTGTTAATTAAATTTTTCTCTTGGTCTCCCTCGCATCTCCCTTGGTCTCCCTCATAAAGCGCCTCATCCTCAACTTATAACGTTTTTAAAAACGATTGGTTTCTTTTACCTTATTTAAGTGTTTTATCATTTTTTAAATGTTTTAAATCTATGCGACGGTTCCTTTGTGCATATTTTTTAAGGTCTTAAATAGAGTTTTGAAGCAGGTATTTTGATTAACCTTTTAAAACGTGAAAATTTTACGAACCATAGGCTCGCATAGACCTTGTCGTTGGCGCTGTATGATCAGAAGTGGTTTTAGCGCCATTAAACTCCATCAACATCAACATCACCCTCGCATTATTCTGCAAAGGAAACTAAATTATTGGTGCTAAAATGAAGTTGAAAAATTGATGGCAACACAATTCGGTAAATAAATGGTTAGGCTAATATCATATCCACGCATGGAAATTAAAATTTAGTTTAAATCTAAAAACTGAATTGAAATTAAATTTAAGCTTCAAATTATACATGTTTCGGAGAGTAAAAATCTTTTTACTTCACTATTTTTCAAGTGGGCTCTAGACATTAGCCACTAACCATTTGTATCATAAATTTTATATTAGTTACCCTAATGCGTTCACCATTGTCAAAATTTAAAAAGCTTTAAATTATTAATTTAAAAATTAAATTAATTTTAAATAAAAAAAATTAAGAAATATTGAGGTTTTCAATATTTAAAAATATATAGGTTGTAAAAACATTCATATAAAATGATACCGCCCCTGAAATTAATATATTTTCTCTTAATATATTTTATTTCTGTATGTACATTTATACATAAAAATATACAATTAACATACAGAAGTTAAACAGTACATGAAAGATCTAAATAGTTTGAGAGATTATTATACTTTGAACTTTTTTTCTATTATATTGCTAAATTCCGACACCCTTGTATTTATATTTTAGCGACAGATAGTTGATTTTCAATTTAAATTTCCCTTTTCTGCAAAAGTAGAAATGTAAGCAAATCAATTCATGGAAAAAGATTATCATACACCTTGGATATCATCCGACTAGCCTTTAATCATACCGTTGACTCCACAATTTTTACTTCTCATTCACCCTGTTCCTTGATGAAGAGATGGAGAAACGAATTTAATCTCAACATCTCAAGCTCAAGGTTTTAAGGAAGGTTCAACATTTTAAGGTAAAAGGCTTTTGCCATTTGAAAACGTCCATTTTTGTTTTCTATTTATCAATTTACTTTCTATTTTTTTGTTCAATCCACATAAGTCAAATTTGTCGACTAATCATTTTAAAAATATAAGCCAGACTATAAACGTTTGTTTTGACCAATCCAAGGTTTATCTTTGCAGCATTGTATTTTTCTAAAGTATTTTGTTAAGAACATGCCTTTTCTATTCAATTTTTTGCTATTTTCTCTTTCAATAAATCAATGAAAGACGAATTCAGTTTTTAAAAAATACAGAATTAATATTGCAGATCTTATGTTAACGTTTAAAGGGTTTTTTTTTATTTAATTACTTTTTCTTTCCACACACAAATATTCCTCTGAGTTTTTTTTTTTTAAAACTTTAAAAAAACACTTTTTAAACTTATATCAATATTTTTATGTTTTATCTGTCTTACTTCTTGGCAAGTTAATATAACATGAGGGAGGGCCCAATAATTGGTATCATATGTCTGGGATGATTGGTTTATTGTCAGAAAGATGATAACTTGCAATTATAGCAAGTTCTAATTTCCACAGGTTGAGCCTGAATGTAACTTACAAACATCACATAAGTTCAATTTCTAAATAACCAGCGGGTGACCGAGCTCCACTCGGAGAAAACAGGCATCGAAGCTAACTCGAAGATTTAAATTTTCAATTGTGATTTATCAAAACAATACAGGCCATAAGAAAATTTGTGAAACCATTGGTGAAAAGATAACTGGTTAAACCTCGGCTTTTCATCGTCCACCGGCGATGTCATGTCTTGATGTTCCATTGGAAATCCCCATCTGCACTGGTCTCTTCCATGTTTGCTGACCATGCACGGAGCGCTTGGGTTCATATCACCACACGGGTTATGGATCATCCATTTCGAGATCAGCTCCGGATCATCTTCTGGAAACTTTATTAGTTCGCCATATTGGCTATAGATGGCAGCACGTTACCGCTTGAAACCTATTAGCCAAAATGGCGAACTAATAAAGTTTGAAAATATCCTATCTGTAACTCCGAACTGCTTGACCGTAGCGCTTCAAAACCGGCGCCAATCAATTCCTCATGGCCAAAAACCCCAGACAGCCAAGTTTACCGGAGTTTATTAATTCTGTGGCGATTTTCGACTTGGCAACCATTCCTCGTATTATAGTATAAGATAAAATAATAGCAGAAAGTTTGAAATAAATCCTACATTTTAACAAAACAATATGCATATCTTCAAAAGTTTAAATATTTGAATAGAAAAAATTCATACTAATATTCGAATAAGAATTGAATGGCTAAGGATTACAAATCTCTACTAAATAAAAAAAGAGTATTCAAAAGAGATATTTTGGTTTCTTGTTTCAAGAGGGAGATATCAAGATAAGAGCAAGAAATCTAAAATGCGTGTGTTTTACGTAAACAGTCGCCTTTGTACATTTGTAAATTATTCTTAATTTATAAAGTATTTAGTTATATTCCATTACTCAAAGAATTGATTCGGATAATCCGAATATATTTCTCTCATATCTTAAAAAATCAGATACAATTAATCCAGTAAAAGTTCAATCTTAATAAATAATTTTTGAAGTAAGATACATTATCTTATTTTTAATTTGGTATTTTTCTGTTATACAATATTTACCTAAATAGAAATTTCGCTTTAAGGCCTCAGTTAAATGAAATTAATAACTGAATTTGGAAATAAATTACTGATTTCATAATATAGTATTTTAGATCATTACTCAATATGAAAAAAAAGAGAGTTGATTTCTTAAATTATATATATTATGGATTTTTTTTAAGCTCACAGAAGAAAAAAAGAAGAGCTGGAGTTTGTAGATTAACAAATTCATGCTGAACCAGAGTAAAAGTCACATTTAAACTTTTGAGAAATTTCATCGAATAGAAATGGCTAAATTTTCTCAACTTTTACTTATTAAGAATGCAAAGGGTGTAGCGAAAATCTGGAGCGATCCCAGTAACGCAGTGTAAAAGTCCAGTAAGAGAACATTAGAGTTTTGTCACAGCATATTCAATTCTTATCTTAGCAACAAGGCAAAAACCTACTTCAGTCCAATGTTCTCCATCCTGATCATGATAAAAATAGAAAGTTAATCCGAGATCAGACACAGGTACCCAATTTATCAAGAGTTAATCTCCGAAAAGCGGATTAAGGTGTACGCCACCAAAAGCTCTATCGATGAACAGGAAAAGAAGGATTATAGATGAATTAACAATAAAGACTCAAAATGAAGTCTTGATAAAGAATTTTAAGGATATATTTAAAACAGGATTACTTTAATTTTACATGTGTTTACACAGGGACTGATGGAATTGAATAGATAAGTCGCATAGAAAATTCCAATGATCTTTTATAATCCATATTTTCAAAGGAAATATGAAAGAAGTAATAGGATTCAGATACGACTTCAGCGGTATAAATTTATAACTGAATGCTACATTGTAGATCTAAGAAAAATCTCCAAGAACCAAATAATATCGCTTTATTCTACTTGGAAACATGGATAGCAAAATATTAACGGAAGATTTAAAATATATATAACTTGCAGTAAGCAAAAGCAGCACACAAGTATCAAATCACTATTAAAAATAAAGAATTCGCTTAAATACTTCATTGATCTCAATTCAACATTCAAATACTGTTTATCTTTATTTACTCAATATTACCTCGTTTGCTGTTGCTACTAGTAATAAATTGCTCTCTATTCTTCTTCGATTTTTTTTCTTTCCAGTAAGTAACAATTAGGGTTTTAGAATAGTCATTGAAATTCGAATCATAATGGACCCATTGTCAAAATTTATGAATATTCTGGGATAATTTATTTGCCTAGTCATTGCCATCGGATTCAAGTGACAAAGAGATTGTCAAGTTTGTTTTTAAGATCGGAATTTTTGAGTTGATATCAATTCAGGAACGATTGCTACAGCTTTCAATTTATTTTTCATGCTAGAATATTTGCTGAGGAGAGAAGCAACATTACATTGGTGATTACATTTTGTCTAGTGGATAAGTTACACGGCTACGAATCCTAAGGTCGCAGGCTCGATCCTTGGCCGAATTCAATCTCCACATTGGCACAATACCAGTCAATACAATCGCAAAAAACTCATTTGTAAAAGTAATAATACAAACAAATAAATTTCAAACAAAATTTATTAACATTTAAAAAAATAATCGATTTATTTTTAAATTTTCGTGTACATTTTGTAAAATTTTCTCTAGTATTAACAAAACAGTCAAATACCAAAAATGGTGTCTCTAAAACTAGTAGTAGTAGTCCTACCGATACCTTCTTGCATATTTTTTATTAATATATATCCCCTCCTCTTGGATATTGTGTTCAGGCCTTGGATGCTTTGCATAGTTATTTGCATTAATATGGGTATCTGAAATGAATTTAGAATTTTTATCGAATTCATTTTGAGAAATATATAAATTTTTTACACCTGTTTGTCAGCTAACTCAGCCAAAAATTCTTAGAAAATTACCGCCGTAATCACTAAGTAACATACCGAATTTCATTGATTTTAGTCATTGTGTTTACATGTATATGAAAGTGTAGACAGACTCTTGGACATCTTTTTTTTTTCACAAATTTCGTTCAAACTTTGATAAGTTTGCCTATCTGACATCTTAAAAGAACTAAAGTTTACCTATCTTATTCTTTAAGTTTTGTAGTTATCATATGTACACGAGTAACCAACCAGAAAAAATAAGAACCAAGAACCAATAAGAATAAGAATAAGAACCAATCCATTCGCAACATCTTGCAAATGGATTTCATTCAAAAGCTGGCAGAAATCCAGGCATTATGTTTTATGTAATATATGAAATTGTCACCTAATGTTAGTATTGTGTTTATGAACGAAATATTCATATTATTGGTGTTATATGAATAAAATTCGAGGTTTGTAGCATTGTCCAACTCACTTGATTGAGAAAAAGTTCGACACTTTAATAATGCCTGATTTAGAAATTAAATACTAAGAAGTACAATATTGTATGATATTATTCGAAATGCAAATACTATTTAAAGCCATACTGTATTGCATAAAATATGTACTTCTGATCCTACAGATGTAGTCCTGTTTATGTAGTCATTTATTTTTTCATTTTATAAAGTAATGATTGATATAACATGATACTAAAACAGCATCCTTCGTTTTTTTCATCTTAAACGAAAGTAAATTTCCAATTCAATTTTATCATAATCCGAATTATTTTATTTTTTTACTTTTATTGTTTTTTATGTAATACATTTTTTATAAAAATTTAACAAATGTGATAACTTCTAAATTGTTTTGTATATTGCTTACATAAAATTTTACCATGCTTTCGAATCTTTTTATATGTTTTTAATAATTTTTTTGTTGTATATACTTTCTAAAGAGTCGACAAAAAAATATAATGGCGCATGAATGAGAAACACTACTTTTTTGTTTGACTCTCCGTTGAACAAATAGCATAATATTTTGCTTATTAATTTGTGATAACATCTTAAAAAGCCAGTAACAGCCACTACCCATGGGTGATCACTTTTTGTTTTGTGGATACGTTACGCGGCTATAGGTAGCAGACTCGATCTTTTGCGGAATTCAATCTCCACATTAACACAATTCCAGTCAATACAATCGCAAAAGAATCATATTAAAATAATAAAATCAAAGTTGAGTCACTACACAGCTTTCAAATCACGTTTTTAAATTTTCTTTTGATAATTTTAAATTTGCTTTTTTTTTTCATAATGTTAAATTTATGCATTCACATATATATTTCACTTTACTTCGATAACTTAATTTACAGTAGAGGACAATTTCTGTTTGAAAATAATATAAGCCTTTATACGTTTGATATTCTTTCTTTCAAGTTAGCTTTATATAAGTTTTAAAGCATATGAAAGCAAATGCTTGGATTTTCATGTCTGAAAATGGAACTCCCTCTATATTTTAGCGAGAAAAAACTTTTTAACCTCCATTCTTTGAAGTGAAACTCACATATTCATTTCATAAAACAGCTCTGGGGAGATTTGGATCGTGTGTCTAAGAATTTTTTTTCAAACAAGCACGATAACGAGCTTCCAAATATGTCTGCGTATGCCTTCTTCCATTTTTGGTTTGTTTTCTTTTCTTTCCTTTTCTTTTCGTCTGAAACTTTTAGTGATAGTTAGCTAGAGATAAATGCCGATTGGTAGGTTTCGTACAAAAAAAAATTTTTTTTACCATAGACAGCATTAGGGAGTGACTTAAAGTTTTCTTCTTCCAACTTTTTATCACAGATGGTGTAAAATTATTGCGGAGTCAATAGAGATTCGATTTTTTTTAAATAATACATTCATATATTTAGACAATTAATATTTCTCTTTTGGATTTATGATATGCATTTTATTATAATAATAAACGGACATTATTTTAAAAAACGGGAAGTTACTTTTACATTGTTGGTCTTATCTTTGTATTTTCTTTTTTTATATTTATAGCAAATTTCTTACCATAACCTCTTTTTTTATGTCATTTAATCCTTAACTGGGTATGTGTGATCTGCAAGGCCAGCTAGTAATGGACTTACGGTCACCTCTATTCTGTTTTCAGTTGAATGGATTGACTCTGTAGCTTCCTGTTTTATAACCTTCAATACGCGTGCACTTTTTTAACCAATTTCAGCGGAAGCTTTAAAAAAAAATTCAATTATTTCTTTGAGCGTGGTTTCTGAGACCGCATCTCCCGTCTCAGTGTCCCAGTAAAAAAAAAAAAAGCTAAGCAGATGGTGCTAAGACTTAGACCTCGAAATAGCATCTCATTGATTGATCTTCTTATGAAGTGCTCAGACACTTTTAAATGAAGCAGAAAGTGATTTTTAGTGATACGAATAACTGTACAGGAGAGATTTTAGATGAAAGTTCGCATTCAACTGATTCTGATGTGTATGTTTAAACTTAACTTCTCTAGTTTAATTTTTAAACTAGCTCTTACCCTGTATGTTTAAAACGCCCTAAGAAACCCTGCTATGAATGTCATTCAGTCGATAAAATAGGGCCAATTTTACCAGACAATTTTGTTTTATTTTTCATATAATTATTGAATTTTACATAATAATGATTTCTGTATACTTTTATATACTGGTAAAATAAAAAATAGAAAGTAATACATATTTCAAGAATATTATTTATTGTAAATTGTAATTTGAGAAGAAAATGTATGCTAGAACGCATTTACTTTTTCAATAATAATATATTGAAAAAAAATTCTAAAACATGTATATACAAATCAAGAAAAATATCTAAAAAATATATTGGCAGTTTTTTATACTAATACGTTCATTAGAATATTTAATTTGAGTGTAAAATGAATGCGGTCTCGTAAGGAACTAAAGGAATTTCTTCACAAAAAAATTACATTTTCTAAATTTTTATCATATATATATATAATATTTGTCATATATATACATATCATACACATATATATACAAATAAATATCTGAAAAATATGTTGGCAGTTTTTCCTCCTAATACGTTCATTAAAAAATTTAATTTGAGTGTAAAAGGAATGTGGTCTCGCAGGGAACTAAACGAATTTTTTTCACAAAAAAATATATTTTCTAAATTTTTGTCATACTACAAAAAACGTTTGTTGCAATTGGATAGTTAAAATTGATTTACAACTAGCCTATTTTTCTTTGTTCATTTTTTTTACATGGACATTGAACTAACTCATTTGACTTTACTCATATCATTATTAAAAAATGAATTTTTAATTCTTTATTTCAGCAGTGTTTGTCTTGTTCTATTGGTATTTCCACATCCTTATGTACTTTCTCTGAAAATATATTATTTCATTACTTCCAAGAACCGTTATTGAAAAATTGTCTATTTCTTTTTTATTTTGAATTTGTACAGTAAAATCCATAGATAATGAATTTGATACAAAAATTATGATGAGGCACCTTAATATTCATAATAGGAAATTATAAAGAAAAGAATAACATAAAAAATCATTTTAGTACATTAATATCAGAACTACTTTGAACACTTTCAAAAAATAGTTTACAATCATAAACTTATTGAAAAGTTCTATTTACAGTTTGTGATAAATTTTAAGAATCAGATTAAAATAATTTATTTAAAAATCCGAAGCGTTGATTAACTTCAAAATTGTTACCCTCCGTATACCAGACATACTTTTTAGCAATTTTGTCATGGTCTTTCAGATGGTATAAAATACATCAATCTGTAGTTGCTCCCCTTATTAGTTATCTTAAGAATATTTCTGTCTTATAATTGTTGTAAAAATTATGCTTCAGCTGAATTTGAGATTTAAACAATTGAAAGATTTTTTTCCCGAATCTTTTTCGCATACTGTCCAATAAGGACTTACTGGACAGGATGACAATGAAAATAGGCGTTCCGGTGAGACAATCATTTGTCATTGTCCCGTTTGAGTCACATGATGTTCCTAAGGTAGGTGCATAGTGCGCAATAGATGTGCGTCGTGTGAACCCTGCTTTATAGTGTAAAAATGTTTTATCTTCAATTTATTTTCGTGTATTTAATATTAATTCAATCAATATACTTATTACAAACGAAACTAAAAATTAGCATTTTAAGAATAATAAGCATGTTTAACTTAATGCAAAACCACATTGCATCCACTGATTCTATTCGAAAATAACATTCTTCAGTAGTTAAAATTTTTTTCTTCTAAAACTTAACACGTGATATTGAAAGATTTTCTCTTAAATTGAAGCCCTGTGTAACCACTGGATCTCGAAGATATTCTATTCCACTGAACGGGTATCAGAGGAATACGCAATGCCCTCTTTCAACCTTAACGAGAAAAGAATAAAGCTCGAGTTAAAGAAACTCGTCTATTTATTTGGTTATCTCTTTTCTAGCTCTGGAAATAAGTGATTCAGTGGGAATCGCTATAAATTACATTCCTTATCCTCAGTAAGAATGATCGATTTGGTTTGCAAAGAACTGAAGTAAATGTAACCAGATATAGCAAAGCATTTAATTCTTTTGATAAGGAAATAGTTTAATTCAGATGAGAATTATGTGAATTAAATTATCTGAAAAGAGAGATATATACCATTATATATCTTAATCAAAATAAAGTATCTCCATTTGAATTGGGTGATAATTAATTAAAGCTCTATTTTTTCAAAATGTAAAGAAGAACCTTAAAGATAACAGAGATTTTGAATAGAAGAAATAGTATCAGTAATCATTTTCTACACATGTAATAGACTTATTTCGTGTATTAATAATATGCAATTTTCTAAGGCTCTTAAATATGTAATTATATGACTAATTTGGATTGCAGTTTGCATATGCCAATTTTTACACTAGTCATAGATAAGGGCAGCTGGAAGGAAAAATGTATTTATCTCAATTTTGTTCCAATGCTATAAATTAATCGGAACTGTTACTATTTTTGTATAAAGAGTTTAGATTTTGTTTTAAATATATTTTTGCCCAATATGATGTAGTTTTGGAACAGACCTAGTAAATTTGAACCATGGACATATGATGTTGACAACACATAGGTTGGCATACCTTCTTTGAATTTCCATGCCACACTAATGGAAGGGATTTGAATCCGACGTGTTTAGAGTGTACCGGAGCCACTTAAATAGCTGTGATTAAATATAATTGGATTTACTTTGAATAATCTAATCTCAATCTAATATTTTACCGTTTAACCACCACGGACTAAATAAAGAAGGTCGGAATAAAAGTGGGATAAAGATGTCATTTTAACTTTTATATAAAATTATTCTAATGAATATAAAACCACTAAATTCATACAATAACGCAATTTAATCATTATAATCAAAATATGATACATCCTAAAATATTTGATGCTATAAATTGAATTATATTATATTATATTATATATATATATATATATATATATATATACTAGTCGCCTTTGGAGACCAGCTGGTTCGCCATGAGTAATGCGTTCTAAAATTTTCAATTAAATCACATATTCATTAGCCTAGAAGTAATTCCGGGCATTGATTGACCTGAAATTAGTATTTTCCTTAAGATGACGGACGGAAAGTTCTGAAAGAACACCTTTTCCTAATAATATTCTTTAATTTTATAAATCAATCAGTTTTAAAAATCGGTTATGCTTCCAAAATATTAAAAATGTTTTTTTCGATGATGTTGCCAAAATATGAAATATGTTTTTTTTTCAAAGAAAGCGAGAAAGGGAAAAAAGTATTGAATTAATGATACAGATATTGCAAATGATTACATAAATATGCCATTAAGTCCGGATTTCAATGCATATCCTGTCTAAATTCAATCAGGTTTACTGTAAATAAAGATAATTTATGGAATTAATGATACAGATATTGCAAACGATCATAGAATCATTTGCATTTATTTTTTAAAGAAAATATCACATTTTATAGTTCTTTTATTTTATCCTGTCACGTGCTGACAGTTGCATTTCTTTAGATTTATTTTGCGATAATTTTTTTTATTTGAACTTCCGGCATTCTTTTATTTTATCCAGTCACGTGATAAAAA
>JAPMOQ010042324.1:1155345-1166534 GCA_026543055.1 Argiope trifasciata | reverse complement strand
ATATATATATATAGTTAGCAATAGATTGCTCTATTTTTATATAGGGCTTCAAAGACTAGTTTTTAGTGATAAATTAATTTCAAATTAAATCAAAACAGTTTTATAACCATTCAAGATACTAATTGCTTGATACTGATGTATTCTTACTCATTTTCTGATAAATATTAAAATTCGAAAGTTGTTTCAATTACTTATAAAGATGAACTTAAAAGAAGCTGATTAATCTATCTCATTTATTTGAAATAAAATTCAATTTTAAGGATAACACATTTAATAGACAATCTTAGAAATATTATGTGGTTTAACCATTCCATATTCTATCAAAAAGCAAGTTTAATGTGCTTTCTTCAAAAGTCCAATATCTATTAATGGTTTGGAATAAAAAAATTAAACACAGGAGTAGCATTAAAATGTCTCTTTGCAGGATTTAAAATCAAAATAGTAAATTCCGTTCTCTATGCACCATATTATTAAAATGGCTCTATATGCATTAAAAATAATCTCCTGATTTTATAGATCAAAACCCGAATTATAATTTGCTTCTTATTAAAAAAAATA
This sequence comes from Argiope trifasciata, assembly GCA_026543055.1. Classification (NCBI taxonomy): domain Eukaryota; kingdom Metazoa; phylum Arthropoda; class Arachnida; order Araneae; family Araneidae; genus Argiope; species Argiope trifasciata. The sequence goes on along the minus strand of JAPMOQ010042324.1, from coordinate 1,165,976 downwards.
AATCTTATATATTGTTTCTGTCATGACTGGGTATTTTACTTCTTAAATTTATTAATTATTTTTTTAATGAAAAAGGTGCAAAAAGCAAGTTTAGATGTAAAATGGATGCAACGAAAGGTAATGGAAATAACTTTGATAACATTAAGAAGTAATTTTTTAAGTGTTTTAAAATTTTGAAAGGAGATTGAGAATTCCTGTTTAGAAATGATTTTAATAATCATGAAACAACTATGAGCCAAATATGGTAGTTCCAGGTCTAATGACCTCTCTTGTACAGTGTTTTAAAGCATTTCATCACCACGTATGTCTAATCATACATGTCTCAATTTACTGATAATATGCCAGACAAAAAACAATGCCATGCTAAGAGCTATGCTAACTACAATTCATTCGGCTTGTGATAATCTCTTATTATGTTATTGATTCTCTATAATGTTCTATATTTAACTATTTATAAAACCTATTATTTCATTTTCCGCAACTCAATACTTTTTTCTGCAATTATATTTTATTAAAAGAAAAAAAAATCATTTATCATTGAGGATATTCAATATTAAAATAAATATGCATATTTCTGTTTTTAATAACCAAAATTCTAGAAAATTAAAACATTAATATTTACTAATGAATTTAAATAGTCAACTCTTATAATTTGTCATGCAATCTCAATATCCCAATGAAATGGAAAAGAATTAATCATCTAAAATCAAAATCAAAATAAGTCCTTTTAAAATATCCTTATTATTCCTCATGACCTAACTTTCTTTTTCTTTTGTGTCTATCCCTTCATCTCTTTTACATTAATTTTTATATGACTGATAAAAGCATCTTCTGTTTCCAATGCATTAAAAATAATATTTTTTTTTCTGTCATATTATTTGTAATAATAGATTTAATTTTTCCATTCATTTGTTTCTTAAATTTTATACTATATTTTTTTTCATAAAAATTAAGATGTAAATAAAATTTAATGACTAATTCAGAGTCAGTTTCTCATAATATTTAAAAATTATGTTTTAAATGAAAACACAGAGTTTATGATACAAGTATTAATATGTTAGTTTCAAAACTAAAAGTGTATATTAATAATATTATATCAAGAATCAAGGAGAAAAATCAATTGAGAAAACCCACAAATAAAATATTAGTATTTTCTCAGCAGCCGTATCGAAAATTCAGTTCGCCGAAGTGCTGAATGTTGGTCGCAACATTTATCAAAACTACTTTTAGTTTCAAGCCAAAGAACATCACTACGACTAAAAATACTATAGAATGTGTAACGTGCCATTGACTTTGTCACGTACCAACAAGACAAAATCCAATGGTGTGATTTAGGAAAGTTAAAGAAACCATTTCAGGCAATGTTGTGCGATTATTTTCGATTCTCAGAAGCTCAGAATGTCATAAGAAAAAGCGTTTTACCATATGTGTTCCACATTTTGTAGAAATTGTTTTGATTTCATCAATACATCCCTTTTTTTCACAATGTGTTTATTTTTTGAGAAAAATACATAACCTCGAATTATCCTTTTGACTCTATTTCTTTTTAAAGCAATAACTGGCTTTAATTTTAAAATTTATGGTCATAGGAAATGATGCTTCTGCTGAAAGAATGTAGAAAAGCAAGGACAGGATAAAACGAATAAAATATATGAGTTCTGAAATAAATATGAAGTAATGTAATGGTAATAGAAGTTATGTATGGAGAATTTTATTTCCAATCCTTAAGTCCAATCCTACAATTAAAGCATATGCATTCTTTCAAATTTAGTACATAAGAAATAAAGTATAAAATGATCAGTTCCATGAGATCTAGTGTGTTATGTCTGATACCGAAGAGAAATTGAAATCAAGCGAAGTTGGCTGGGTTTTCTGTCCACTATCTATTCTCTCAACTAGTATTATTCAAAAACATATTGACCTATATGTCCTCAGTAGTGAATTATTCGCTGTGAAAAGACTCGATTTTGGAGCAGCTGTAATTTTTCTTTCAAACGAAGTACAAATTAAGACCAATTTCTCCTGGATTTTTTCAGGTACCCACGATCAGTTTTGTTTCAAGACTTGAGACCATTCTTTATGGTGGATTTCCCTCTATAGAGGGGTGATACATATTGAAGAATTTCGAACGTTCACATTTTATATTTATATATTTCTCCGTTTACAGTACAACTACTTTATTTTAAATATAATCTCGTGTATTGATCGTTCACATAGCTAATTCGATTTTAATCATTGATTGTGATTGTTACTTAAAATATTTCCACTTATAGTCAAGACTTCATGTATTGGATTGGAAATAAAATTCGGATTCAAAAATATTGGATTCGAAAATAAACTTTTAAATCTTTTGTCCAATCCCGTGCTTTTATGAATTCACTGCTTCTTAACGCATGCATAAAAGTACGAAAAATTTTGATCTCAGAATAAACATTTACTGAAAGACCCAAGGTTATCTAACTAGCAATGAATTCATACTTAACTTTTATAATAAGTGATTAAATCTCTGATATGTTAAATCAAGTGCGGTTAAAGGCAACCCAAGATTTAAATTATGACATAGGAAATAAAGAATATTCAGAAATAAATATCCATGCAAAATTTGCCTTTTTGTCTCAATTACTCTGAAAGTTTAGACCCAAGATAGGGTGAAATTGTTCAACACATCATATGAAATTAGAGTTCAAGAGAACTATTTTTAACAATTAATCATATTATTAAATTAATAACTTGTATTTTACAGCTGAAGGAAACCATGCAGAAAATTTAAATTTCAATTGTAAAATGTTTACAGGAACCACATTGATGATTAAAGCCAAAAATATTCATGCAAGGTTTATTTCATAGATGTTCTGAACAAACTGAAGAATACTATATCGAATTCATTTTTACAGTAATTGTTTCATATTTTATAAGAATTGATGCAATTTTAGCAGAACACTTCTGAACTTTTCTTCGCTTAATATTTACCTTATTTCCTAACTTTAGAGATTAGATTACTTGAAAATAAACATTTTGATCATTTTGATATTAAGTCATATAATATCTAATGAATAACAGAGAAATAATTTTATATAGCTATTTGCAGAACTTGATTACTTAAAAATGGCAATGTCCCATAAATTTAATTCTTTTCATTTTTCATAGAAATCGAAGGTCACATTCTGTTCAGAATTTTTTTACCACTAATATGACTAACAATACATCCTTTATTAAAAGTATAACTGTGCATTCCTACAAACAGTTTCAAAATTTTATGGAGGACCGGTTTTTAATACATTTTAATGAATTTTATCGTACTTCACAGAGATAGAAAAATAAGTAAAAAAAGAGACTTTTAATTTTAAAGACAGTTGGACATACTTATAAATTATTACATCTTTTCGTGTTAAAATGTGAAATAAAATTGTGTAAGAATTATAAAAATAAGTGATTTATTACTATTATCTATAAATTACCAATAGGTCCCTTGAAAAAATATGTTATTTGAAATTTTAAAATATGTATGCCATTCATATAAGTTAATTTGTCATTGATTACTAAAAATTCAAAAGCAGATTGCCATGCAAAAAACATTACAATTATTTTAAGGTTTTATTAGACAAGGAGGCACTGAGCAAAAGAATTTTCAATAGTTCTATGAAAGAAGCTCTTCAGAAACCAAATTGACTATAGTTGAATCAATAATATTTAAGACGAACTATGTCGAAATGATAAGAATATATCATTTTTTTATTTATACAAATGCGCCATTTTGTGATAACAATAGATTAGACAAAATCTGTTTCATTGCAATATTTCTATCAATTTTTTTTCAGTAGGTTTCATACATTGTCACTAAACTATAAACAATCATTCAAATTTTAACATTCTATTTTCGATTTAAGAAATAAAAGGTGTTAAACTAAGAAACTATTAGTGTTGTCTTTATTTGGAACGTACTTCCATAGAATTAATACAAAATGTCCAACAAATATTTTTTTGAATTTCATATAAAATATATCTAAAAAGATTGTGAAAGATTCACTAATAACCATTAGAAGATTATTCTATAATTAATTACGATCTTAAGTCAAAACGCAGGCATCTGCACTCAGGTTGTTATACGCTGTAGGAAATTAAATATTCATTCAATGCATTTTATATTTTATAAAAGGTTTGCTTTTCCTGAATGTAATTGAAATAAAGTGGCAAATAAATCCAATTTGATGAATAACTATTTAGATTTCTCTAACATCGGGAAAATACAATCTGATTTAGTTCCTTATAAATAATTTAAGAGAATCAGCAACAAACTTTTCTGAAAAATTAAATTTATAGCGGATAGCGGGCAGTTAGACTTACAAGACTAAAAATAAAATTACAATAAGTGCAAATGCAGGGAGAACCAAACACCACCGTTTCGTTAACTTGACTTTTGCGGGAAATATTCATTTTTCTCCAATAATCAATGCCAAGGTTTGGACATGTATCTTTGAAAGCCTTGTATAATTTTGAGTTTTTAAGAAGTTGAGTGAAAAAATATATTTAAACATTTTTGACACTAATGTGTGCCTAATATTTTACTAAATTTTTAATGACTGTTGCAAACCAGACATGTTTCAGTTATTCATAATCAGTCACCAATTGCATAATTGACTACTTGAAAAATTGTTTATGTTTTGTTTTGGAAATAAAGTTTTGAGAAAAGAAAAGGGAGTCTCGAAATGCGGTTAGAGTCTAATATAGATTGCAGGTCCGCATATTCAGAATATATCGCTATTTTAAAATGTATTCTTTGACAGATGAAAATAAAAATAGTATTTAAAAAATAGGTAATATAATAAATGACAAAGGCTCGAGAAGATTCTTACGATATAGAAAATGACGTGTGTGTGTGTCTGTCATTAAGATTAAGGATTTTATCTCTTCATTCAAAACATGTGAACCTCCTAATTATAGCAGATTAATTGAGCTGAATAAAAAAAAAAGGTGGAAAGAAATCAAAAAATAAATACCATTTTAGAATCAATTTAATAGGACTTAAATTGATTCTAAAATTATAAGTAGATAAAAATGAGGAAAGTAATTAAAATTTAAATTAGAGCAAGAGATTTTATTCCCTAATATAATGTTAGAAACCTGGAATGCGACTTCTCATCATGTTTAGTACTCATCAGAAAGATCGATTTACAATCATTTAAATTGAATACTGATCGGGTCCCGAGTCAGTAATCCCAGAGCTTGGCAACAACCTTGGCATCTATTTGGCGGCTTGGCGACGAATTTGGCGATTGGAGATTTAGGCGATGGTAATTTTTCTGGTTAATAGTTATAAGAGATCTCTTTCTGATTACTTCGACCGGCTTATCGTCGTTGTGCCATTGCGTACTGCTGTGTGTTGCTTGTGTTGGTCTCCAGCTGTCGTATTTGTCTGCGCATCAGTGACTTTATGTTAAGTTACGAACTTGAACAAGTCCCATTTTGAAGAAAGATGGATATTGTAATATGCATTTTAAGACCTCTCCCAAATAAATTTATCCGTTGTTATTTAAATGATATCTTGGCTAAATATTTTAAAAATATATTTTCTATATTATCTTAAGTAATTTTTAAAAAACATTGCTGTTATTTTCAAGTAAAGACTTTTTTAATTAAAAAATTAAGGACTGACTGTTAATAAATTAATAATAGCATTATTATTACATATTTACTTGATTAGAAAAAAAGAGAAGACAATAGAATAAATAAGAATCTTCTGGAACACACAAAACACTGATAATTCGACTTCTTTCATGAACTTTACAGAATAACTCATTCTTCAAAATTACTTCACTAAAGTTAAGATAAATCCCCTTGAATTTCTAATAAAGTGCCCCATTATTGAGGCTAATTAGTCAGACGCTTATAGAATGAAAGACTATAGCCATAAAATAGGGGTCAGACGCATAAAGAGAGGAGGAAATAATCACTCAGAAGCTGGACATTTGATTGAGGAATATTGGTGTTATAGAGAGCATGGTAATCAACCGACAACGAATATTCGTTGTGATTTGCCGAACAAAATAAATGTAGAAAAAATTACTTCTATATCTTTAATAAAATATTTTGAGACTAATTAGGTAACGGACCATTGTATATTAAATGCCATCTCTCACTGAGATCAATTCATATAAATATTATTTAATTGATAATAATTGAAACTAATAGGTTTCATTAATTTGACTTTTGTGTATTTAATGTGAAAAAAAGTCACGTTTAAATTTTGTCATTAGAATTGCTAAGTTTTATTAATTAGAATTAAATTGTTACAATTGAATTTAATTAATTGTTTGTTAATTAGAATTTTTTCAATAATTATTACATGAAAGGCGAAATTTTAATCTTAGCTTTAGAATACTTATAATACTGAAACTATACAAAAAGATATTATTCAAAAGTTAAGAGCAATATATTGTCAATGCATAAATAAACACTTTATACCGTTAAGGAAAAAATTTAATACCGATTATTTGGAATTCATAAACAATTGAACGAATTACTGCATATTCTACCACTACTATACTCTGCAGTTTTTATGAAAGAAATAGTTAACAAAAATAAATTTTAACAAAATTCCAAATCATAAATTGTTTTATATATTTTATAATAGTTCATTTAAATAAGTAAGATTTCCTGGAGATTCATTCATTGACGGCAAATATTGATGTTGCATCTAAGTATTCATCAGTAAAGTTACCCAAAACAAAGAACTGAAATCGCAAGTAGTGATGGTAATCTGATCTACAGAATAAGCATTCTTTTCTGAACCTCATTTATACATTGCTGAAAATAAAATAAAATTTTCCAACATTTACAATTATTGAACTTTACTACTTTTTCGTGTTCAAGCTATACTATATTGCACACATATGCTGTATTTTCAAACCATAGAATCCCTAAACCAGATGTATGGATATTAATATACAAATTATAAATATATGTTTCTAATACAATATTAGTATGCATTCAAAATAAGAAATTGTTTTGATTTACAATGCGGTATTTTAAGGAAAAAACTTTAATGTGGTTACAATAGCGAATCATATTTTTTAAGATGGTGTCCACTATCAAAAATATTCCATAAAGGACATTATAAGAGAAAGACACTTGATAAGAGAAACTCCAAACTTTCTTTGTCACAGAATATTTTTCTTTTCTCTAGAACTGCGGGGCAAAATCCCAACATATATTATATCAATGTCAGTTGAAGTATTCCTCATAGATTCATATACAGCTCAAGCATATTTTTCTCAGCATTTATGCAATGTTTTTAAAATTGTCATGTGTTTTTTTTAAACTAACAAACAGTAAATACAACTACAATTAATTAAATTCGACGATGAAGTGCAGCTTTAAAAAGGATATGAACTTACTTATGCAATACTTATTTATGGTTTTATAAGATTGCCGAATAAATTATAGAGTATAGTCAGGGAAATATTTTATTTTGTGTGTTTTAAACATTGGGGAAAACATTGATTACTTAAAAATACTCCTTGTTTGCTTTCCAACTATTCTTTATTCAAACATTAACAGTTATGAAAATAAAAGTTCAATTTACATAATTTTTCACATCTATGTTTGCTGAAAACAAGGAAAAATTGTTGTTATTATTAATTTAACCTATCAACAGTAAGTCTCCTAGTTTGGGAAACTTTAACTAAGATTTTTCTTCGCAAATAATTAAAATGCACATTTAAAAAAAAAATACATCATTAAATATTGAAGCAACTAACTTCTTTGTTGATTTTCTCAAAAGGTTTGTAGTACAAATTTTATTTTCCAGCATTCTTTGAACTGGAGATTAAATTAAGATACATATAAAAAAATCTCTATTTACTTCATAAGAAAAATTTCTTCAAAAATAATTGATTCGAGTGTGCGAATTTAGAATCGGTTAATATAGAACCATTATATTTGATTATATTTGGATGTCACATTTGTTTACTTAGAAAAGTCCCAAAATGAGACAATTTGTTCTGAATGGTAAAATAAAAATCGCATCAATTTTTTTCGAATGATTTCACATCTGTTTAATCTTTATTCCCTTACCTATAAAGACAATTTGCTAAGGAAAAGCTCATTTTACTTTCTGCAGTGATGTTTATTTTAATGTTAATAATACTCATCGGTTAAATCGCATATCAACGTTGATGTATGAAACATGCATTACACAATGCAAAAACAAACAATTGGGAAAATTAAATTTTAAGGATTCATAATTACATGAATTAAGTGAGTTTTGAAAACAAGATCTTTATTAAAATTAAAGCCGTCTATAATAACATAAAAACTTTAATAGTATCTATAAAAACTCTAATACAGAAACTACCATTCTTAATATCTATATATGTTTTTTGTTCAAAGTTTCCAAAGACGGTTTTTTAAAATATTAATATATTTTTGTTATTGTTGTTGTTGAAATGTAGGTCAGTTGGAATTTTAAGCCAGTGTGCATAATTTTATGAGCTCCATAATCTTAGATATTTTCTATAAACAATTCAAAAGGGAGCTTTTCTCAACAATCTTATCATTTCCCATTGTGTCTAGTTTTGACTCTTGCTTCAGCATTCATTGAAGAAAAACGAGAAAGCATTTCGAAAGAGCCTCCGACTTTCTTTGAAAATTTTTATCTAAAACTAGATTGCAGTTGCAATAAAACACTTCAAATTAAAAACCAAATTCGAAAATTCATCAGCCAGCCCATTTCGATATTGATCTTAAATGCACATTATAACATTTCTAAATTTTTAAGTTGACATTTTAGGTGATTACAATATTTTCTCACTGAGTACTTCTGGCCTTTAAATGTGAAAACGTAAGTATCATTAAATGCATTACAGAAATGAGACACAGTTCTTAACAAATCATTAAGTTTATCTTTATGCTCACTAGTATAACGATATCAAAAAGAAAGCTCTAAAATCATTTAACTTTAACCATTAATATTACCAACACATAAGAAGAAAACTTGAGTTCAAAATAATGGCCTGAAACCAACAACATCTGCTTGGATGCTAATGACATTTTCATAATGGTTAATCCATATCTAATGTGTTATAACATAAAATTCCGAAGACAAGGTCGAATGCGAAATTCAGCTTATGGCTTCAGAAAATAACACTTTATTGAGCCAATGAGCAAATCTAATTTGCAATGTACGAAATTTGAATCCTGGCATTGTGACATGAAGACATAAGAGGATATTTCATTAATGCTTAGAAAAACGTTTAATTAAAAAAAATTCCTTTATACATTTAAGTTCTTTCATTACTAGAAACTTAGATTCCAAATATAATCAAATTAATTGCACAAATCGTTTTAGATAGCATCATTCTGTTTTCAACTTATATGGAGGTAGATTTGAAAAAACAACGGAAAAGTATACTTTAATTATTTATTAAATTTATTAATAAGCGTAATTGAAGGTTTTTTTGAGTGTGTAAAAATTTTGAATATCTTATCTCTCTTTGAAAATCTAAATTATTACTTGGTTAATATTTTTATTAATAAATTTATTTATTCATTAACATAAGAGTAAAAAAAGCTGTAAAAAATTAATTAGTTTTATTTTATATTATTTCTTATATAAGTAAATAATTATGCTATTTGAATATAGTATATAATATTTTTAATATATTATTGTATATTAAAATTATAGGATTATATGTATTATTAATTACACATGATTATACATGTTATTTTAATACAATTTTATTGCTTTATTATTGTATTTTACATTATTAAATATTAATATATACATTATTAAATATTATTTTTATTTTTATAATAAATTTTAGAAATTTTATAATTAAGGCCAACATTTTATTGACTTGTTTCATGCTATCAAAGGTGGGATTTTGTAATAAATTTTCACTGACTTCACATGACTTCTCATGAAACCACTTAATAAATAATTTAAAAACAATCAATTTCAAGATTCCTTAATAACAATTACATTATTAAAAGATAACGATATATTAAGCAGTTTGAATTAGAAATTCTACTTTTATTAATCTAATAAAATTATGTTTGGTAAAAGTTGTTTTCATTAAAAACAGAAGATTAAATTAATTGAATTTTCTTAGAACTATATCTGAAAAAAAATGTGATAAATCAAAATTAATATTGTAAAAACATAAGAAAAATTATGTCAAATGCATTAGATTACAAAAAAAATGTATAGAGCCTTCTGTCCACTTGCAAGAAAAATTACTTTACTGAAAGGTTATTTATATATCACCAGTAAAATATTTTTCGATTTCCTATCTCAATAATCAAAGCATAAACTTAATGAAGCAGATTTAAACTTTTGAACATCACATTTAAATATAAAATAATATAGCTTCTTTTGCACAAAAAATTTTCTGAATTCAGAAAATAAACATTTCAAGTAAATATTTTTACTAAAAGTTATAACTTTCTGTCACTCATATTTTTATTTTCACAATCAAACATTCCTTTTAAAATACTATATAAATTTTAAAAAGTATTTTGATTATTAAGATTGCCTGCCAAAAAATTCATAAATTTCTAAAATGTTATTTCAGTTATAACATTTATATGAAATTATTATGATATAATCCCATCGTTTAAATTCTAAAATTTAA
>JAPMOQ010042324.1:1132650-1153835 GCA_026543055.1 Argiope trifasciata | reverse complement strand
TTTAAGTTACAACATATCCATTTGATAAATTCCTTTATAAGAGCTTGGCCATTATAGAATGCAGGGAATAAAGAGCCTAAAGTTTACCAAATTGTGTGGCACCGTGTATTGGATCTCTAGACAGCATGGTCGTAAGGAGATGAATACAATGTCAAACACCATGATGACACCTGTTCAACTAGTTAACGCTATCCTTTTAAACTACTATTGTTGTCCTGATGCAAGAAGATTTCTTTCATCCATTAAACGGCTAATGGTTAGCTCACAGAACGATTGGTATTTGGATTTCTGTTTGCATTGATTCTCAACATGGCCACGAAATAAAAATAATTAATTAATTAAAAACTGGATTTTTTTCTCAGACTTTTTCTAGAAATAAATTTTTATGATGAAAACAAAGGGTAAAATTTTTTTTCTTCTTGACGGAATGATTTTACGCATTAAAACTGGAATTTCCATTACTGGCAATAAGACCATAAAAACAGAGTAGGTGTTATTTAATACTTTAGGGTATTAAGAAACCTTATACGTCTAGACACAGATATTTTCGAAGGCATTTGTTAAAAATAATTGCCATTAATATTTCAAATACCGATATATTTTAATTTTATGCATTTAGAATAAGTGCTCTAATATGCATTCAAATTTCTGAATGGCCCTGACTAAACCTTAATTTTATAATTTTTCTGAGCAGTTAGCCCAATCTAGAAACATAAAATGTAACTACTGAATAGAGGCTATATAAACTTGTGTTACACAATTTATTTTCAAATTCAAATTTTAGCTATTTGTTGAAATTTAATCCAGTGCTAACATAATGCATTGAATAAGAAAATTAAATGGATGTAAATTTTTGATTTTAGTGATTGATTGAAAGCTAACATAATCAAAGTTGTTACAAACTGCCGTAAAATTGTTAGATAATACTTCAGTAACAGGCAATAGAAATCTTACTAGGAATTAGATTGCGGCATTAAGGTTATCTTTTATAATGAATTTCTTTATTATATAAATATTAAAAACGTAAATGAATGTTTTGCTTGTCTATAAAGCACTTACGATGTTTAATGTCCCATAAAAGGTTGTGAGGCTGAATTTAGAATTTATTCAGTAAACTCCGAGTCAGGAGAAGCAAAAAGTATTGCAAAGCTAATGTTTTTATTCTCAAAAACGATCAAAAAGCTACAAATCGTTTTTAATAAATGAAATTCAAAATTATTTTATATTTTAGAGAAATGAACTTCATAGAGATATTTTAGCACATTTGGCTGTTTTAATGTCCCGGTCAATTCTTTTAAAGTAAAAAAAAAGAAAGAAAAAAGAAGAAAAAATTAAATCTTTTAAAGAAAAATTAAAGGCAATATTTTGAGTATGAATTAGTTGAGTGGTTCTTAATATCAAGAAATGAGGAACTGTGCAGAAACCACAATGATTCCTAACTGATTTAGTCACCCAATTTAGCATGAACGAAAGTCAAGTATCAGGTGAAATTTTATGTCCCTGACATTTCCCTGACAGTCCCTGACAATTTCTGAAGCTATACTATTAGGAAATGCAATTCTTTGTCCTTTAAGTATACATAGCTAATATTTTTTTTTTATCTAATAGGACATAATTCGTAATAAGTCAGTGTATATCTAGCTAGCTCCTCAACTAGCTCCTCTAGTTTGAAAAAAATCCTGACCAGAGCAATCCAATAGTTTTAAACTTGGATGGCTTAATTTCGTCGGGTTATTAAAGACAAGGTTTCTTTCAAAACATATGCGCCTTATTCCAGTTTTTGATAAAAACATTTAGGGCAATTGATTCTGAAAGTGATTTTAAATAAAATTCAATAATTTTATCAGCAATTCTTACATTCATGAAAATTGATGTTATTTTTCACACCAAGTAAAGAAGTATTGCTACAAAATGAATGTTCGATTAACATATGTGAGCTACAAAATTTGTAGTAAAGCCTTCATTATAGTGGATGAAATGGCAACCGTTTGAGTCCATGGACCCATGTTTTAAAGATAGAATTGATTGAAAAAGGAAGAATGATGAAATGCATATATTACCCATGATTGGTTTATTCTTATTTTTTTCACATCACAGTTTTTGTCCCTTTAAGGTACTTAGGAGTGGTACAATAAGATGACATTCCTTTATTTAACTGAACTTTAATTAACATGAAAAATATTATAAATCATCAGTTCCAATAATATCTCTGAGCAAACCGCCATTAGTAATATTCATAAAAAAGGATATCCTCTGAGCAATCACTTTTGTATGCTGTATATCGTATATTTTTATTTATAACATAAACTTCTAACAAAGTTTTACTTGATTTTTTATTTCATCATTGCATTGTAAGAAGAATTAGCCATTCATTCGAATCTTGAAATCTATAGTTTAAATAATTCATCTTTCGAATATTATTTATTAACCATTTCATATTTCTGAAATTGATTTCTTTTTCGTGGAGAAATTTATCTTGCCACTTCACTAAAGTTTTCAATATCGTTTTCTACTTTTCTAAATTTTTATTATTAATTTGTGGCATAAAAATGAATATTACAATTCTCATCATGTTCTAGAAATCTGATTTTAGGCAGAAATTGGTAACTGCGAATTTTTTCCCCTCATATATTTTAGTGTTTCAGCAGATCTTTTATGCAATTTCATTTTACATTTAATATCTACAAAGCTCTTATCAAATTAGAGTTTTAACACAGAAAGTCAGACAAACTACTATTTAGTCAACTGTTAATGGCAAAAAAAAAAGTTCGGACTTATTTTAAAGCAACTTATTTTCAGCAACTTAAAGTTCATCTACCAATTAACTATTCTAATTATGTATCGATAAATAATATATTCTAAATATGTTCTGCACTCCAACCGCAAACACTTTTGAATTGAATTTTGCTTTTAATATCCATATCATTGCGTGATGTATCACATTATCGGAATATAAGCAACTAGTTCGCAGTAATAATTATTCCTCTTAATGGTTTCCTTTATGGCAGTTATAATTATTCCTTACATGATACTCAAATTGATGAAATAATTATTATTTTACTTAATATATAGCCAACCATTCCTTTAATAGAATTTTCAGAGAATAGTTTTGAAACTCATAACACATCTGGTGAAGGACATTATGTAACTTCAATGGAAATCTGTAATTTAAACTGGAACTCATTCCCTATATAATCAGTCTTTTGCCGCTACTATATCCCTTATTGCAAACTATTTTCATGCAAGCACATATCGTGCTGGAATTCAATTTGTCTTGATATATTAATACATTTTAGTAAGTAATACTACAAATTAATTGTCTGCGTAGTATATGCCACTTGAGAATTTTCTGCTAGAATAGGCAAATCAATTTGGCGTGCCAATTTAATAATACGCCATATTATTGGCCATACTAATAATAAAACGAATTTATTTATAGAGTTTACATTTACTATTACTTATAGTTCTGCATTCATGCAAATCATCGGAGGAATTACATTAATAACGAAGCCTGACTTGTTCAAATGATAGGTAATAACCTTCCACAAAGAATTACTTATGCATTGTTAAATACTCGTACATGAGGAAATGCTAGGCTATTGGTACATTCCACACAATTCTGAGCTTCATCGTGAAATTAGTATAAAGAGAGCTTTATACTAATTTCATTTTGGGATTCACATCTACAGCTTAGTGAAAGAATTGATTCTTGCAGTCAGTATTGGATTTGAATAGAGAGATAGAATAAGATAATATGTTTTAAATACAGGATTAGCTGAAAAAATTAGAACAGCTGTATATGTTCCATGCAAGATGATATTTCAAATACAATTATCATAACTCTGGATTTTTTTTCAAAGCAAATGAATCTTTTCCTTATTTTGCATTTTAACCTTAAACACGGAACAAACGAAGGTATTGTTATTAGAAGATGAAGACAAAAAAAACTATTTTACAAAATGGATTTCAAAACAAATTGTGAAAAAATGTGCTGCTATTGAAAGCATTTTAAATTTGTATCAGAATTTATAATAGAGTAATGTACCTTATTATATATAAATGTGGTATAATCTTCAAATAAATTCCAATTCAAAGATAATATAGCCACTGATATTAAAATATGAGCATTTATTTTGAAATATCACTGCATTCCTAGAGTTTCATCTGTATAGTATTCTGTCATAAGATAACGTAGTTCCTCTGTCATAGAATCAAAATATTTGATATAATATTTGAATAAATTCCACATGCAAACCTGATAAAATGGCCAAAGTTAAAGAAAGAACCTTTACTTTGGAATCATATTACTGATTCCCTATAGTTTCAACTGAATAGTATCCTTACAAAAGATATATACTTACTCTGTTACAAAATCAAAATATTTGTTATTACATTAGAATAAATTCCCTATGCAAGCGTAATAAAACGACTGACAATTAAAACAGGAGTCTTTGTTTTGAAGTCATATATCTGCCTTCCTACAGTTTCATCTGTATTTTTTATAGAGTATTTAAACTTGCTCTGCTACAGAATTTCATCAGTTAAAATCTCTATGATTTTGATTCCACAGTTCACGATGCGATTATCACGATGTATTAGCTGCTTAAATATTTCTGGTTCATTCAGTTGGTTATGCTTATCTTCATGAAGTTTTGCTTTTTCAGGAATGGAGCATTTAAATACCACTTTCAATTTAAGGTTGTTGTTAAATGTGCCAAAAATAATTTGCATTATTTTTCATCCTAATAGAAAATATTTTATGTTTATTTTTTTTATTCGTTGTGGTTCTTCTTTGCAATGCAATCAGTCTGGATCCTTGAAGCAAATCCTCCCGAGAAATTGTCAGTAATTTTTCGGCTACCTACATATCTTATCATATTTCCGAATGCAATACCTTTTAATCTAAACGATTGCTTAGAAGGCATCTTATCATTCATTAGATTAATATAATTTCGTAAACTTGAATTTTTATTATGTGATGGATAAGATGTTAACATGCTAAATTATTTCTATATTTTTGTGTGCATTTGTAAATGATTTTATCTTGTGCTTAGAAAGTGTTTAAATTTTTAGTATTCACTTTTGATCTAGAATTATAATTTCGCATTAAAATTATTTTGTTAAATTTTAATATATTTCGTAACTTATTACAAGATAATTTGTCTTGCTTCTATTAATATGCTATGTTGATTTTATAATTTGATTCAAACTGTAAAGATTTACCTCCTGATTATGCTCTTTTCTTCTAATACTGTTTCAAATCATATTTTGTAAGTTCTATTCGAAAACCTGTAACTAAAATGTGTGCATGAACATGTTTAAATTGTTTAGCAAAGAAATAAATTCGTGCTTCCCTTTAACATATTTTTACTAAATAATTTTGTGTTGTTGTTTTTTTAAGTACTTTCTGTGGACAAGTCCACTTTTACGAAGACAGTGATTAATTATTTTGTAAAACCGTTTTCAGTTTCCGAATGTTAAATAATGTATAATACATAGTGTATAGAATAATTATCATCAATATTCATAAGTAGTAAAATGTAATATATATTTGTGAAGGTTTAGAAATATATTAAAAATTTCCAAAATTATTCTTAGGTCTATTTTCAAACTTATTGTCTTTTTAGAAATAAAAGGCTTTATTGTACTATCCTTAATTTTAATTTTCCATCGGTAAGTGCCGATTGCTTACATTTATACAGCAGTTGTCAAATGTGGAGGTATCACTCTGTAATTGCTTGTGATACAATCTAATTTCTTGCATAGACGTAAGCCTATAATAAGTTTTATCAAGAGCCCTACGGCAACCAAAGGGCGGAGGTATTTTTATCTTCCTAAATCCATTAGCTCACTTTGGGAAAACTGCATTTTCTCTATAATTTGTTACTATTCGATACATTTCAATCCCATATATCGCAGTAATTTCATTGATATATGTGATTACATGATAACGCAGATAGAATGTTGATAATATGTAAACAACTATTATAATAAATCTAAAACTAGAATCGTTTTTAATACTGTGATATTCAGCATCGTAAGGAATAATTTATTGCTTTCAATGTACAAAGTGGAAGACAAATCGTTGGTAAACGTATTTGATTTTGTAAACTATTTGAAAATATATTGATGATAAATTATTGTACGAATTAGTGAAGATAAGTCGTATTCTCGTAAAAATTTATTTGAACTGTTCATTAACGTTTTAAAACTTCAAATGCTAATACTTACATGGTTACTGCAAATCATTTTCATTCTCAAACAAATCATATTTTACTTGCTTTAGAATAGTATAATGTATCTAATAAGAAAATGGAAGATATTAATAAATTTAAAGGATTTTTTTTTCTAAATTAAAATGTTTCCAATTTTCTTCCACTTTTGCATTTTTATTATGATGAATTGATTTCAACACTTGTTGTATACCTATGTAAATAAAATTATCCTAAATAAGATTTCATTGTCGATATTTTATTTAATTTTCAATGGTTTTGTGGTTATTATATTGGCAGTGCTGTTGATGTTAGTTTGAAATTGAACTTCTTTAAGGAAATATCGAAATATAATGCATAATATAATCGAAAATATATTGCAATAAATCAATCGAAATTCAAAACTGTGTTAAATAATCAGGAAAAGCTTTTTAAATTAAGCACCTAAGTCGAAATTTAAATTCAGACTGATATCAAGAGCTAGAATATTCCAGAGAAGCAAAAAATTAAAATCGGGTTTTAAAACACAGAATATTTAATACTATTAATTTTTCTCAACTCTATATATCCAATTTATTTTTCAGAATACCTGTAATACAATTTAGATAATCTCTTCTTTGTCTATAAGTAACCAAATATATTGTAAATTTCATGAAATTCTATTTATTAACTCGTAAATATATTTTATATAATTAATGCATCGTATTCTTTTAACTTTATTAATTATTTTTGCAATAAGTAGAATTTATAATATCTAATTTCTCTACTTTTCGAGAAAGATGTACTTTCAGGTTGGCTGAAATGCTCTAAGTACCTTAAAGAATATTGATTGGGTCCGTAAAAATATTTTGATTAAAAGATTACAAAATTTAAATTTAAAGCGCCTAAAACTAACCATTTTACATCTTAATATATTGAGTTATTTTTTATAACCTTATAACAGAACATCGATATTTTAATGTCATACTTTCCCAATATTTAATTTATTACTTTATATTTTTAGATATGCACGTTATACTTAATTAATATAAATTAAAGAATTTAAATCAATCTTTCATATTGACTCTAGTGAATTAATATGAAATTAAGCTAGCTTATATGTGTTTAAATATGAAGAAATTTTATTACTAACATAAACATATACAAAAATATACCCAGTTTGCATTTCTACTACAAAATATGCTTAGACTGAGTTACTACTTACGTTAAAAATATGTACAGCCCATATATGAGTATCTGTCTACAAAGTACATATTTAGTTTTTAGATAAATTTGAAAGAAAAAGATCGTACTCTAAAAGCGGGTAAGAAATGTATCGTTTTCCCGTTTAAGTTTGAATTAAATATGAATAAAGCTATGCCAAAGCTTTCATATTTGTTAGGTGTCACTTAACTTCAACATCAAGAATCTGAAAAGAAACATTTAATTTTCTTTTGCAGTTAAAAGTTCTCTTTATCCATAATTGACGTTTTGTATTTTCTTTGATAAAAAACATTATGTTGGAATAAAACTTTTATATAATACATCAGAGAATATGCTTTATTTTTCAAAGCATAGCATATTTTTAAAAATAATAGATTTTAAACCAAAAAAAGACAAAAAATCATTTTTATTTTGGAGCTCCATTAATTTCCAAACTAACATCTTCTTCCAAATATATTTTTATCTATGAAATTATAACATTATATGATAAATTTAAAGTCAAGATATTTTCAGAAAACTATGGCAAAATAAAGGCAAAATATCAAAATTTATAAGTCAGATAATTATAACATTTTTTTATCCTATCTTAACTATTTAAATATTTTTTTAATGATTGTTTCTCATATTTTGCATAATTTTGAATTTCTTGTTCCCCACGACATCAAAACAGGTTAAGTAACAAATTTAGGTCAAATGAATTTTACTAAAATATTTTTGAAAAAAAAGCGTTTATATTTATTAATTTACTAAATACATTTTTAATTAAGTTTCTTATTCTTTATTAATCCAAAAGTAATTGTTTTTCTCAACTAATAACCAATTGAATCACTGATTTGAAATCCAGATTTAATATGATTTTTGGTTGGAAAAATAAAACACATTTAAATACTACTTTGTCTTTAAGAATACATGAATGCATCAAATTATAATCAGTGTTTAACCGATGTTCGTAAGCAAAATTCTTTTCTCTATTATCTTTGAAATGAAATATAATCGTAATAAATATATTTAATCAAAATGTGCTTTGAAGTAATAATATGATGTAGAACTAAATGTTATAAAGCTTGAAACATTGGACTCACTATTGTATTTAAAATGAGTGAAATTTAGAATTATTTAATATAATGGCATTCAAATATATAAGAATATCGAATTTCATAACTTTCAAGTTTTTTTTTTTTTTAACTTTTTCAGATGCGATTAAAAAATTCTATACCTGTTTGATATTTTTAATTTCGATTTTTTTGTTCTTTTTGATTTTATTTATTCCACTTCCAGACCACTTGTCATTAAATCCATTTTCTGGATAATATTTAAATTTCTGATAATAAAACTTTTGATGTATTCAACCTAATTCAAATAAGTGTTTATTGCTTTACTTAACTAAGTTTTATATGGCAATAAAAATTATTTAGTCTATCCTTGAAACTATTTTAATAACATTAATTATTTTAATAAATTATTGCAAATGATATTTCAATATGAGGTAATAATAATGTATTTACTAATTTTAAAACTGTGAAAGGATTGTTAGTCTACTAAAATATTTAATTGTTTATAATTAAATGTAAACACTAAATGTAATGCTCTCTAATTGCTTTTCTTTAAAAGGATAATGTTTATTTAAAGCAAACTATCTAGGTTATGATTTTAAATATTTAAAAGAAATTGATTTATTACACAAGCCTCATCTAGACGACGGTTTAATCCTGACAACTCTTTGCGAAAAATAGTATGTAATGTGATGTTTTGATTCAATGTGTTTTTATTACATTAATGTATATTATTTTCAATGTTTGAAGGATATTTTTATGCTTAATCAATTGCTTTTTAATCAGACCTTGGCCAAAAAAAATCTTTCTATTTAAAACACTTTCAATTAATTAATAAGCCTCAATACAATTTTGATAATGGTATTGTTACCATATTTATTACAATATAATAAATAGCTGAGAGTTATATGAGACGATATGTAACAAAGCAAATTATATATTACCTATCAATAAAGTAGGAAAAAATTTGAATATATATATAAAGAGAAATATAAAAAATGTTTCAATAAATTGCTTTATTTGTTCTTTATGAAAAAGTCTGAAGACATGAATCAACCTTATTTAACCAAATAAATCTTGCAGACAAACTTAATCTGGGGTTTAAAACTTTTATAGCCCCTTTTATTTTAATGGTGTTACTGTTTGTGTACCTTAAGAATTACTTGTTTAATTTATTATAACGTATTTTAATTTATACATCAAATTAATTTTAAGGTGTCTGGCTAAAATACTTATTTTAAATGGTCATTAATTTCTTAGTAATGAGATCATTACCATACTGGTTAAAATAATTGCTCGTTAGAATAATGGTAGTATCTTCATCTTCCATTTCATTTATCAAATTGAATTTATGATAAAACATTAAATAATACAAACAACTTATGGCATCTTTCAAATTTTCTGATGATACAAACAACTTATAATTTTCATAGATGATAATTTTTATGTTTTTAAATTTGTATACGATTAGCATCTATACATTTTCAATATATAACATAGTGAATGGTAATATTATTTGTCACTATTCTTTTGAAGTAATTATTTAACATAGTAAAATTTTTTATTAAAGCTCATTTATCTTACTTTGAAATGAAAGGTTAAGCATATTAAGAGCTAATTTTTTAAATAAACGAAAGGTACAACTGATGTTTATGGGCAAATATAATGCATGAGTTATACTTCAGGTCATTTTTAAAATCTTAAACTGGAAACAAATTTATTATACTGGATGTTACACAAATTTAAGAGATGTATATTATTAATTAGACTTTATAAGATCATACCTCTAAAATTAAACATAGTTGATATCCATTAATCAGAGAATTTTTCATAACGTCAACGTATATGAAGACATTAGGCATTTTGCTTTAAACTGATTAAGACTTGTCATCTAATTGCCACACGAAGAGATAAAAATTAAGTGGCTGAAACCTTTAGTGGATTTCCACTAAATTTCATTTTAATATACTGATTTTCGATAAATGTGCAAAGATATATTTTCAGGAAATATTTTTATTTCATAATATTTCTTTTCATTAAAAAATTAATTTAATATAACTATTTAAAAATATCGTTATCGCTTCCTAGCATGATTAATTTTAACTTAGGAGAATTAGTTTTACAGGTGGCTGTATCGGGTGCTGATGGGATGCCAGACAATGATCCACGGGCTTGGGAACAAACTTGGAAACCATTTGGGGACATTGATATCAAACAGAATCTTTAAGGATTATTACAGTAGGTCTATTAGGACCCGATTTAAGGGGATATTGGGAGATCCTTCTCTGCCATGTAACTGGAAATATTAAAGGGCATTAGATTGAGTTGGAGGCACTTTTCAGCTCTACTTAATATTTGAAACAGTTCTCATCCTGAATACTTCAAGCTGCTTAGTATGGTTGCATTGCTTGGATTCTACTGTTTTCTAGAAGTGCTGCTGTTTATTGCTAGTATACGTCTTGGCTGTGTTTAATCGTTGTGACTTTTGTTCTGTATCCGTGTATTTGCCATTAGCTATTGAAGTTTATTGACTCCGTTGCTGTAACACCCAACACAGGTGAACCTGTCGAGTTAAGCAGATTATTTTTCAACAACATAATTTCAAATTATCAAGGAAAATGCTGTGTGGTTTTCAACCATCCTTCTTTTAAATTCAAAAATCTGAAATTATTAATCCACGCTAAAACTGCCGTTCTTCCTATATATATTTTCAAATCATAATACTAAAATTACAACAACCATATCATGACTAACATGAAGAGTGAATCCTTTTTCTATCCATAATTAATTTAATTTCTCCAATTAGCAACTTTTCTGTCGCAATATAATAACTATTGAAGAGTATCTTCCATATGATCAGAAAATGAAAAGATAATTCAAGCTGCCGACTGTTCAACATTGGCATAAGTACATCTGATGGTTTATAATTTTTACGTTTATCAGTTTAATGTAACTATTTTATCTATATCTATACTTATAATAAAGCTCAATGTGAGTGTGTGTGTGTGTGTGTGTGTGTGTGTGTGTGTTGGCGATCTACAGGCCAGACCGTTGGACCTACAGCTACCAAATTTGGTACATGTATACCTTGGAGGTCCGGAATGTGCACCTCGGAGCCCTTTTTTCGAATTTTTAATTAGAATTTGAATTAATTAAAATTTAAGCCAAATTTCGACGTTTTTCCGCTATAACTTCCGAAAATATGATCGCACAAGTATGATTCTTATATCAATTTAAAGATAAAAAAATTAGCTTTCTAACGGTATCAGTTTAATTTTATAACGTAAGCTTCTATTTTTAACGAATTTTTAAAGAAATATTTTAACCATGTTTTTATCATGTGACTGGATAAAATAAAAGAATGCCGGAAGCTCAAATAAAAAAAATTATCATCGCAAAATAAATCTAAAGAAATGCAACTTTCAGCACGTGACTGGATAAAATAAAATATAAAATGTGATATTTTCTTTAAAAAATAAATGCAAAGCAAAGGTTTCTACAATCGTTTGCAATATCTATGTCATAAACTCGATAAATCTTCTTTATTTACGGTAAACCTGATTGAATTTAGACAGGATATGCATTGAAAACCCGACTTAATGGCATATTTATGTAATTGTTTGCATTATCTGTATCATTAATTTAATACTTTTTTTCCCTTTCTCGCTTTCTTTAAAAAAACATATTTAATATTTTGGCAACATCATCGAATTTTTTTAATATTTTGGAAGCATAACCGATGGTTCAAACTGACTGATTTATAAAATTAAAGAATATTATTAGGAAAAGGGGTACTTTTAGAACTTTCCGTCCATCATCTTAAAGAAAATATTTATTTCAGGCCAATACATGCCCGGAATTACTTCAAGGCTAATGAATATGTGATTTAATTGGACATTTTAGAACGAATTACTCATGGCGAACCAGCTGGTCGCCAAAGGCGGCTAGTATTTAATAAAGCATACTTTTAAGTAAGTTATCTTAAATTATTTACAAAAATTATTTACTTCGCAAAATATCTTAGACCGTCTAGACATACAAATTTTAAATTTTACTGAAAATGTAATAAACATTTCTGTTGATGAATTATTGATAAAACACGTGCTTCAATTTAATGTCAGATGTAAGTTTTTAATGTGTACAAAAGAAGCAAAAATAAATTATGTTGAAAAATTAAAGTAATTTCAAACTGCTTACAGAGCGATGTTTTGAAACTGAAAAAAAATCATTCATAAAACACGACTATCTTATTGATTTTGAAAATTAAGAGAAATTGGATTTTGCATTTTAAGTTTAAAAAAATTCATTTTATTTACAACCCTAACTATCTTACTTCAAAACCATTTTCCCATGGAAATGTTTGGAACTTTTCTTCAGGAGATATTTACAAAATTGTTTCAAAACAAACAAAAACTTTCCTTTTCTAACTTGGTTTCTGTTAAAGTTTTGAGTTTTTCTAATTACATTCAAAACTAAATAAATGAAAATCAAAATAAATATTTTTTGTTCAGGATTTTCAGATAAAAAAGAATTTCTAAATTTCCTTTAAATTGTGTGTTCCAAGAAAACATCTTATTCCGAGCTCGATTCAGTAAATTGCAAGTTACGGAATTGCGCTTTTATTTTTTATTTTATTATTTTATAAAGTAATTTAGATTCGGCTCTCGGGCATGCTTTATAATACTTCTAAATCATGCTTTATTGATGGAATTCTTTTGGCTATTGTGGTCTGATAGAATTTTCTATTTGTAAATTATGATGCATAAAATTC
Organism: Argiope trifasciata; assembly: GCA_026543055.1. NCBI lineage: Eukaryota > Metazoa > Arthropoda > Arachnida > Araneae > Araneidae > Argiope > Argiope trifasciata. Next base: position 1,140,597 of record JAPMOQ010042324.1, on the reverse strand, counting down.
GTTAAATGTCTCCTTTATTTATAAAACTCTTCTTAGATTTTTTAGATTATTTTAGAAGATTTTTCAAAAAATAAAGAAATTTCATCATCAAAAGCATAGAATACATAAAAAAAGGAAATAATTCTGCTATTTCTTGAAAAAAATAATCCTCGAAAATATATGCAGTGATTCATGTCATATTCTAGTGGGCCTGTTGATTGTAAATTATAAATGAGAAGAATAACAATGATAATATTTTGATTACACCATTCTAACACAATTAATTGGTAAAATTTATATAAAGAACCATTAGAAGATGTATCGCATTTATTATATCTTACTAAGACCTTTCCTGAAAATTTAAAGAAATAAGTTAATTATCTAACCTACAAATTCCTTGTTTGCTACTATGATGTGAGAGTATATTGTAGTTTAGGTTTGAGGTTTCGGAAGCCATAAAATGCACGACAGAAAATTGACAATTTACGGCTACTAAAACATCCAGTTTTCGCTTTTAGATAATTGGAAAAGGATAATGTGCAGTAACAAATTGTCGTTCGAAGAGGCTCAGAAAAGAAAATGGGAATGAACGCACGACAGTGAGGGGAGGTTCAAAAGTTTATGTATATAATTTTTTCTAGCTGGCAAAAACGTTTTGGAGGTGGAACGATTTTGTGATGAATAAAAAAAAATCGCTTTTCTAAAAGTTGACTACTTCACAATACAATAGTCACGTGATCACTCCAAACTATTTTAAACCGAATTTTCGGAAACAAAATTTTGGCCGCAAAATAAAATTTTAGAGCTCATTCCATTTTGAGTAGAAAAGTATATTCTTCAAAATATCATGAATCAATAATCTTTTAGTAACGTAATAGTTTAAAACCAGTTTTTCATTTAAAAAAAAAGAAATTGATTGGTTTCGAGATGATAAAAAACCATCGCTTTTCCAAATGTTGGTGATTGCGAAATATGAATCATTTGAGAACATGATGTTTTCTATCAGGCTGAGAAGTATATGACAAAAAAACAATGCTTTCAAATACTAATTAAAATTAATTAATTATTAATTAAAATTTGTGATTACAAATTTCAGTGTTTTAAAATTATTTTTTCTTGATTCCTTTAAATATCAGAAATTATCTTTGTTAAATAAAAATATTCATTTTCTCCATCTTGACTCCATTTACTCTACGGTAGAATATGATATTATTTAAGTTGCCATAGCTGCGCATGTGCCAGATGCTCGAACGTTTAAGTCACGCGTATTCTGCATGATTAAGAATCCTTCGATGCTGTTACTAACTTTACTCCATGTTTTTAGTTTGATTTATCTCAATAATGGTTATTTAACCTCTTAATACCATCATCTGATTTCGATAGAAGTATCCACAGCCACAATTACTGGGATAATTTCACAAGACTACTCAGATCACTTTGAAGCACCTGAATAACCGGTTTTTTATGACAGCATTTACGTAAGCTGAGGTTTAATCCTAAGGGTTATCAATGGTAAAGATACAAACTCTCCACTCTGTCATAGGCTGGAGGTAACTGACCCCACAACATTTCTGTGCCCACAAGAGTGGCGAGCAAAAACTTCTATAATGGAAGCTTCTCATTCTCTTATCTGAGCTTCCACCGATGAGAGATGTCCTTTAGATATATCAACAGTTGCCTCACCTTTTCTACTGTCCATTTTCGAAATATATTATATTATAAAACCTGTATAACCGAATGATTTTGGCAATTTCTTTCAGCACTTTGAAATTATATTTTATCTGTCAGGGTGCTAGAATTTTATCGATGTTTACAATTTAAAATTATTCTTTCTTTGATGGTGACAAGGTATTCATCAAATATGGAAAACATGTCTAATTTAATATTATTGATATAATGAAAAAAAAATAATTTTTACAAATGGGGGGATCTATAGAAATTATGTGCGTTATTCTATCCAAAAATTAATATTTTTTTTCCTTTTACGGTGATAATATGCTTTGAAATATAGGTGCATAAATTGCAATAATCAATTTATTTTGAAAAGAACAGTTTATGGACAACAGACTTGTTTGAATCTAGAATTATGAATCATCGTTTATTTATTTTTATGGTATTGAAGCATTGGTAAAATATAGTTTTCTCTTGCCGTAACTCAAACAATAAATATAATAATTTTACATTATCTTTATTAATAAAACACACAATCTAATTATAATTATTATCTCAAATTAATGTAACAATTCATATTTAAATTTTCAATGTTTTAGTAATTCATTGTAATCCATTCTTAAAATTCTAATTTATTCACATTTGCAATCTATTCTTAAAGTTTCTAAAATTTAAAGAAAAATGTATGAATTAATTTATTTTTTTAAATAAACAGGCATCTAGACCTTTTAAAGGCCATTTTTTTGTCATGGTATGTTAATATATTTTTTGGTTGAGATTAGCTTAAGAAAAGTACCCGCTGTAGCTCATTAGCTAAATTTAATTTAATTTAATTTATAAATTAATTTGATTAATCAAAAATTAAGTAAAAACTAAAATAGTGCGGGTGGCAAATGGTGGATCATTTGGTGCGAACAAGGAACTGGAGCATATGGGATTTTGACATGTTAAAAAAAAGCCTGTTAGAACTTATGCCAATCTACATAACCTCCTTCAAAGTTTGATGAATTTGGAGGTAAGCGTACTTCTCATGGCCTTACAAAGGATTAATAACTGTAAATCTATTTCACCCTTTATTTAATATTGTGCCACACCTGCCATAGTCCCGCCATGGTACTAAACGGGTTACCAACAGGGAGGAAGGAGGCAATTAATATAATTTATGAAGCATTTAAAATTACTTGGGATGTTTTGACCTTGACCCAACTACATTATCGCCTCATTGGTCGCATTTAATCTAAAGCGTAAGTAGTTATTCTATGGAACATAATTTATAATTAATTAGTTATGATTAACTTATTGTCTGACAAGGGTGGAGCTCCTAAATTTAAACGAACAAAGAGAATGAACACTTCATTGTTAAGAGACATAATTGAAGATTGATTTCATAACAGATTAAACTAGAAATGCTCTAAATACTTTTATATGCATTCATTTTACAATTAGAATATAATAACATTCTACTAGTTTACAATTAAACTTATCAAAAACTATACACAAGTTGAACCAAAAATATCATTGATAAATATTAAGTGTTGTTCTTGGGGTTAAAAATAAGAAGGATGACCATGATTGTATGGCTCTTTAAATTAAATGGAATAAACTTCTTTATGAGATAAAATGTACGATATAAATTAAGTAAAATATTATCAGCAACAGTCCAATCAGATGAGTTCAGCTTATGCCTCATGATCATTGCAATTGTGATGATAAGAGATGTAGACCACTTCGTTATGTCTTGCATCCCCAGTAGCACACATTTATTATAAAATATTGTATTATGTTGAAGAATACAATATTTTATGCAAAACAATATCCACAATAGTAATATTTTTAAATATTGCATAATATAATGTAATATATTACACACAAAACATAATAGCAAAATGCATATTAGCAATATTGTAATATAGTAATATATAGCGTGAAAAAATATTAGAAATAAAAAAAATTTAGTTATATAGTAATATATAGTGTGAAAAAATATTAGAAATATTGCAATATTATAATGTGCAATGTGTAAAAATATATTAATATTATAATATAATAATCTTCATTGTGCAAAAATACATTAGTAATATTGTAAATTCACAATATTTGTAAAACTTACAGCATTGCCAGGGACTGTAACTGAAATGTTTGATTTCATCATCACCAGCTTAAGATATTTTATGAAGTCCAATTTCGTTTGAAATAAAAGATGTGTGGCACAAATATTGGAGATTATTCATATTCTAAAAGAACCCAAGCCTGATATCATCATTAATTTAAAACTCTTAAAATAACTTAATTCGCAATTTACTATAAACTATGGATTTTCTCCACACCTATATGTAAAAAAAAATTTGCCTTCCTTTCGTTCGGAGATTCTCGTTTATGCCTAGAATATATTATTTAAACTCAAACTAAAATCTTTTCAAACTCAAACTATAATAACTCACACAGATGAATAACAAAACATTGTTTCAAATAATAAATCCTTTGAACAAAGTCTTTAACAGCAAAATGAATAAATTATTCTGCCTTAGGAAGAGTTAATAACATTAGAACTCAAATGAATAACAAAATACCGTATGGTTATCATTTCAAACCGTAACCTTTTAAACACGGGTTATTATTTAACATCTAACTGCATCCCGTTTCTTGTCTCTCGATGGTTTAATAATAATAATAGTAACATAGATAGATGAATAAAAAATTACGAAGAAAGTGTCATTTCAGACGTTAAATCCTTTGAACATTGTCTTTTATTTAACAGCAAAGTAAATAAGATCTTCATCCCGTTGATTAAGTAATAAAAGAACTCAGATAATTGAATAACAAAATAGATGTTCTTATCATTTCAGACTGTAGCCTTTTGAGTACAATTTATTATTTAACCACTAAGTGAACCAGATTTTTTTTCTCCCGACTGCTTAGTAATAATAATAATCCAGATAATCGAGTAATACATATTGTTGTGCGTATGAAGGATACAGATACATAATTATTGGTTGTAGGAGGTCCTAAATATCCGCCAACACTTCGCATATCTCATCATTAGACTATACTTATTTAGGAAGTTGCTTTGTATGGTAAAGATATCCAGAGACGCAAGTAATATAATTTAGGTTAACAAATATAACTTTTATTTTAGTTACTTTTCTTTAAATAATTTTCAAAACAATATTAAGTACAAAAAATATTGATTTTCGTAAGAATTCAATTATCATTCTTCACCTTCACTTGAAAAATACCGAAATGCTTGTATTTTACCGGTTGAGCTACTGCCAGTTCATTTTAATTTTCATTACAAACTGCTAAAACTCTATTTTAAGTATTAATTGAACATAATTAAGGAATTAATATTTGAAAAACCTGTATGAACATCGCGTCGTCTACTACAAATAAAAAAAAACATATTTGAACTTTAATGGATGAATAAAAAATATTTTGTTCATGATTGAAATTTTGCACAAGATGTATAAATAAATGTATATAAGAAAAATGCGAACTAATAGTAAAAATTAAAAAAAAGAATAAAAATACAAATTTAAAACAATAGCCCATATAACAGAACATAAATTAGAATAAAAAATAGGATTTACGAAAAACATGCAACCCTGCCCATTGCTTTACAGCATGATAAAGAATTGGACGTGCAGAAATGGAATTTTACCTTTAAATAATACGGTGCATCTTTGGCACGGGCTGTAGATCATATCACCAAAATGATGAAAAAACGTGGGCAAATTAGGGCATAAAAGACAATTGCTGATTTTGCCACGTGGTTAAATCGGCTTGCATGTTATTTACTATTTAACTATAAATTTAATATTGCATCTGACCTCCAGTGGTTTAATAAAAATAATAGGAACCCAAATAAATGAACAATAAAATGTGAAAAGTACATCATATTAGATCGTAAACCATTCGAGTTCTATATCTAAAATATAATAAGAAGACGGTTTTTTTTAATTAACGTATCTGAAGAGAATTTAAAAGAAAAATGAACGTTAATTTTAAAACATATGGTAATTGCTTGCTATTTAACTAAATAAAAAAAACATTTTTTAAAGGGGGGATCAGAAATCCTTACCCAATTTGTGTTGTGTAACGTCATATAGCTTTAATTTTTATGTAAAAGTAAATAACTTTTCGATGTAATTTAAATCTAATATTTCTAACTTTGGAGATAAATAATTCCAATTTCTTCTTAAAGGAATTTATGAAGGTAAAATATATATTAAAAGTTAATGATAATTATTTCTTTATTCTAGACTTCGTCAGCAAAATTGATGATTGTACTTACTGTTACACAAATGGGTCGTCTTCAGCCATCTCACCACAAAAGGACATTTGAGCTCTTTTGAAACATCAAGTGGCACTTTCATACAGGTAGTAAATTTACTTCGGTCGTTGTAAATACCTCAGGTAACTGCTTAATTTAATAAAAGTACATAAAGATTTTATTTTGCTTATGAATAAATTATTTTTATTTAAGATTTCCTTTTGCTTTTTGCAATCAATTTTCTGATTTAGGTTTCATGTCAGTTATTATAATTTTTTGATATTGATTATTATTTATAAACTCATTTAATATTACGTGAAAAAATAAATTTAAATTGATTTAATCTTTTGACCACAGAAAAGAAAAGGTTTTTAATCATTAAGAATACAAAGGATTTTTTGTAAGTGTTAAGGTTTTAAAATAGAATGAAAACCATAGAGCAACAATATTGTAGAAATTTCATTGTTTCTAAAGCTCATTTTCTTATGAATTATTCATCGATCAAAAATTTTTACAGTGATAAAAATTTCCACTACTCGATTTCGAGATTCGAAAGTATTTTTATTTTCTAAAAACTGCCTCTCAAATTAAAAGACCATTAACTCTATAAAAAATGCTTACTATATGCTTTAATTTATTTTCAAAGAAAAAAATATAGCTTTTTTTAAAAAGTTCTTTTTAACACTTGCACAAAATAAATATATATAATTATAAAAGCGTACTTCGTATTCAGAACCAACTGTAAAACTAACTTTTTTTCTGGCTTTACATTGTTTTCTTTTTTATACTGAAAGGAAAAAAATGTTTCTGAAAGCAAAAAGTTTTTTCCACAAATCTGAAAGTTCCCCAAATCTAATTCGATGTCTTCATATATTTTTTTCTCTGTTCTTTTAATGAACGGTAAATTACAGTCATTTCAAATAATTATTCTGAGATCCAGGAAAAGAAATCAAAATAATGACTTCTATTTTTTTATGCTTTGCAAAACAAACATATCGAAACTTTTCTGGCATACAAAAAAAAGCATTTTCTGGACTACTTTTTAGCATTTAATCTATTGTTTGGTGCTTTCTTGTTAAAAATATTGTGTTTTTCAGCAAACAAAATATGCCCTAAATACAGTCAGAAAAATATCTAATATAAACACATATTATGCGAGAAATTCAGTTAAACTAAAAAAAAAATACAATTTCATTTGATCCTTAATTCTGTTATATTTTACAAAGCTATTTTCATAAACACTCAAATATGGTATTAAAAAATTTCTCATCCTTGAAAATAACAGTATGAATTATTAATTACACAAAATGCCACAAATATCAGAAACTGATAGTCTGAATATATTTTCAGAAACAGAGGAAACCGAATATCCATTTGCCCTATTTAGAATTGTTTTTAAATTCATCAATAATTATATATTAAACTCAGTACCGAATTAAAACTCAAATTTTTCCATTGTAAAAAACTTTAGAATAACAATTTTAATAATTAGAGAATGGAACAATGGAAATTGGTTGGATGAAAATGGAACTGAAATTCGTCTAGCCGGTAACTGTGCCGTCCTGTTTACTGAGAAACCAATATCCATTACATCTCAAATCTTTGACACTGTCTTAGATTGGCATGGGTCATGTTTACTTGGAAAATTTGTATCCTTATAGGGAAGTAAGAAACATTCTACCAATTTATATATGGATTAAAGCTTACTTTAATATAGTAACCATGAGTTTTTATTTGAATTTGTTCTTCTGAGCAAAGAATATTTGACCCTAGAGCTTTTAGCTAAAAATGGAATTTATAAACTTTAAAATGTTAGATTAGAATATTATTTAATATAAAATACCATCCTATGTGAATTAAAACATTTAAATAGTTACCTACAGTGGTCATAATGAGCACTAATTATTATAATAATTGATATAAAACAACAGCATAAAATAACTAAATGGTGTGTTTTCTTTCGTTTATTAACATCCTTCTTACGCATCTAGTCTGAATGAAATTGTATTATCAGATTTTTTTGTCTC
>JAPMOQ010042324.1:1082605-1092650 GCA_026543055.1 Argiope trifasciata | reverse complement strand
GAAGTAATTTAAACAACAAAAAAACAAGCGCATACATCATCCCGAGATTCTCAAGTGCTACCAATTTGAATAGACCCATTCTAATCTTAAAAATGCCACTGAGGAAAAAGAAAGAAGATCTGAGTTAATGAGATGGAGGGATTAATAAAGTAAATAAATTCTTCAGTTGAGAAGCATTTAAATATAATAAAAATGATTTATAACTATAATTTATTAACTATGTATAATTATCAAGTAGTTGAAACTAAAAATTATACAATCAGAAATATGTAGTTACCAAAATAATGAATTCATTTCTTAGATTATTAAGACATTTAAAATTGAAGAAAAATGATAAATTTTAATTTACTTATTAAAATAAAAAATACTCAAATTTTATCAAAACCACTTACACTTATCTTCTCTTCCCTAATGGTACAAGATAACGTGTATACAATTTATTATCATATAAAACTTTCAAAATTTTATTTATTCTAGAGCTTATCGTTTGTTGAGCCAACTTTAAAATGTATACTAAAAATGTCATCATAATACATGCTTCTCTTTTGTTTTTGTTTGTCAAATCAGCCTCTATTGATCTACAGGGTATCGTATTAGCTAGATAGAAAAACAATTTTTCTTAACAGAACTTTTCAGTTTTGACTAGAAAATATTTTTGTGGAAAAGCTGCGATGATACAAATATAATGTGAGCAATAAGAAATAGATCACAGTTTTCGATTTTTAAAAAACTTCACCAATAAAATGAAATCTGAAACAGATTCTCAGCATAGATATTGATTTGAAACCTGACCTTTCAGAACAGATTTCTAGTACAACATTTATATTTTACAGCACATCATTGAAACTCTAAGATTCTGGAAAATTGAAATTTCAACTTTTGTTTCTTTTTCATATACAATGAAAAAATTTGTCGGTTGCTGAAAAACTAGCATCGAAATACTTAAAAATCCCTTCATTTTGAAAAATGAACTACTTTTAAACCCCTCCCACAGCTCCAAGTAACCATTTTTTGTGAATCAATCCTAAAGAAATCTATATGAGCAAAAGGTAATTGGTGAAGAACACTTATTATAATGGTCTTCACAAAACTTTCTTGCATACTCTCTGTTATCACATGTGTTGTAACAAATTCATCAATGTATCGAATTCGTTTTTTTAACGATTATTATGCTTCCTCTATACAATGTATACAAAAAAATGAAGAAGATAGATAATCATAATTTTGCATGCTATATTTATGTCATGATTATAGACTTCTTTCAAACTTTGAAAGAAATATTCTAGTGAAATAGTGAATATTCGTATATTTATCATATGATTGGGGAAGTATTAGATGAAAGATATAATGTACTAAACAGGTGAAATATAATAAAGATTTTCATCACCAATATTTTACATCATCATCGAAATTTTGAGAACGGAATACAAGAGATTGTTTATTTATAAGCTATCAATTCTTGCGCTGTGAAATCAATCAGTCAAGAATGCACCAAAGTAGAATTGACATTATCAAAACAGGCCTTTAATATCTACACTGTAAGTTTATTAGGTAACACTAATTTCTCTCTATAAGTAATAGAGAAATATCTAAATCTCTATTACGTATGAACTCAGATATTCCTGCCAACAGCATGGCGAAACACGAAAATTATTGATTTTCATTAATATGTCATAATATCCAATCCTACACTTTTAAAGTTCAAAGTTATTCCCTACTTCCAGCATTTAAGCTAAATATTTTATTTAATCTTTTAAATACTGTTAAATCCTCTGTAAAAGACGTTTTGAAAATCAACATAAAATTCTAGATCATGTATCTTAAAGTTGTAGTCAAATATTTTTAAATAAATTAGGTAACACTAAAACAGTTAGTTATTTATTTATTTTAGTTAAATCATTAAAATTTAAAATTTTTGTGAATGTTTGAAATGTTGTTTATACTTTCAAATACTGTTTTGAGGGTTTACATAAAAATTCTGAAATGCCATTCTGCAGTTCATTTAACATCTTTGAAATGTCTGTTGAACCTATTAAAAAAAGATGATAAAAATAAAATATTTTGAGTGATGAGGCACGATGAAATGAATGTATTTAATGCAATCACAAGTTTAGTTACGTTATCAAAAATGTATTAATAGAAGAGTTCTCTATTAGATATCTTAACTAATTTCATAACTAAGGACATATTCTATAATTAAATATACAAAAGACCCATTCCAATTATGAATCAGAAATTGATTTTCAGAGACAGATAATTTTAAAATTGTATACAATTTCAAAAAACAAAGGGCAACCTAATAATCAATTTTTAGCAATGTTTACTCATATTTAATATTTAATAATGTTTAATATGTAATTCAGTCATGTCTAATAAAGTTAATTAAATCATATTTTTTTAAAAATCATCCTGTTTATATAATTAATGTTTAGTAATATATTCTTGACACATAAAATTTTTAAATAAAAATATTTTAGATTTCTGAAATTAAAGTTGATTGAGTTATTAAATGTTAAACACTCATAGCAGCCGTTAGACAAATTTAGACCGTTTCAACGACCATTTGAAAATTATTCAACCAAAAGAAGTACTTGCTATTTTAAAGGCTTTAAATCTATTGGTCTGAAATAATGAAACGCAAAGATTTGCAATTCAACCCTTTTCACTGCTGGAAAATAATTTTTTGATATTGTTGAAAAATCTTTTTTCAATATATATGCCTTGTAAAACCGGTTGACTCTGACCTGAAATTCGTAATGAATTAATTCGTGATGACAAGTTTTTTTATTACATTAAAAAAATACCAAATATTCCCTTCAAAAACCTTAATTAATTTTAATTCCCTTAAATAATTCTCTTAAAAACCTTAATTATTTTTTCCAACATAGACCTATTTAATCTGTAAACCTAAAACAGGCAATTTTGTATTTAAAAAAATTATTACTTGTAATAATTGGAGTTTAGTTGATCTCAGTTATCTTTCATGATCATGAAGTCGGTAATAAAAAATAATTTCAAATCACAAGAAGATTATTTCAACAAATTCATTTTATACAGAATCTCATGAAAAATTCGGGCTCATTTTATTTAAAAGCAAAACTCTAACAATGCTCAATTTCTTGATTCCACATTTAGTCTCTAGATATGAAGCAAACATGCAAGTGTATAGAAAACCATTAATCCACAAATAAGGTCTCAAAGACATCTGGTTTTTCTCATCTATATAGAATGCCTCTGCTAACATGCCTTGACATCTCGACCACAGTCATCATTTATCGCTGTCACCGAAAATATGGCGTTATTCTTACAGTTTGATGATCCAGTGACTTTCTTACGGCATCGAATCGAATTAGATGGATTATGAATCAAATACAATATTTGCTCTAAATATTAAATTTATGCTGCATAATACAAGAAATAAACGACTCCGACACTATAACTTTTCGAAAAAGCAGCAAATATAAAATAGTCTCAAACTTATATCCAGCTATAGTATTGATTTTGATTAAGCATTCACTTTTCTAAGTAGTGATAAAGTTTTAAAGATAGAACTTTTAAGAATTAAAAAAAAAACTCCAATTTTTATAACTCAAATATAACTTGGAGTTTACAACCATAAAAATTTATAATCGCTTCATTAAATGCAAGCATTTTAAGTAAACACACTCAATCCATCCAGGGAATAAGATTTTCTGCATGAATTAAAATAAAATAAATACTATTTGCTAAGGAAGAATGTATAAACAGTTATATATTTTCCAACAGAAGGCCTTAATGTAGATAAATTTCCTTGTCATTTTAAATATCTGCTGCCATTTGCATACATGAGTTATGAGATTGATGACAATCTGATTTTTTTTTGTCAAAAATGTCGATGAAATTGTCAAGAAATGAGATTCATAAAAATTAAAAATTATTCACTGTGAAATTACATTAGGTCTTTGTTTTTGCTCTATATTCTTGTAAATAAGTAAATTGATAGATGAAAGAAAAAACACCAGGATTATTTAAATTTTAAATAGCTTATTGTGGTCTTTATGACAAGATATATCAAAATAAACTGTTGAAATTAAAACATTTGCATTTATGATCTATTTATATTTATATTTTCACATCTAATTTGAAATTTAAACTTTGTTCAAATTTCTCTCTGCCTCAGAAAATTTTTTCTATCATTGTCATGTCTTGAAAAGTTTCGTGTATCATTCATCAATGGAAATATGGATCAAATGACTCAAAATGATTCATCTTTATAATTAATATTCAGAAATGTGATGAAAAAAATGATAGTCGAAAACGGTTATTTATTATTGTTACAAACTTGTAATGTTGTTTTCCTATATGGTAAGTTCTTTAACGCGAAAGACCGATTTACAATCAACTGTATTGGATGCTACTCGAGTGCCAAAACAGTGATCCTGAAAATTGTCGACCAACTAGGTGACCATTTGACGACTTGATGGCAAATTTGGCAACAAAATGGATAATGTTGAAACTTAGAGAATTTTAATGATCCTTTCGATAGGAACTGAGATACAACCATAACCTTCTTGCTCCAACTCCTTAAACTATAAAAGGCCGGCAATCTCAGGCTGTGTGTCGTGGTGAATTGAAGCGTAGTTGGAATCCTAGACAAATAACAGGTCTTCGATAGGATAAGGAAACAACGGTGGAATGTCTAGCGCTGTGTAGAGCTCAAGCTATCGTTGAACCGTGCTGTTTGCCAAGTCCTGTTGTTTATTGTTGAAGCTGCATAAAGCGAAGCTTCGAGGGTCCCCTCCCCTGCTGGGATTCTGTCTGGCTGCAGTAATTGTATGATAATTGCTACTTGTGGTCTACTGTTTACTGTAGTGTATTGTCCTGTGTTCTCCTCGGATGTGTATATTTGTTGTCAGTGTATTCGTGTTTAAAATAAACGACGTCGTTGTTTTCTACTGAGGCCTGCTGATTGTGTTCTCACACCATATACACACTGCAAACGAATCCAGTGAGATCTGTCAGTAACACTGATAAATTTAAATATTATTACCTCTTTAAGCAGGGAATTATTACCTGAATAATCCTTTGATGCATTAAATAAATAACAAAATACCAGTATTGATTTTTTTTTCAATATATTATGCGAATTGGACTCATTTTAGCAAATAAAATGCTGGATTAATTTAAATTTAATGCTTCTCATTTATAATCAAAGTTGAAATTTTAGGTGAAAAGAGATTAATAATTCGTAACATAATGATTACATTTATATAATGTGAATTGCACGTTTATGGAAATTTTTTTGTTTAAAAATAGTTTGCTATAAACAAATTCATAATCCAAATGAATTATAATCTAGGTGAAAAATCTGCTCTTCTAGGGCAATTTTAGAAAAATTAGGAATTAGGGAAATTAAATATCTGGTACTGATATTTTATAGCAAAAAATTACATTTCTAGGTGCTTTTCATGCATGCTTAAAATTATACAAATCATTTTAAAAAGTGTAACTCCTAATTATTTAAATACTTTAGTGGCAGGAAAAGGAAAAAAAGTTTATTTGCATCATATACAAACCCACGCGCATGATAAGAAAACATTAAGACAGAATAAATATTTCTGCTGGAGAGAAAATTGGTGTTGGGAATCAAAAAAAAATTTAATAGCTAAGCTTATTCGATGGTTTTTTCCCTTTAATTTCTTTTTATGGAAGATATCAGATCAATCAACTAATGTTTTCCTCCCCTAACTTTTCCGGGCCTCTTAAGGACATCTTTTTGTTTAAAGAACTTAAAATAAAAAAGAGCAATTTTTTCCTCCCAAACTACTGGAAACAGTTTGGCAACAGTTTCTCTCGTATAACTCTGTATTCGAAATGTATTTTTTTCTTATTTCATAACGATCTCTACGAAGAAACTCTTAATTATCATCTCACACTTGAAGGATCGATCCTTGGAGATTACTGAAAAACGTTTTGTAATTTTCAGAAAAAAATATGGTTACAGAAGCAATAGCTATTGAGTAAAACATTAAAAAAAGGCAAACTGCAGAATAAAAATGACTTATTTGTTGGCCATAAATTATTTGAAATGAAGTTCTGGGATTATTTATATTGTTCATTATTGGTAATTTTAAGCCTTAAAGTTAATAACTTCAATATTCATTTAAAGTTTGTATATCAGTTAAATATTAAATAAAAAATGACTTTGTTAACGGATGTATTGGGACATTCAAATACGATCTTAACATTAAATGTACAACAGGCTAAGCTAACCAAGTTGTAAAGTTATAACAAAATCATGTGATCGTTAACGATAAATTGTTACAATTGTCTGCATTTTAAGGCATTAAAATTATGTACATTTTAAGGCAATAAATTTTTAAAATTTTAAGTAAATGATAGAAGTTGTTTCTAAGGGAAAAATCCTTTTATGGCAAGTATTATTTTGTAAGCTTCTAAAACAAAGGTCACAAGCATTAATTATCATTTATAATTGAAAATGTTATAAGGGTGTTAAAATGGTTATTGCAGTTTAAAGCAATGGTTATTGAATGCTTGGACACCTTACAAGAAAGCTAATTTTACCGCTTCTCTTTTAATGGTTTAGTGAAAGTTAATTTAACAAAATTTATTTGCAGGAGATCAAATTTATAATAAATGATTTGAAATCTCTCTATGAATTTGTGATTAAATATATCAGAGATGTCTTTTTAAATTTAAATTAAAATTTAATTGGATTAAAATAGTTACAAATACGCTATTTTTTTAAAAATGTGTAAATTAATAATAAATTTTTCATAAAAGCCAAAAATCTATAAATAACTATTAGTTATTTGATAATATTTGAATCAATAATATTTTTTTCACAAATGTCTCAAGAACTGGTAAAATGCCTCAGAATACAAATATAGCAATGTCATAAGATAATATTTTCTTAAATCTCAAAATGTCTTTCACTTGCTCATATACGATATATGCAAAAAGAAAAATTTTTATAATTGTAAAAAAATTCAACTTCAGATTTTAATGACTCTCCGAGTTTCAAACCACCCTGCATTCGAAAAAAATTAGGATTTGTGTCAGCCTGTCTATCTGTGAGTACTATAAATAAACTCTTTCAAGTTGGCGAATAAAAATTGGTATATGATCTCTACTTCAAATATGTGGATAATTTATAAAGTTTGGTATGAAATTAATTTTGAAGACGTGTGCCTGCCTATTGTTTGTCATCATTGCTACAAAATGTAAAACGCTAAAGGAAGTAAATTATGCAGCATGAATTTAAGATTTAAAGTGTTGATACATACCAAATTTTGAACCAAATCTATCATGTAGTAGATGAATCTTTGGTCTAATATCTCAAGCATATAAGCACGATCATTCAAAAAAACAATGAATTAATGAGATTTAACATGCGATTTTATACCAAACTTCATAAACTGTAGTTTAGCACCAAATTCTGATTTTAATTGATCTGAAAATGAATTCCCAAAGTATATATTCAGTTTTTAGGGACCACTTTATTTTACCACATTCTAGAGAGAATCCAGTAATTATTGTTAGCATTTCGCAATTCTTGCTAGCTAATTGCAAGCAGACTTACTAGGTATAAGAGAAAGTTTCAGTGGCACCCCTTCAGTTAATAGAGTTTTCTTTTTGGAAGGTTTTTAAAAAATATATTTATGTCTCTGAAAAAATGTTACAAAACTGGGAATATAAATTATCTATTTGCGACAGTCATTAATCCAGAGACAACATCTGAAGTGGTCTTTTTATTCAGTTTTCTTATTTATGCAGCTGAATCTAGTTTAATTCTAAATAATTATTACTTCAACCAAACAGAAGTGTAAAAAAAATTGTTTAATACAGTTATCTGAAAACAAATCACAAATAAAAGTGTCATATTAATTCGAAATGGAAAACAAAAGTGAATTAGGAATTTAAAGTTATAAAGTGAAGACTTCTCTTCTTTTAAAACATTATGTAAAAACAATCTAAATAGAAGCATACACTGAAACTTATATCAAAGCAATTCAGACAAAAAAATGAAATGAATGAGCTTTTAAGGAAAAGCCAAAAGAAATGAAGAAAAAAATACAAATTAATAAAAGTATACTCTACAATCAAATTATAAATCTATAATAAGGAATGGGGTGAATAAAAATGTAAAACAAAAATGAACAATTACCTCAGAAAATGCTAGAATTTTATGCTGTTAAAATTTATATAAAGTGCTTAAAAATACAAAATAAATTGGTGATTTACATTTTAAATAAAAATATTCTTGATAAAATTGAGTGAAATTATTTCAGTATAACTCATGAACAAATTTTAGCTATAATGTTATATGTCGTAATTTAAGCGTATTTCTTATAATTTTGAGTTCCCATCAGAAGACGATAACGCTTGAAGAGCAGAAAAAAACATTGAAGGGATATAATTTATATAATACATTTTTCGATTAAAAGTTAAAATAACCTATTTAACGGCAATTTTATATAAATTCAAACTCATCATTTAAAACAAAAAACAAATCTATCCTACTTTTAAAACATATTAAGACTTCTAGCAACTTACTCATTGTATACCAGTATAAAAATTGTGATACTGACTAGAAGTTTTACCTCAATTCTTCGAAAACTCCTTAAGCTGAGAATTTCAAGGAGAATTGAAACTCTAATCTCTTCCTGATATCACTCCTCAAAAAATAAATTTCTTGAGAGGAAACAACGAAAAAAAGATTAATTTATCCAGATTTTAAAAAGAAAGAACGTTACTTTGAAATATAATCACTTTAACACCCAAGATATTATTAAGATACAAAAAAAAATCTATACATAATGATTTTTACTGACTTTCTGCTTTTTATTTATTTTCTTATTCATTTTGTTATTGCAAATGCAACACCTTTATATATTTTTTATATGAATGTATGTATATGGAACATATGTAACATCACCAAAAAACAATGCAACAACTATTTTTTAATTGCTAAACGGAATTACATCAATTGACTCTCTGCCTATGTACATGAATTCTTCTGAACAAAAAGTGATTCAGTTTTAATAAAATTCCTACTCTTAAGAAATTATAAATTTTTAAAAATATTTTTATAGGAAAAGATTAATACGTAATAAATAATATTTTTAAAGTTAAAATGTATCGAAAATTTCATGTTATCATGTGAGAACCTTATTTTTAAGTCAGTATTTGTCTTAATAAGTCATTAAAAAGTTTAAACCATTTTAAAACTCTCTCTCTTATAAAACAGATGCGGTTTGCCCTAAAGATGTTAAACTGAACCACTTTTGCTCTTTAAATTTCAATTTAAAATTCATTTTAAAGTTTATGACCAGTAACTTTATGAAAAAAAAATATTATTTAAAAGATATGAAGTTAAACAAATAATGCTTTGAGATAAAAGAACCTATATTATATTCTCTAGTTTAAAGGAAAAAAATACTCGAAAATAAAAATTCATGTGCATTACAATATCTATCTTGGAAAGCACATTTATCTAATTAAAAAAATTGGAAAAACAAAGCATTATTTTCCATTTCTCCCTCAAATGTACTATTCAAAAAGTTGGTCATTAAGATTTTACCGAATAAAATTTGATAGTGCGTATCTCAAAAATCAGAATTAAATAATATCAAAAATGCATAAAAGCAGATGCAATATCCAAATTTAAATATTTCCTTAGCTTGATTTCAAAAAAATATTATTGCAGAGCCATTTTAAAAATTGAGGCTTAGAATTTCCCTACTTTGCATTCAAGTATTTATTCTAAAGTTACTCAAGATTGTTTTTAAAGTAGGTAAGTAGGTAGCTTGGGGTTTAATTGCGCAAGAGCCAGATATGGCTTTACTACGCCAAACAAATGGTATTAAAAAATTGGTCATGTTCAATTCAGTCGTGCAATTTAAAATTAATAGGTTCTCATCTATACTTATAATAAAGCTCAATGTGTGTGTGTGTGTGTGTGCGTGCGTGCGTGCGTGTGCGTGCGTGCGTGCGTCCGTGTGTGTGTGTGTGTGTGTGTGTGTGTGTGTGTGTGTGTGTGTGT
>JAPMOQ010042324.1:982217-1082505 GCA_026543055.1 Argiope trifasciata | reverse complement strand
GTGTGTGTGTGTGTGTGTGTGTGTGTGTGTGTGTGTGTGTGTGTTGGCGCTCTACAGGCCAGACCGTTGGACCTACAGCTACCAAATTTGGTACATGTATACCTTGGAGGTCTGGAATGTGCACCTCAGAGCCCTTTTTTCGAATTTTTAATTAGAATTTGAATTAATTAATATTTAAGCGAAATTTCGACGTTTTTCCGCTTTAACTTCCGAAAATATGATCGCATAAACATGATTTTTACATCAAATTAAAGATTAAAAAATTAGCCTTCTAATGGTATCAGTGTTTTAATGTATAACTTAGGCTTCTATTTTTAGCGAATTTTTAAAGAAATATTTTAACTATGTTTTTTAGCAAGCGACTGGATAAAATAAAAGAATGCCGGAAGTTCAAATAAAAAATAATTATCATCGCAAAATAAATCTAACGAAATGCAACTTTCAGCACGTGACTGGATAAAATAAAAGAAATATAAAATGTGATATTTTCTTTAAAAAATAAATGCAAAGCAAAGGTTTCTACAATTCTTTGCAATATCTATATCATTAACTCAATAAATCTACTTTATTTACGGTAAACCTGATTGAATTTAGACAGGATATGCATTGAATTCCCGACTTAATGGCATATTTATGTAATCGTTTGCAATATCTGTATTCTTTAAAAAAACATATTTAATATTTTGGCAACATCATCGAATTTTTTTTAATATTTTGGAAGCATAACCGATGGTTAAAACTGACTGATTTATAAAATTAAAGAATATTATTAGGAAAACGCATTCTTTTAGAGCTTTCAGTCCATCATCTTAAAGAAAATATTAATTTCAGGCCAATCAATGCCCGGAGTTACTTCAAGGCTAATGAATATGTGATTTAATTGAAAATTTTAGAACGTTATATTCAGGGCGAACCAGCTGGTCGCCAAAGGCGGCTAGTTATTAAATAAAAGACATCCAATTATAAACAGTAACAGCTTTTTTTTAAAAAAAGAAATGCAAATCAAGTCCCAGAAATCAAATTTTTACAAAAATTGTAAAAGATTAAAATATCAATGACATTTAAAAGGTGATGATGCAATTCATATAAAATTTTAAAAAGTACAAATCAAAAAATCAAGTGTAACTTTTTTTTTAAAAATCATTGTAATCTTTTGATACCATACTTTTCAAGTATTTGTTATGAACAGGAGTACTTAAAGGTTCTCTGTAAAAATAATGTCAACCAATTGAACTAGACAATTTTGGGGGCTTTGTTTCAAAATAGTTTCCTTAACTATGGTAGAATCGGTAGGAGGTTCCGGAATATGTGGAATTTCATCAATTTTGTCATGGAGATTGTATTCTATTGCATTGTCAATTCTGCTGTCAGTATTTTGGTTGGGCTTATTTGTCGTCATTTTTTCAAGTTCACAGTTTCATTCGTTTTATCAACTGGTTAAGAATTAATGTTCCGTGAGGAGCTAAAATTAGATACTGGAGTAGATTGGGAGACTTCACGAGGTGAAATCTTTCTGAATTTAGAATTCGAAATTTTAGATTTTTGTTCGAGATATTTTTTATATTTTTTTTCTTATAAGTAACAGTTTTAAATCTATCCAAGTCCTACAAAATAAAATCTGAAGGAATTGGGACATCAGAAGGATCTGGAAGTTTAGGGAGGATGTCAGTGTCAGATCTTTTATCACTTACGGGAGATTTTACTTTCTTTCATTTCTTCTTAGGGAAGCGAGTTAAAGAAGATTCAGAATCTTTAGGTTAAGAAACGGACTGAAAATTGTTTTTCGAAGTGAAAGCTTCGTTTCGATTAGTTTCAGTTTTTTTTGTGTGTGTGAGAGTTATTGCTTTTTACAGATTCAAGAGTAAAATGTTTTCAGGAGCAGAATTTGAAGCTTATAACATCTGTATTCTCTGCCTGAGAACCAGAGCCTTCTAATGTTGGACTTAAGGCAGCACTATAAGAAAGGCCGGTTTTAGGTGCTCTGTCTATAACAATTTTTTCGCTTCAGCACATGAAATATTTTTTCTAACTTTCAGGCTTTGAATTTCCTTCTCCATCTTCCATTTAGGACAGTCACGAGAATTAGCAAAATGTGGTCCAGAGTAATTTAAAGGTCTGAGACCTATGAACTGACGTTCCATGATCATCAGCTGAGCATTTGGCACATCTGCGGTTACCGCGACAAGTTCCCTGTGAATTTTCGAATCTCTGACACTTAAAGCAACGTAGTGGATTCGGTATATATGGCTTAACTTTGGATTATATATAACCGGCACGTGTAAATTTTGGAAATTTAGGGCTACTGAAAGTTAAAATGGCACGTTTTTTTGGAATGAATGAATCATTACGTTTAATTTTTTTGCGATGAGCTACACTTGTGAATGTAATTCGTGAACGAGTTCAGTCTCCTAACAATTGAAGAGATCTAAATCGGAGATAATTCCTCTAAAAAATTCAGTGTCCTTTGAGGGGTTACCTCAACACGGAAGTCTCCAAGTTTTGATAATTTCTGCATTGCAGCAATCTGTGTTTTTAAAGAAGTGTCAATAAGAAGATCCCCAGTCGGAAGTTTTTTAGTAGATTTGACTTCGAAAATAAATGAAAAGATCAGTTTGTGAATAATTAAAGGTGAAACTTAATGATAGGTCTTTGGTGTGTGTAAGATCAGAAATCTAGTATCTTCAGAGATAGGAAAACGTGGCAAAGTGTTTGAAAAACCCATGCAAAAGAAATTCGGGCACCACTGGCACCAGCCTCCACGGAGCCCAACAAGGGAAGGCAGCCGCCGACTCTGCCCATTCCCAGCCTCGGCGCTTACCTAGATGCTAGTGCTAATGCCTATACGCTAAGAGCCACTTCCAGGAATGTCTACCACCCTTAACGCAGAGCCCCAGAAGGTGACTCCTTCGCTTGATCCCTTGAGCAGACCAGCCAAATGACTAGGATACCAGCCGATTGATTCACCTGGGACCGAAATGTATCACCCTTCTAATGGGTCGCCATGCACGGCAAACACGTGGGAGTGTTTGCTGTTCATGAGAAGCAGGAAGCAAACAGGGCGGCGACAACTTCTCATGGGGAGTTGACTACCCTCGAGGGAAAGAAGAATGACAGCCAAAAGCAAGAGGTGGAGGGGAGACTAAATTAAAAGGGAGTAAAGATCCCTGGGTACCTCGAGATTGGGACACTCGTACTCACCTAAAGAAGGTGAGCCCCTGAGGGAAAAGAATTTTTTTAAGTAAAGTTATTTAAATTCAGCTATATGAGAAAAATGTAAAACAGATTGAAAAGTAATAAAAACAAACAACTTCGGAATAAAAAAGTCTTCTTGTTAGGACAGAATCTATTTCCCACCCAACCTCCCTCCAAAAAAATGACACCAAGATCTAGGAGATGAAAACGATGCAAATGATCAGCACGGATGCAGACATCCCTTGAAATTTCATTTAAAATTATTTTCCGAGAAATATGCCAAAAAATAAAAATTTCTTACTCTAACTTTTATTAAATCTTTAATAATTCGCAAAATTCTGTTTAAATTATAGTTAAAATTTCAATAAATGTTATAGTTTGGTTTTGTATGATTTAAATTATGACATGTCTGGAACAAATGTATTCTTCATATAATTTTTACATTCGATTTCATGTCCAAAACGGATCAATTCTATTTTTTATTTTTTTAAAGATGACATTTATAACTGGTATAAAATTTACAATTAACTAAAAATTTATATGCATTTCACACACAATGATATGCAGATATATTTTCAGAAAATTGTTTCATAAAATGTGATAATTATTTATTTTATTCAAATAATTTAAATTTTAAAGAACTAAAAATATTCGAATAAACTAAATAATTAAATTGCATACGTATGGATGGTTTTTAAGTTTTGATATAAGCAACTAACTTTTTTTCTTCGATTAGAATAAATGAACATAAAAACCAAACTGAAAATAAAAAGAAACTTTATCAGATTTTAACGTTCCAATTGTTATTAGTTTATTATGAATTACATTTATTTTGGAAGTATCAGCAAGCAATTTAATATTTTAATGTTATTAAAAAATAAAATGTTGAATTCGGGAATATTTCATGTCATTATAAGCATTTTTATTTCTCTGACTGGAACTGAGGATTTTTTTAATTATTCATAAATCACTAATTTTTTCTGAAATTTACTTACTTTATGAAAACATGTGCATTTATTCAATGAAAGATTTTCTAAATATTACACAAAAGAAATTTATCATTTAAAAAATTCTTTAAAAATCCCATCTTTTTTTAGTTAAACCAGAGTTTTGTCAAAAAGCGGCTAGAAACAAGGAAAAACAATGGAATCTTTTTTTTATATACAGATTTGAAAAATGCATTTAATATAAAATTACATATGCATTACAGATTTTTCTGCAACTACATTATGAAACTATGGTCATTTTTCTTATTATTAACAGCATATGTATCGTTATACCAGTTCAATACTTCTGAAAAAAGCCAGTTTAATGCCTCTGATAACACAATTCCTTGTTATACTATCTTATATATCCATTTTTTTAAAGTCTCAAATTCAAAATTTTAATTTCTCAAAAGTTTTTTTAAAGTCTCAAATAAAAATATATAAAAGATTAAAAATATCTTATTTATATAAATAATTTAAGTACTGTAATATTGAAAATTTTAACTATACCACTCAAGCATTATACTCAAGGGAACTCTTTTTAAGAGTGTATGGATGAATATAACTAATGATATTTTCATCCTTTCAATGGGTCGATAAACAGAGGTCAAGGCATGCTTAAAAACTGAAAACTGGGAGTTCCACGATAGGTTTTCACCTAACCGGGACATATCTCCTGAATCCCAGAGACCACGGTCAAGAAAGCAGATTTGGGCACTATAGGCCTTGGCCCACATGAAGTGTTGTGTCACTGAGCGTTGTTTAGTTATAAGTAGAGATAATATTCCACCATTTAAAGAATTATCTTCGTAATCATTTAAGATGATCTGAATTATTTTCGTAAATATATATTAGACCTGTTTTCTGTTTAAAAAAGGAATTCAAATTGATATATATCGTTCCTATTAGTAAAGAAAATCGTATTTTAAAATTCCATTTAGTTCAAATCATTTAACTAATAGTTATTCAGATTGCGTATGGTATAAACTCGCCAATAAAAAACTGAAGACGGTTCCTAAGATATGATAAATGTAATATCGGTTTATTTGCTTCATTAATCTGCATTGGTAACATAAATAGGAAAAGGAAATTAATAAAGCACTCATTATAAATAAATATCATTGTTGGAAGTTTATGCCACGAATATTGCAAAACACCAAAAGCATTCATTTATACAGTATAACATCACGAAGACATTACAGTGAAAAATTGACTAAGGACAGGAAGGAATGTAATAAGTGGCGTAACATAAATAGTATGTAACATAACATAAATAGTATATAATCTGACATAAACGAAGAATGTAATATGATTTACATGAAAGTATGTAATTTGACGTAAACATTTAGCAGCTGGAGCATGCGCAGCTTTGGCAGCTCACATAACGGCAAGTTCTACTCTAGGATAAAAGGGGTTGAGAACAAGAAAATGAGCATTGCTATCTAACAATCATGTACCGTAAAAAGTTCACGAATAAAAAACGAAACCAAAGTTGTCGGCAGTGTAAAATGTGCTTGACAAGAAATATAATGATACGAAGTTTCTAATTGAAAGAAATGAATATTGAAAGCGATGAGAAATATTCCAGTTATTATATAGCATCACTTGGCATAATTTAGTTGTTTATTCCTTACTCTTTGTCTAATCACAAACTTTATTATCATGACTTTCCAACACTAAAAAATTCGCAAGATATTTTCCTGTCTTATTTATAATAATTATGTCTAATTTTTCTTAAGTTCGCGGTGCATTTAATATTTTGTTCTTAAATAGTCCATTAATAATAAAAAATTTATCATTTTAAGATATTCTTTATTTAATACCTGAAAAATTGTTTTATAGTTTTAGTTCATTCATAATCATTCAAATCAATCAAATAATAATTATTCAAATCAATTAAATCATCATAATCAATCAAATCATAATTATCATTCAAATTAATCGAATTCTCATATTCATTCAAAGTTTAGTTCATTCATAATCATTAAAAACAATTCCTTAGATGTTTCCTCTGTTTTAAATTTTTCTAACATTTCCATGTATAAATTTCGATAAAAAAAACTCCATAATATCAAACTATTTTCATTTGAAAATCAGTGAATAAATAAACTTAAAACCATTTTTAACTATTTGTTCATGAAATAAATAAATTAACAGCTTTGATATTATGTAGTATCAGCATGGAAATTGCAGATGTTAGTCAACAAAATTTAAATATACCAAAGTAAAATATTTTTTCTTTTAATTTAAATACATACAAATTTTATCTTTTTGCAAATAAAATACAAAACATATATTTTAAAAAATAATGTTTTCTAGCGATATTTTATTGTTTACAAAGGTAAAATAATCAAACATTTTAGAAGTAACAACACTGTAATTTATTTTCTACGTTTCCAACATTGAACAATATAAATTTTACATTAGTTTTTAAATATTTTCTCACGAATTCTACTTTTATTATGACTTTCTCATCAGCATTTTATACTTAATTTTTTGCTCGATTAGATTTCTTCGATTTAAAAAGATTTTAAAACAATGGAATCTTTTGGAAACAATGGAAAGATTTTCTTAAAATAAATATCTAATAAATATTAGTAATGTTCTACCAACTATGACATATTATCTTATTATTACATGTGGATTCTTCTATCCGCATTTTCTAATTGTGGGCAATCGTATTTCCTGAAAATCATAAAAGCATAAATATTATTTTTGTCCTCAATTTACCTTTCTATAAAAATGGCTAGAAAAGAGAAAAATAGCATTCCTGCGGGCATATACAAGATCACAAACTTTTGAAAACGAATGCTTTTCCATTAATTTCCAGATCCCAGAGAGTCGCCTTTCAAAAAAATTTCTAATTCCCTTATATTATTCAATTTTAAGGATTTCGATCCCGGAAGCAAACAAACAACTTTTAAAGCCGATTGCCTGTTTACCTAGAAAGGCAAAGTAACTAGAAATAGCCACAAGGTTTCAAAATATTCAGAATGAAACATATTTCTATATTTAAAACAATTATTCGAGAATATATTTCGCTTGAAAGGCAGACAATTAGTATTTTTAATTAAATAAATAACATTAAAATATTTTTTTATTTAAGTGATGATCTAATTTTACCCAATATTTGATAATTTACTTTAATAAGTTTTAATAACAGCACTATATTAATAGTTTATGTTAAGTTCTTTTACAAGTAAATAACGTAACAAAGTAAAATCTGCATCAGCTGCAAAAGTATTGTTATGGATTCCTTATCTGTTGAGCTTGCTTCTTTGTAGTAAACGTGTGTGATGTGAGATAAGCACAATGAACGATCCTGAGTAGAAAGACAACGACTACACAAGACAGCACAAAGACAAGAAATATTTACGGCATAAAAACGACAATTATTTCCGGCATAAAGAGGACAATTATTTACTGCCGAGACGAACATATAGCAGTGCACAAAAACGACAGTAGCACACCAGTAGTAACAGCGTCCACAGCATACATAAGCGGGAATTATTGGAACCTAGCTCTACAGTCTCTCCAGATGCCTGAAACACTTCCCACGGGTTCTCGATTAGTTATAACTATTAGTTATATATACTTATAACTAACACAAGGCTGGCCACAATAGTTGAAGCTGATTCCTGAATAAACAACAAGGCACACAACTCAGTTCAACACAAGCTTGACTCCAATGTTGCTTCGCTATCCTCTGGAAGACTCGTTATTTATCGTCAATTCCGACTACTCATTCCGCTTCGACCACTCTCCAGGACAACACTATTACAAGTGACTCTGTTGACGATTTCTGAAGCTTGAGATTGCCGGCCTGCTATAGTTACCGGGAGGCGGGGTTAGAAGAGTCTAGACCAATCAGGAGCATTTGAGCGTATCTTAGTTCCTAATGGATACATCAGGAAAATTCGATGTTTCGGGTATTATCCATTTTGTCACCGAATCCGTCACCAAGTAGCCAAATGATCGTCAAGTTTGTCGCAAAGCTCTGTTATCACTGACACGAAGCTCTGTTATTTGATACCTTCCAGTGCAGATGACAATAAATCAGTATTTTTTAAAAGACACTATTCGCGTTGAAAAACAAAATTGCAAGTTCGTAACAGTATTTATAAAATTGCAATTATTACTTTGGATGATAGTGCGCAGAGAGAAACATACTTAATTCTAACGTACAATAAAAATTCATTTTGTCCAGAATTTTTGAAAAGTGTTACCCAGTTCGACGAATTCTTACTTTTCATTTGATCAAAATTCAAAAAAAAAAAATATTCAAATTCTAAATATAGACTAATATGTTACAAATATTTGTAAAATAAAAAAGGTGACATGTAATACAGTGACCTGTCCTAGTTAACTAAGTCCTAGTTATAATACTAATCTATAATAAGGTTTTTATAATTTATTGAACATCGTAAAACTTTTTAAATATATTCAACCATTGAATGATAAAATTCATTTTGAATTTTTCTTCTTTGAGTAATAAATCATTTCTATAAATACATAAGCACAAAAATACCTGAAAATCATATTAAATTCTTATTTTTTTTTTTTTCAAATTCAGTCCAAAATAATATTACTTAATCACGAAACATTATTTACTTATAATAAATTATATTTACTGACAATTCGAAATATATTTGCTCTATTCTGAATCCCTTCGTTTTGAAATTATTCTTAAGCAAATATTGATTATTTAAAACAGACGTACATTTTGGAAAGAATGATAATACGTCTCATTCATTATTTTCTAACTCTGTATTTACTAAGAACACTCGCACTAGCATTAGCATGAAGAAAAATGCAAATCAATAAAATTGTAAGGATATAAAAATTTGCACTACGATATTTATTTTATAAAATATCTGTTTTTTACGAAACCAATTAAAATTTAACTTGTTATTATAGATTATCTTAAGAACACTTGACAAAATTTCCTGATATTATTTTTTAGCATGATCACGGTAATTTTCAAAAATACACATATAAAAATATTTTACCACAAAAGAATTAACGATATTTAACTTTAAAAAATACTGCTCTTAGTAGCAGCACTTCAATATAAAGAAATTCAATGGTAAAATCCTCATTTCTCTATTGGTTACAAATGTACTACCTTCTCTTTTGGTAAAACAGATGGCATTACCTTATCAACATTTAAGTATATTTCCGATTACCTTTCTTAAGAATGTATTAGTGGAATGTACTCTGAGTGTCGTATTTGTTTTTTTTTTATTCTAAAACACATTTTAAAAAATTTGACAAAAGATATGCCCTCCTAATAAAAACTGTAAAATGAAGATGGAATGTTGTGAATTGGTGGTTATCAATCTCATTTTGGTATAAAACTTTTCAAATGTTACTGATCTACGTGTTAATATGGTATATTTAATTAAATTAGTTAATCACTACTTGATGTCTTCGCATTTTTCAACCGCAATATATAAAATAATTATATAAACTATAAATAATTGAGACGCGCGTAATTTTATCTGTATTTGTCCGTTTACGTATTAACAATACAATGATACGTTGAAAACGTACAGCAAATCATCTTATATGTAAAGTTTTATTTTTTGTTATTTTAAATATTTTTGTAATACTTTTTGAAGTTTTAAAATATTTTTAGTAAAATTCCTAACATTTAAATCTTTTTGAAGAGTAATTATATTTTACAAATCAAACAAAAATTATATACATATCGCAGATAGGATTATAAATATCACAGTCAAAAATATCACAGATTTAAAAAAAAGAAATATCACAGATTACAAAAAGAAATATCACAGATTACAAAAAGAAATATCACAGTCAAAAATATCCCAGATAAGAAACAGAAAAAATCACAAATGAAAGGATTTTTTTTTATTTTAAAAGATAAAAAATAGGAAATTATATATAAAATTAATATTATTCAACCATAAACGTTCTGTTTCGAGGGGGACAGATCACATTGGTCTGGTGACGAGTTAAGAGGGCTTCTGACTTCTTCTGGATTGTTGTTAATGAATTATTTCGGTCTATTTTGTGTAGAGTTATGAGGAATTTGATATTTGACTTGATTATTCATTTTTTGTAGCAGCCGGCAGTTTTTTTAATTAAGATGCATTCCTAGTTGATATAGTTTTTTATCTATTGTTCTCAAATTTTTTGGTCAGTTTTTCTTTCAATTTCAATCCTTGTGAAATGACTGAGCGAATTTTATTTCTCTCTTCATAAGTTTCTCTATGGGTATTAATGCAATCCCATTTATAGTAAAATCAACTACATTGGTAGTTGAAAATTTACCTTGTTCTTTATTATCTTCTGCTTGAATGCTGCTGTTGAAATTTCTTTAAAGATTTTGACTTGAGATTTAAAAAATACTTTTTTCTTTTTTCGTTGTTCTTCTCGAAAAGGATACCTAGATATTTCATAGTTGGCCAAAAGTAAATTATATCCCAGTGCGAGAAAAATGTAATTCTAACAGCGCATCAAAGTCATGTGAGCAGCATTAGTAATTCCAATATTTTTGTTTCCATTTTTTGTCAAGTAAAATTTCAATATATTAATCCAGATGAGATTATATTTACAGATTGAAGATTTGGTTGTGCATTCAAAAAATGTAGTTTTATATTTTGATTATGTTTTTTTTTTCAGAAGAAACAATAGATTTTCAATTGAATTTCGTAAGAAGTTGAGGAAAAAAATTGTTGAAAGGATTATCCACATTCTGTTTTGTCCGTGTGACCTTGAGCCTTCATGTTAAAAAGTATAAAAACAAACATTTTATAGCTGAAAATAATCTACATTTGTAGAAGGCACTCCAGACGACAATCTTTATAATTTCATCATGAGGTAGATGAAAATAACAGACGAAATTTTAGAATAGTTATTTAGAATATCAGTTTTTACTTTTCCAAAATTAAAATAATTTTGGCCTCTAATGTTTATAAATAACTATATTCTGCTAAAATTAAAATTAACTTTCATGGCAATTTGGGAGTAATATATATGTCTCAGTGCTCTTTTTATATTTAACGCATGTGTTCTATTGGGATTGAGGTGCCCATATAAAATACAAAGAATACTGAAAGCAAATTGCACTAACATATGAATGTAATCAAAGAAAACCAGTGGGACACGGAGTTCAATAAATTCTCCATTTACCACCTAAAATTTCGGAAAATTCTCAGTTATCCCTTCGGGAGATTTATATCAGCAGGACATATATGTCGCGACGGAGCCCAAGGGGTTAACATCAAAGTTCCATTAAAAACTTTAATATCTATTTAATACATCCTCTAAATTTCACAATATTGTAACTTCGCATCATTAATTGTCATGAACAGCTTAAATATTAAGCCTAATCTTACCTTTTAAACTTTGAAAAACTGAAGAAAATCGCATGTTCAAATATTTCTTGAAACAGCGATAGCGTGTTCACCTTCAGAGTAACTGCGATCCATTGATATAATCGATTGGTGGAAATGAAGCAAAAAATATCAAAATTCAGAAACACTTGCTCAAGTAATTAATGGCGCTTTGAGTTTTCAGTTGGTATGGAGCTTCGTTTTGAAAATGAAGATTTTGTTTATCAGTTTTCATTGACTAAGCGAGATTTCATGCCCTTAAAAGGTACAAAAGCCCAAGTTTCCATTTTGGGGAAGAGATAATCACAAATTCTCAAGGAAACACATGCGAGATTGCTCTGTGATAATTTCATTTTGTACAGTGTCCAGAAAGAAAGCGCACGGTCGCTTTTAAGAGGTCGTACATAGAAAATCTGCAACTATCTCTAACCAAAGTTAAAATAACTCCATACAATTAGTTCTATTACAGGTGATCTATAACACCTTATATTATTCTAGACTCTTAGCGCATTGAAACTCTATACTTCTTTATGAATCATTCTGTATATTGTATGTGTGATGTGATTTTTCTTAACTAAACAATTTATCTCTTAAATGTGTTAAAACACAAATACGTTCATAAAGCTGGTTTTGAAAAATGATCTGACGTTTAATGTTAAAATTTAAATTGTCATCTATATGAATGAGAATGAATTCCTTCTATATGAATATTCAGTGAATGTCATCGGTAGTTTATTAAAAGTTTTGTAATCATAATAAGACTAGTTAGTATTAATAATTCCTCTTCAGAACTGCTTAGTTGAATTTTGAAGAATAATTTAGATGGCATTCCATTATACCAATTTAACATCTATTATTCATAGGTTTTTCACTAATCAAATTACGATCAAAAACGGAGCATTGTATACATATTATATTTTATTGCAAGAAAATGTTGTTCATTTTCTGAATAATTCTTACATCAAATCCTATTATTCTACAAGAATCTGAATTATCAGAATCCTTTCAAAATACTTAAAGAATTCCAAAAAGAATTATTTTGAAGTTCTTCCATGTAGTGTGTAATCAAAGGTCATTTTGTTGATATGGGTTAGGGCGGTCAAAAAGTGATGGAAAATTTGAAAACAATTCCTCAAGACTTTGTGTTTAAGGCAAATTATGAGATTTCTTATTTCTCGGGTATCATTAAAGATAATGCATTTTTAAATCAAATACAATTTTGACATGAGATTGTATCACATTTCCTTTAACTTATATAGATATTATTTTCTTTTTCAATAATAAATTTATGATGATTAATAATTCAAAATCATTCAAAAAGTGATAAAAATATTCTACGAGTTTTTACCTTTTTTTTCAACGAAATACATAGGAAGTATTATAAATTGTCGAAAAATTAAACATCCAGATTTTGACAAATCTCGACCTGTCAGACCTCCTTGATTTCATAAAACAGTTTTGGCATTATTATGTCTGTCTGCATCTGAACATATTAATTCAAAAACACTTTGAGTTATACGGATAAGATTTTCTAAATAGGTTCAACAGAAAGGTTGTAGAATTTATAAAATTTTGAAAGAAATCCATTTAGAAGAATGCTGTCGTCTGTTTTGCTTGATAAATACAAACGCCATCAACTATATAAGCAAAATTTGGTATACATAATTAGATTTTAAAATACATTTTATCAAATTTGACAAATGGTTGATTTTATTTTCGCATGCATGTAAATGTATTCACATAAACAAATCTGGTATATGTGTCCTTATGATTTCAAAAATACAGTTTTGAGTCAAATTTTAATTTCAGTTGATGGGGAAAAAAGACATCCGAAAATACACATTGGCTCGATAAATTCAATAAAAATGTTATATGGAGCAATTATTGTTCTCCAATGGCATGCAATACATTCGCTGCCTCTCTTAAAATATTTAAGTGCTATTATAATACTTAGAGAGTATGCAAGAAAGTTTCGAAGAGACCAATTAAACCAATTTTAATCATTTTATTCATAAAAGTATGTACAATTTTATTTTATGAGCAATTAGGCCGTAATTTATTATTTATTCCATGTATAGTTAACTTCCTTATGAATATTTTTTTATCATATTGGAAAATATTGTGTGAATTTTGTACGCATGTATCGTATTCAGCGATATCAAAAATTTTCACTATAAGAAGCATTAGATATTCTCAAAGTTTCTATTTATATTATCAATTTGCAATAAAAGTATTTTTATTTTTAAGACTACTATATTCATAGGCATAAGCTATATGATGCAATAAATTTTAAGTTATAGAATAAAGTTTTAAATGAATACGATGGCAAGTTTATAAATTCTTGTAGGTTTAAAAATAGCTTCAAGATCATTTTTATACGAACTAAATGTTTTACTTATAAAACTGGTTGAATTGACAGAATTGGGAATTGTATTTATTAAAAACCATTAAAATAATATTCTTCAATTATATTCTTTACTGTCAGAATGCTTTAAATGGTGTTCAGCCTTGTTGTATTTTACAGCTGTATTTCGTATTTAAAAAAAAAATATTTCAAGACATTTTCAAAGAATTCTGAAACTTTATTAAAGCAGCAAATTTTGCAAATGCTATTTGTTTTAACTGGAATTCTTTGAAGGTGAAACGTTGAGAACTAAATCAGTATAATACAACCAAGAATTTTCAATATTGCAAGAAACTGAAGAATGTCAGAATTTAAAAAAATGAGGAAATTTTAGAACTACATTATTTATTTATTATATTATACAGATCATACTTTCATTTTCTCTTTTTTAATAAATGTAGTTTTCAGAATTGATACTTTTAATCAACTTTTGTTTTGTATTTTAAATAATCATACAACTGAAATAATACTATCTCAAACATTTACATGTGTTATTTTTATACTACATAGGATATTCAACATTTGTTTGAGAGAGTGCAGATGGGGAGGAAGACAGTCATACAGCCCCAAAAAGAATGCTAGTTTGACTGATTGGTCAATATAGGGCTGGACAATACTTATTCAGCAGTCGACCACAGCAAATCCTGTCGATACTGCTACGTTCAGTGGTGGAGGGGTGGTCGGCTGTATGGAAGGAGAAGAAGGATATTCAACAATTCACTTAAAATCCTTATTAGAAAGAGTATACGATTAATTTGATTTCATATCAATTCAAATAAAAAAATTACAAAAGAACATTAAAGTTTTGACTTTTGAAAACACATGAATCTTATGTAGTAACCTTTCTCTAAACCAGTGATGGGGAAATTACGGTCCGCGGGCCAAGTCCGGCCCGCGGAAAGGTTTAATCCGGCCCGTTTAAGAGTGCCGTCGTGAGAATGTTTGAACCCATTCTTACTTCGTAATGTGACGACCTGCATAAAAACTACCTGCGGCGATATTCAAAACGCAATAGTATTCTGGACAAATCCATTCGACCCAAACAGCTGACTCCTCTTCGCTGATTTTTCTCATTTTCCAAGAATACAATCTTTAAAATTCACTATATCAAACAATAAGATTAAAAAATACGAAATTAATTTGAGAAAACTATCTTCAGAATTTGAAAGGAGATTTCAGGACTTTAGAAAAATGGAACCAGAGTTTAGTATTTTTGCGACCCCATTCAATGTTAATTACGAAGAAGTTGATGCAAAATTTCAACTTAATAGAACTGTAATACTCTCCGGAAACAAACTTTTCATGCAGTACCATTACTAGAATTTTATAAAAATTTAAGTCCAGATAATTTCCGAAATCTAATTATTCATGCAATGAAGATAATGACAATGTTCGGCTCATCTTATATATGCGAACAAATCTTTTCAACAATGAAGCTTAGGAAAACTTCATTAAGAAACAGAATTACAGATGAGCACCTTTCATCAGTTTTAAGAATTTCTGCTTCCCAAATGGAACCGGACTATGATGAAATTTTGATAAAACAGTCTCAATTTCATTTTTCTCATGCACCATCAACCAGTAATGACACCAGAAAATAAAGTGATAATACTTCACATCAAGAACTACACTAAATTCATTTTATATTTTGTGCTTATAATTTTCTTACCTTTTGCTTTTTTACTATTAAAATAATAAGTGTATGTAATAATATATGTATATGTTTATAGAACACATAAATTTTTTAATGATTAAGCATTATTCTTTGGCCCGCTACGATCGTCTAGTTATTACAAATGGCCCGTCTTAAAAAAAGTTTCCCCACCACTGATTCAGTTATCAAATAAAATGTAACAGGGTATGGAATTCTACTATTCATAAATATGCGTTATAAATGATTAATTCATATTAGGTTTAATAATCCTCCAATCATAAAAAGTACTGGTCATCCGACTTTACGTACAAGGTACAACAACTCAGCTGTTTTCGTAAAAATTCGGCATACATCATCGGTTTACGTACAGGCATGAAATACATCAGATGCTGAGCTTGTGAAGAAATTATATTTTACTAACTCTTTGTATTTCGTAAAAATCGAATTCGTTTGTACTCGAGTAGCAAAGCAGATAGAATCGCCTGAATGAATTCCATTCAAAATCTCTTTAAAAATCTACAAATCTTAAATCGACATATTAAATTTCACACATTTAAATTAAAACGATTTCTAATTTTTAAAATTATAGACATAGACATTGCCAAAAAAAACTTTTTTCGAAATTATAGAAATTTAAAATGCAAAGATTCCTCAAAATCTAGAGTGCAAAGTTTTGGACTACTACAATGTAAGCTCTATGCTTCGTATGTGGGAAATTTTAAATTCTTTATCTTATATAATATAGCCAAACACCTGTGTTTATCACCTAGTATATTATTTATAGTGTTGGCAGCTTACAAAAAATTATGGATAAATAAATGTGGAATAAAACTAATAAATAACTTTAATTTTAAAAATATTAAACTAAAAATTCATAAAAAAGAATGATAAAAAATATTATTTGGCGATGGCAGGATTTATTATTAATTCAATATTTAATATTTATTAATAAATATCAAAAATTAAAGAATAAAAACAGAACGCGTGTAAAAATATGTTTAGAATATAGAAACGTCTTCTCAAACATTATTTGCGAAGTAAAGGCCTTATTTCCCATGTAATATTATTATTCAAACATAAATAAGTATCGCAGACGAAGCAAAGAAATTTCGTCGGCTTTCTGTTTGAATTATCGTATGCCGTAACATGCATTTCAATAGAAATATTCCCATATTAATAAAAATAAAGGTCATTTTCCAGATAATATTTTTTATAACTGTCAAATGAAAAAATTCAATTATACTAATTTTACATATTTATCTATGTTATACCATCATCAAAATAGTTAACCAGGGAAAAAAATGCTTCACATTTTTTTATTTTGTATTTATTATAAGAAAATAATTTAGTTATTTCTTACGGAATGGCAGAGTTGCGAAAAAATATACAAAATAGTTCTTTTTAAGGTATCTATGGGTTTACTTTGTCAGATTAAATTAGTTTAGTCAATAGGTTGGCACAAGAGGCTTCGGCAGAATAACTGTCAAACTTGTATTGCCATTTTGACTGTCGATTATCATACAAAAAGCTTTTCATCAAGGAAGAATTTATTCAAAACAGTAAAATATAGACACGAAAGTCTTAATCGTTCATAATCAGAAAGTCCATCCTAAGCCAAATTCCTATTAACCCTTTCACTATTGCTCAGGTTCAACCGGCCATGGAAATGTTACTAGCGTTTCGAATGAGAAATGCAGGATGTAAAGCAAAGATGTCCTTGGCGATAACTTATTTTACATCCTGTACTCCTCCCTCGTTTGAAACGGAAACTGGTATATCAAGATAAAATTTACACGACCATTTGAGCCATGTCAGTAGTGAAATGGCTAAAAAATAAAGATATATGAGAGAATATGCTAGCATTCTCTCTCGTTTAACTTTCTTCTATACAGACTGAGACTATTATTCAAACATACACAAATGTTTATACGTATACTGATTAATCCATACTTTATTATGGGGTACTTATTATTACTTATTATCTACATTTAACAATTATGAGACAGTAAATGATTAGTTTCAAGGATGGTCAATATTAGAGTTTGGTTAGTATTGAGTGTTGCTCAGAGCTGTGGATTCCGGTTAAGATAGTTGTACACCCTAAAGGATATTGTCTTCCTTATCTCCCCGATTTATCCCTTCTGAAGGGAATCTGATCTCCAAACACGCTTCATGTTATTCAGCATGTTAATCGACTAGTGAAAGGCTCTTTGAGAGACTCAGTTGTACCTGATTAAGCATTCCATCATCAAGTATTCCCTTGTGGAGTTTCAACGTAGAAGACGTTTGAAATAGAAACGCAATTAAAATTGAAGTAATAATTTCCAATGCTGTTTGTCTATTGAAAGAAAGAGTTACTAAACCATTGAAGCTAGATAAAATATGCGAATAATGTTGTAAACTATATGTTCTTATCATATGTTCATGCAAATTTTATAGTGAATATTAAATATTTAGTATTTCTTCTATAATTTACTTTTTCTTGAAGTTATTAAAGCATTTGAAATTTCAGATGTTTTAAAATATTCATTCGCAGTTTGATATTCACAGTTTTCATTCCTTTCAATTGGTTTATTTAATATTCAACTGCTTTTAATAATTTTAGTTTTGCATAACATAGTAAATATGTACCGAAACTGTTGAAAGACATGGCACTTTTAATAAGCAAAGTTCATACAAATTATTTTGAAAGAACAAATTATGCCTATAGTTCCATTTTCTCTCCACTTAAGATGTTTTGTTCTTTACTGGTGAGAAATCAATCATTTTAAAAAACGTTTAATTTTTAAAAATTACTGATCTTTTCTTGCCACAAGTAATTCAGATGAAGTTTTATCATTAATCTTAGTATGTGTTCTGATTATTATAACATACGGTTGGTTATTAAAACAATGGAAACATCTATGAATAAAAGTGACATTTTTTATCCGCTTATTAAACTTTAAAATATAACAGTTAACGCCAGATTTTTGATAAATAGTAATATATGTATTCTGGTAGAATGTTTTAGCTTTATCGAAATTCTGGAATTCTTGGAATTTTTTTTCAAAAACAACATCAGATATCTCAGATTTTCAAAGATGAAAAACTGTAGGAGCCCGCCTAGCTCGAACAAATGAAACCGAAACATTGCAACTTTTTAGGCATTTCTAAAGATACTGTGTCTAAAATCCTTATATCATACACATGATAGCAAGGCAAGCTCAGCAAAGCAAAATAGTTGTAAGAAAGAGAGGCTTAGTGAATGAGACCGACAGATATTGAAGCGGATTGCAATTCTAAAGAACGAACAACTGCAAAAAAGTGACCTAAGAGCTTAATACTCATCTGGATTCTCCAGTGTGAGTGATTACAGTAAGTAGGCACCTTCATGAACAGAACAGTTATGACAGACCAGAAATTCCCAAGCCATCTGTTTCAAAGTTTAATGGTAAACGTTTCTAAAGAGATGTCACATTCACGAAATGTAGTCGATTGACAAGTGGAAGAAAATATTTTCTGTAGAATCGTATTTCCTAATTTTCCCTACTTTCCTACAACAGGACAACAATTATAATTTTCATTACAACAGGACAGTTGGACAACAGGTGCACGTTTAGAGGACACCTGCACAAGGGTATGATCGTGATTGTCTCATTTCAATTGTCAAACATGGATGTGGATTTGTCGTGATATGGGCAGTTATGCTGTGGAATTCTGCTTTATTAATCGTAACCCTGAAATTAAGGATCACTGGCAAGAAATATAGAGAACTTTCAGCAGATCAGGTCCATCCTGATCAGCTGAAACTGTTTCCTGACAGAGATGGAATTTCCCAGGATGGTAATGAACATATCCATGGAGGATTTGCATATCCTTTAGACATTTTTTCTCTATCAATTATTTTTGAAGGAATAGTTAAGTCAAAATAGGGAAGCCAAATGCCATTAAATAAATGCTAACCAATTATTCTCATTAATTATTTGATTTTTTTTTAAATTTTGAAACATTGATGAAATACTATAAAATGTATGATGCAATTATCAGTCGATAAATTACAAACAAACATCTGGAAGAATGTAGATTCTTGTGGATATTTTGGACATTTGAAAGCGGCTGACTAAGTTAAAATTGGAGTTTGTATTTGTTTGTATAGAAGATTGTATTTGTAGAAGCTATAATTACAAATGCTCAAATTAAAAAGACGAAATGGCACTGTGGGTATAAATAAAGACTTTATTCAAAGTATATAACATAAGTCCGAGCACAATGATCCCATTGATTAACGAGCCGAAAGGTTCATTGTTCTCAGAATTTCAGTGGACCCTGACCCAGTGCTTCACAAAGTCCTTTAGTGCACTGCCGAGTTGAAACGTTTCCCTTTTAGATGTTTTAAGGGGACCAAACACATGAAAATCACAAGGTGACCTGTCCATGGATGATTGAGCTGCTCCTACTTAAACTTGGCCAGTTTCGAGTGTGGGATCCTTGAGACGTGTGAATGCGTGTCACCATGGAACAGAACCCCCCACCCCTGTAGTGGTGAATAGTCCCGATCTTCTGTCCTTAATGGACCTGCATAATCTTTGTAGTGTCTCTCAGTAAACATTGGACTTAATGGTTCTTCTATGTTAGAAGAATTTAACAAGTTGAAGACCCTATACAGTCCTCTTTATAAGAGCCTCTGCTCTCTCTCTCCTGCGCATTCGGCCAACAACGCATTCTCTTGTCTATGCCAGAGCCTCCAGTGGCAGCCCTAAATGTCGCTTCGTTCTCCCATAACGACAGTGTCAAATACGTTCATGGTAATGTTCTAATGTTTCGTACCTTTTCATTTGAAAGCCTTTTATATATAAAGGCTTTCCAAACATTTGGAGAAAAATTAAATTGACAAATATTACATATTATTTTTTTCTTCGGTATATAAAAAAACTAATGAATCATTTAATTTTAAACTTAATGAACATATCTAAAAAATAATAGCTTAAAACTAATGAGCATAGCTTTAACGAATATAGCTTTAAGTATATTCTATTCCCACTAGCATTGGAATATCGATTTCAAGATCCCATTTGCTACTTTAACCACTTATCTAATCCTCCTGTTTGCTAAATTTTAATTAAATTTTCCTATAACTATCAGAACTTATATTCAATTATTCGTAATAGAATCTGTCGAATAAGTTGTTCCTAAACTTAGACCTATCTTCGATGATAAAACGAACAATGGGAAGGAAATGTCAGCAAACTATCACAGGCGAACTTTAAAGTGGAAAGTTAGTTAAAGTTGACTGACGCAATCGGAAATTAGACAATGCATTTGATATATATTTCAGAACATAAAAGGAGCTAAATGAACTGAAAGGATAATAATTGAATTTCACTGTTAAATCAGAAAGTTGACATTTATCTGATGTGAATGCGTTTTGTATTAGTTTATACGGACTTTCTTTTATAAATATTTTATCAGTGTTTTAGGGAATTATTTTCATTAACAAACATATTATTTTTAGCACATGTTATTTAATATATTATTTTTCAACCTTCTAAATTTTTGTAAAATTTGAGATGCTGAATTGGAGAAAAGAATATTCTGTATAGGAAGAAATTCAAGATCAAACAAAAACATGCCGTTTTTTTTTTCATTAATTAAATAAATAATATAAAGCCTTTTTAATATATGCAGAACAAGATGAGTTTGATCTAATACGCCAAATATGAAATAGAAATAACCATATTAATCATAAAACACTGTAGTAACTCTGCCCTATCTTTTAGTATTTGCAGTTTATTTAAGACGAAACGAGTTTCCGATAAACCTATATAAAGCACATATTTTGAAGAAACAGGAACATTCTATAAAACGACACCATTTTTATCAGGATACATGGAATTAAAGTCGAACTAGAAGTGTCGAAAACTTGCCGAACTACAAAAGCTTATTGTAGATAAAATCTTTAACGTTGAATCGCGAAGTAAAGTTCTAGCAGCAATATATCAAATTTTTAACAAAAAATTGTTGAAAAATTCGAAGATGAAAGGATGGATGAGCAATAAAATCATTGCAAATACACCAGTATGAACCTTCTCTAACGACTATTAACACAATAGAAGATCAAACGTTAACTTATTAAAAATGCTGCTTTTAGTTTAAAATTTTCTTTATTTAATCTCTGAAACAACACGCTTAAAGTAAACAATGATATAAAAAATTACGAGCTACAACAGCCCCTTGCGAGTTTACTTTTTCCCACTAACACTGACTTCAGTAATGTATTACAAACAGAAGACTAAATATTCACTGTTCTAAACCGAAGCACCGATAAAATTTATTGTATGGTCATTCTGAAATTGACGGAATTAACAAGCTTTAAGTAAAATGAATTTGATTTACATTTACAGAGTGTTACTAGAATGTGTTAATTGGTGGTAAAAATTAGATTTTGCATTTTGTTCCTGAATTTTTAATTTTGTCGTTTGTAACGTTTTGTTTGGGTACTGTATAGGAATTAATTACCTGTTCTTAAATGCTCAACTGTCTTTGAGTTTATTCTAGTTCTTCTATTTAATATGGTTTTTTTATTATTTTGCATTCTGTGCAATTTAGTATGGTTTATGCAGATAGTTAGGGATTTTATATGTATTTGTTATTTCCCTTATAAATTCAAATTCTAGGCTATCCAATACCTTGCATGCTTTAATAACCATTTTTTAGTAGACAAATAAATAAATCCCTTATTTTTAAGATATATTCTGTCTGGTAATCAATATGTAAGTCAAATATTTTGATAGACACGCTCTAGGAACTATTAGTATTTCTAAAATATAAAATCATATATTATTTACTATTTTGAATGACGTTTTTCAAAAATATCTTGTAAAATCATCTTTAAACTGAATATAAAGAAATACTGTATCAAAATTTGTAATGAGTCAGTTTCTCCCGTTGACTAAATTTCGATCTTCTTTTGATATAACAAGGGCAAATGGCATCGTTTTCGATGCTTGAAAATTTATGTATCTATATATCTAGTTACATTTGAGATATTTATATTATCTAGATACGTTAAGATATCTTATTACATTACTATATATACTCATTTTTGGATTATTAGAATAGATATTCTACGTATTTTGTGCTCTTTCTAAAATAGAAAATTCTTTTATTCCTTTCACATATACTTTTCCCGTTCCCTATTGTTGTGAAACAAAACTTAATATTTTGTATTCCTATTACTCGATTATTTATCTTTAACTAAAGCGTCCTGAAGCTATTTTTAAAGGATTTGGGAAATGTTTATTCACAAAAATATCTTTTTTCCAAATTTTGATTTCATAAACTAAAATTCATTTAACTTAGTATAGAAATACATAATGTGTATTGATTTTTGAATCTGAAAGACCTGAATTATCGTTTTGAAATTAATTTAAGCAGAAGACTCCACGGCAGAAAACTACAAACAATTTCTACATTATAATTTTTCGAAACTTGCTTTAATCATAAAATCATTTTTTATGCCATCGAAATAAATCTTATTTACAATATTCACAGGTATTTAGCATTTAATAAATTTATATGTGTTTCTGTGAAGGAATTTATTTTTATGGTACTATCTTATAAAACTCGGCATATATTTATAGAATTAATATTAGTTTGGGATTAATTATCCTGTCGATCTGTCAATGCTCGTGAAAATGCGCCAATCCTTGCGCTGTCTCTACAAAAGTTAAATGATATTGCTTGAGACTGCCATACTTTAATAATTCCCGGGTTAATAATTTGAGGCTCGACCGATTTTGGGTGGAAAAAAAAACACCGTTTTTCTAAAATTAACATATGCGCAATTTGATATTCTAATGATTGTTTTTAAAAAGTTTAAATTGATTGATGACTTAAATTAAGAACATTTGTAAGAATTCAGAGAATAAATAATTTGGAAATCAAGTTGTAACTTTAGTTGGTGATAAATTGCCAAATATGCCATTCTTCTGCATTAGTTTGTAAAAACACTAAAGATGATATTTCAAACGTATGCATTATTTACCAATAATTGTTTAAACGTATTATATTGTACAAACATAAAGAATTTTATTTTTATTAACATAAACTGTTATTTTCTAATTTCTGAGACTATAAAATAGTTTCATAATGGATTAATCTTAAAACAGGAATCGAATACTTCAATGTTTCCTATTTAAGAATGAATGGCACAGTATTTCCCTATTGAGGAGAACGAAAAATACTTTTATCAAAACTGTTATTAAACGCGAGTGAATATTTTTATTATATAGAAATTATTTAATTTCCTCTGAAAAAAAATGCATTCTGTGAAAATAACTATTATGATGTCTTAGTTCTGCCTCAACCTTTTAAAAACGCATCTGCTTTCAAAGACTCACTCATAATATGCATGCAATACTAGTGAAAGCAGGTAAAAAATACATACGATTAGAAGATGTTGATGAATATTGCCATTTCTGCTTTATTCCCCGCCTACGAGATTTCTACTTTAAAATATTTCTTGCCTTCAGTAATTCAAAATCTTCTAAAGAAAACATAACCATGTTCTCACATGATAAAATTATGTAAATATTAATAAGCCCATTCATGCCTAATAATCACTGAAAATTTTGATTGAAGTTATATCCAAATTTAGCCACTTTCACCTGAAAATTCATTCACTTCCTAAGGCAAGATTACTTTCTCTTATATATCACAACTAAGTCACACTTCTATTTAGATATCCCAGGGTAACCTTTACCAATAAATGTCGTCATATTTACATCATAAATCAGATAACTTTCTCTTATATATACCAAGTATGTTACACTTCTATTTCAGATTCTATTTAGATGCCCCATGGTCTCTAAGATAAAAGACGCCACATTCTAAATCATAATGAGTCATGATGAGCATTAGAAATGAAAATTAAAGTCAATACTATAACAATTCAACAGAGAAAATCAAACAAAAAATAATGCATAACCAGATGCAAGATACCGACGCGTTGCCCATTTACTGTTATTTCAAATTAAAACTGATGAAAATGAAAAAAAAATCATCACTAGTGTTGATAATCTTTTAAAAGCCTTTAAAAACTTTTTACTTCCCCTTTTGATTTACATTTTAAAATAAAACTGTGTTTTTTATTCAAAAATATGGCATATGGTAACATATTGCTGCTAAGGAATTGCATGTAAATATCACAAACGACTAAGCATATTAGGACCAATGTACAAGAGTTATAGCAAAATAGCCATTTATAAAAAATTCCAGTTGAATGATTTCATAAAAAGTTAAAATATCTTTTATGCATTTTGTCTTAATTTCAGCCAAATTTTTTAAAAGTTATTCCTTTCCTGTGCTTGCAGTTTCAAATATTATGAAGCATTAATGTTTCAATCCTTTTTAGTGTTTGTTATTAGTTTCACTAGATAGCACAAACCAATTATTATTTCATCAAGATTTAATAAAAAGATAATTTTGCAAAAAGCATTCAAGCCGAAATTTAAATTTTTATAAATGTCCCATAAAAAAAGAAGCTTACATAAGCCGATCTTTTCTTTTAATTTTCTTCCATATATTCTTTGCTAAAAGTTTCATAATATATAAAAAAGCAATTCAAAAGAGGATATAAAACTTAAAAGTTCTTTTTTCTAAAACTTTTAAAAGGATCCCACTAACTAGTAATTAAAATAATGAAGATTTGTTCCATCGCACAATGCTATTGCTCTAAGAAAAGCTTTTGCAAAAGCAAAAAAAAATTTATTGAAAAAAAATATTTTCGATATTTTTTGTTTGGGAAAAAAAGGGGAGGGCGTCAACTATAAGTCACTTTTCAAATAAAAGTTTCATCTACTATATATTAAAAAAGTTTTAAAAATTTATTGAAATTTTTACAAATTAATGCATTTTTATAAATGAATCCAAATTATTTAACATTTTTAAAAGCATCATTTATTAACGCTCTATCAATTAGAAAATAATCACGTCTCTAAGTAATCTTTGAAAGAACTTAAAAGAATTAAACTGGATTCTTTTTACCTTCTCCGCTAATGCATAAATTTTTTTTTCCAAATTCTCCATTCGTCTTAGGTGACAATTCCTGTTAATTTCATCAAACTTCAATTTAACATTTCATGTTATTATTACCATGTATCACCAGTTTGGATTAAAACATTTATGAAAAAATAATTAAAATGTTTACAGCTAAAATTAATAGATCCTAATAAGTAATAACGATATTATAAACCGGCATTACTTATAATAGGGACAAATAGAAATAGGACCCTAACCATACTTTAATTTTGGAGGTAAACAGAGAGATTATAAACACTTGCTATTCATCATTATATATTATTGAAGTCTCAGTTCTTTTCAGTTTTTGAGTTTTATACATTTTTTTAAATGTTGACAGCACTACTTTCTTTTTTTCCTAAATTTGAGAACATATTTTTTAAAAAAATGATAACCTGTTCAAGAGTCAAAGCATTGTTTGCTAACTATTAATTTTCTCAAATTTTTAGCAACTGCCGTCCCATAGATTGAAGCAAATGGTAATCAGATGCAGCAATGGAGAGTACGGTCTACTTTTGGATTTTGAATACTTTGGAGGATTTCTAGTTTTTGAAGGATGTCTTGAAATGTCTTGAAGGATGTATAAGCATTATCAGATTGGGGGATAATTTTCCTATGCCTCTCTTGGTATCATTATTTCTCCTTCAATCCTAGGCTCAAACGCATCAGTTGCTTTCGATGCTAATCTCCTGTGATGGTTCCTCTTAGTTTCAACAGCTCACAATATATCGTACTAAAGTAGTCTCACCAAATGCATAACCTTTTCACGGTGAGCATTTTGCAGATGTCCCAAACCCCTTGTGATCGACCCCTTTCATTACGAGTAGGCTTGCGATAAATACTTGAAAGTATTCGCTAAACCTAAGCCTATCGCGAGCCTTTTTTAACAATGTGGTCGCTCTTTTTCTGACAGGTACAAATATATATATATATATATATATATATATATATATTGTTAAAATAAATTAATAATATTTATGTAGCACAATTTTTAACAGAAAGAAATAGCAATAAACCAAATTCTTTGATATT
This sequence comes from Argiope trifasciata, assembly GCA_026543055.1. Taxonomy (NCBI): domain Eukaryota; kingdom Metazoa; phylum Arthropoda; class Arachnida; order Araneae; family Araneidae; genus Argiope; species Argiope trifasciata. The sequence continues at coordinate 1,055,820 of JAPMOQ010042324.1, read as the reverse complement.
ATATATTTTATTGTTTACAAAAGAATTTATGCATTATATTTATTCATGAAAATTAAGTATGCAAAAAGGAATAATTAAATTTTTATGATCAACAATAAATAGTTTAAATATAGCTTAGCTTTTAAAAAATACATTTTCTTCGTACTTAATCTACATTGTCCCTATTCGATTCACTACCTGCGAGCAAGCAAATACACGGTGCTGCAAACACAAGTTTGAACCATAATTTTTGCATTAATATCTAGTTAAGCGGGTATTCTTCTGTTTTTGACAAAACTTGTACCTTTTACGAAATATCATTGTCATAAATTTTTTCTCAGATAATTTTCCTTCCCCGTTAGAAAAGAAGCTCTCTATGGTGAAGGCCCACTGTTCTCTAGACCAAAGCATGATGACTAGACAGAGAAACAAACTTGGGGATTTTCCCCTCCAGTAGCACTACATATTACCCCTCTACTTACCCTACTCACTGCTCGGGAGTTTTTTCAAATAAGTAAGTTTCTCTGCCCCACCCTGTATTTATGGAATTGATTACAGCTTTATAAGCCACAAATCTTTTCAAACTTCAAAATACATAGAAAGGGGGTGGCTCAACAATCATAAAACTTTTTGAAGGAATCAAAAGGAATAATAAAATAATTTCTTAAAATATGAGGCCAGTTGAGTTTTCTGAAATTGAGTCCGATCCAGTAGAAATAGGCTTTGTAATATTTTGCCTATCATTCTAAAGCAATGTTCTCAAAAACTGAATAAACTAGAAATATTTTTGGAAGAAAAATAACGGTAATTCGCAACGGTAGACTATAAATAATAATTTAACGAGAAACTTTAATTTGGGAAATCCAAATATCCCAAATTAAAGTTTCTCGTTAAAAGTTATCCCAAAAAGTTATCTCGTTATCCCAAATTAAAGTTTCTCGTCTCTCCCACAAACTGGAAAATTCTCTGTGGACTTCAAATATATTAATAAATTCTACATTGGTTTGAAGTTAGGAAAAATTATTTGCATTAAATTAAATTTTTAAGCCAATTCAAATCAATTTTGTTAGAATCGCCGCATAAAAGTCTTGAAAAAATAATTAAAATATAGAATTCTCAAAAAATTTGTAATTTTGTCTTAAGATAAAAATGTAGAATTAAATTCCTTCTTATGTAATAAATAAAACAATTTTTATTACTCAATTGGAATGGGAGAATGAAATCAAATTTTGATATTAAATTTTTTTTTATATTTTTATTATAAAAATAATTTTTTTTTAAAGATTTGTTTGGATTTGTAATCATTTACATCTAATGATGTGTTTGATATAAACTAATAAGTACACTAAATGAAGAAACTTAAAGTGTGGGGATGAAAGGAATCCCCGCCTCCTCAAGAAATTTTATGTTTCATAAAATTGAAAAGAGTGAAATTCATTAATGTGGTCATAAAAATTTTATGAATCTTTGAGCATTTCAAGAAGAAACCCTTCACTATTTACTGACTATTAAATTTCGACTTAGAATAAAGATGGAAGGCATTCAACTGTAACATAAGGGAAAATTCATTTATTTTACCAATCAATGAACTGATTTAAATATTGTAACAAATATATACACTCGATATGCAATACAAAGTGAATGTCGAGTTTAGATAATTGTTACAATATTACAATCAAATGAAACTTTGCCATAAAGTAAAATATCTATTTTCTTTGTTCTTTATATTTTATTCGTTCTCTATTCAGAAATTTGAAATCTTTATGTATTTAAAAGCAATAAAATTTAGAAACCCTTTATGACATTCCTCTTCTTTGTCACAATCTATTTTACTTCGTAATTTTATGTGCTTAGAAATTTTTACAGTGAAATTAAATTTTACAAATGTACTTATTCTGTGAAGAGAAATGTTTCATAGAAGATACGTTTTAAAATTCCTGCTAGTAGGTCTAAATATATTTATACTGTGTCTTTGTTGAAAGTAATCTTAAAATTTTAATTCTTCTAATACTTTGAAAATTCTTACTTCTAATCAGATTACTTCATAAAACGGATTACTATTACTGAAATTTCAAAAATTTCCTGGAAACTTTCTAACTTTAAAAATGTTCATTTTAAATGTGATTACTTTAAAGAATGCAAAAAGATTCATGATGAATAAAAGCATTAATTAAGCCTCTTTTCTGTCTTTTTGTAAAATGAATTTCTAATAAATTGTTTTTATTTAGCTTTTCACTTAATCTGATAGAGGGTTTCAAACAATTTGATAAGAAACATTTAATACTAAATACATCATTAAACATGGGTAAAAAATTGTCCTTTAAAGGACTTTTTTATTCCGAAGTACTCTAAATAATAAAAAATAAACATCAGAAGTTCGAGTAAAATTTTCTGAACACCATGCAGTGAATTACGTTTTTTAAGTTCAATTTCTTAAAATACTTCTTTAGTTTAAAATGAGAAAAAATTGAGTTTAAACTGATTACTCTAGGTAAAATCCTGTACTCCAATTTACTATATGCTTTATTTAAGTTCATTGTGAATGAAAAAAAGAATATGTTGCCAATCAGAAAAATTCATTGTATTGCAAAAATTCATATTCTGTAAATGTATATTATGGTAATAACTTATGTTATAATATTTATAACCTTCTCTCAAACATCCGTTTTGGTATCAAAATTTGAAAACTAATTACAAAAAATAAGACTAATTTCTTAATGGAAAAAATGCTATTAGAATATATTGAACGATACTGTTTTCTTGAAAAGATTTTGTTCTTATTTAACAAATTTAAAAAATATATATACAACAATTTCTTCAAGAATTTAACATTCAAATCTTCACAGTTTTGGCTAACAAACTAAATTTTAATTGATGTTTTCATTACTTATAATCATACACATTTCTATCTATCATCTGCAGATCGAAAGAAATTATGTAAGAAATATTTGAAAGAATCGAAATTTTTAGAACATATGTCGTATGCTGTCAGCGATTTTGTTGGAATTTAATGCACATAGTCAAAAATATACAAAGATAAAGTGTTAATCACAAGCAAATAATAAAAGACAAATAATGATATAAATGAAAAAGATCTTCCTATGTTAATTTCATTCATTTTTTATTTGTGTGATCCAAAGAATTATTTATTTCACACTATTAAAAAAAAACTATAATACTCTTCACCGAAATCCTCAATATGAATCAGTGATTATATAGATTCCCTTGTCCGTTAAATCTCAGCAGATAAATTCCCGCTTTCTATATAAACAAAATGCATCAAACTCAGTGCTCCAATTCTTAAAAAACATTTGCTTGAATAAAATAAAGGGGAAGTATTCAGTACCTTGTCATGAAATCATGTATTTTATTTAGTTGTCAAAAAAGGCACGCATCATGGTGGTAGAGGTGAAAAAGAAAAAAAATGCTAGGGTGACATTTTCTGCATACAAAAGAACGTAGCATGAGTTCTTCTCTCACCATGATGAAGAAAATTCCTTACGGACTTTATTACAACTTTTAAATTATTGCGTTTCTAATCGAAAGTAAATGGAAATATTTAACCCATATTGAATAAAAATCATCACTTGATAAATATTTTTCCCTTATTTGTATTATAATATATACATGTATATACTTTCTTTATAAAATTAGTTATATTGATTGAGTATTACATTTGAAAATTTATAGCAAATATTTCTTGTATATTTTGAATATTGTGAAAAATCATTAAGTACTCTTTCTTGCAAATATATGTTTTATTATAATTATATTTTTATTTCCTTAAAACAAATATTCTGAACATTCGAAAAAAATATTTCCTTTTCCAAGATATTTTTGCAATGCAGCATTTTACGGTTATCCTTATATCAGAAACATCAGAAATTACATCAGAAACGCTATATTATCAGACATAATTGAAATAAAATAAATATTCTTTATCTTCTTCCATTCAAAGTTCGCAAACATATTTAAAGAATAATATGGATGCTTGCTGAAATTTTAGTAAAATTCAGACAGAATTTACAATTCATTTTTCAGGTCTTTTTTTTACCTTCAATGTTTACAAAATTTCATTTGAAAATATTTATTATTATTTAAAGCGTTATCATTTACAAGTAAGCAGAAATATAAGCTTTCTTGTTATGTTATTAAAAGCATTCCTTATCATTCAATGGAAACTGTACAAAAGAGCAATTTAAATGAAACAGGAAAGTAAATTGCATTTTCTTCCCAAAGGAAATTTGTAATAGAGAGAAATCTCAACCAATAATAATGGTTTAATATAAAGATGAAAGCATCAGACAATCATTATCTCACCATCGATGATGGGCAAAAAATGGAATAAAAGTGGATTTATAGATTCTCCTTATTACTTTCAAAACTATGAATATAACATATGTAAAATGTATCTTGAAATTTTTTTCGACACAAAAATTAGTATAAAAACATTTGATTGCTTTCGAAAACAGACATGTAATCTTTATTTTATTTCTGATTATTTGTGAACGTTTTCTGATTTGTTTTCACTTGAAATTTCAGCATTCCGTGGAAAGAGAATTTTTTATATAAAAAAAAATTCTACTCAAAATTGCAAAATTGAAAAGATTCTGATTTATATAATTTTTCTTTAAAAAAATAATTCCTTTTTTCGAAACTAATCTCATAACTGTTTTTATTATTATGAAAATGAGATAGTATTTATATCTATTAATCATAATTAATTTAACAATAAAAGTAGCAGCATAGCAAAATGCTGATTTTTTAAAAATTTATTCGCAACTTAATATACGATCTACGTTCCAAAAGTTTGTTCCAAAACCAGAAACAAGGTGGCACTGACTTCGAGCAATTCTACAGTGCAGCAAATCGGTCCTACGTTGTACGCGCACGATTTCCTGAATGCAAATACCATGTATAACATAAAACTGGTTTAATTTTGAGAGTATTTGATAGGTAGTTACAACCTGTGATGTAATTATACAAAAGAACTATTATATCTCTGAAATATAACCTAAATCAATAGCAAATTAATCAAATTTATTTGTAGTTTCGTCCTCGTTGTACGGATTATACCCTTAGCTGTAGTGTTAGTAGTGAAATAAAATAAAAAGAAATTTTGGTATTTAAACCCTTTTTTTATGTTAAAATACTCCCAGCTGAACTACACTATCGCACGCAACATATTCACGTTATATGTTTATATTAATAGTAGAACTACGTCATAAAAAACAATTTGACTAAGATTAATCAAAGCATACGTTTCTTTATGAAACGCTAATTCACAGACATTATGAAAAACTATAATTTAATCCAAATTTTAGTAATTTTTATTTATTTCCATATGGATTTACTATATAATTCTTATTGATTCAAGGAATATATGAGAAATATAAATGCAAAATTTTTACACAAATATATATTTTTTTAATTTATTTTTTGTTGGAGTTAGAAATTAATGAATCAGTTTTCGGAAATAATATATTCTATGTGCCTTTAGTTGCTGCAATAAGATAAATACTTTGCTCGTCAATTACAATGTTACCAATATTATATTAAATAAAATTTTAAATCCTTCTTAAAGTTGTTTGATTTGAATCTGCAAAGTATGTTTTTATCAGATTCCGTTGTTTAGAATCCGTTTGGTTTATAATTCATACCGAAGCATACATTACACTTTATTATTAACAGATAAAAATTAAATTTATTTTTATTTCACAATGCAATGCAAAGAAATTTATAAATTGATGACTAATTTATTTTTTTAGTTTAATCCTTACATGGATCATCAAACATGAAAATCTTTGTTTTTAACATTGTTCTACGTCTTTTTCAGAAAGTGTGTTTATATAGAGAAAAAAATTAAATTGATGTTTGCATTTGTCTTTCGTCGTATTCTGAAATCGATATCTGACCGAAAAGAAATCCCTCAATTTTTCTAGAAAACAAAACATAAAAATTCAATTTTCGTTATTTTCCATTTATTAAGAATAAACAATGAAGTGCAGATTTTTTTCATTTGTTGATCCAAGAATAAAACAAATATTGATTGGTGAAACAGGCAAAAAAATAATCAATATAAAACCGCCCTCACAGTGTTGATTGATTCTTCTTCAAGCTCAGAGTACTCTTATTAAAATATATTTGTTCTTGCTTTCGATTCGGGAGATAAAATTCAAAAGGGGATAAATCCTTGATCCGAATTGAGAATTATCACACAGATGGAAATTTTAATGATGACATGAAAGAGAATAAAGAGAAATTATTGATAACGTCGAAGAAGCGAAGAACGTCAATTTTAAATGAGTATTTTCCTATATTTTTTCATAAATATAATCCCAAATTTGCATAATTGAAGCACTGATTGGTTTTTCTGGGAATGTCGGCTGTTGAAATCGTCGCTCGAGGTTATTTATGGCATCAATTGGGAATAATTACTTTCTCGCCATAGCAACATTTGCTTACTCTGTCGTTACAAATATGGTAGCTATTTTAGCAATAAGCATGTTCTGTTTGATACTCTAATTAAAAGATTCATCAAGCTTCGACAAAAACAGTGAAAAAATAAACCTATTATATTTTTGTTCTATCAATAGAAAAGGTAATTGTAAAACAAAATAGAAATCAATAGACTACATCAGCAAATAAAGTCGAATGTGATAATAGGAGTTTTTATTGAATTTAATTATTTAGATATTCTGGTATATTTTTCAGTATTTATACATTAAAAGAACTTTACAAATATTTCAAGTAAGATTGGTCATAAAAAGCAATTTGGAATAAAAAAAACTGATTATTTCAGGGGGGAGAGGGGAATCAAATTTAGATTACTGATTGTTTATAAAAAAATCATTTATACGATGTTACTATATGAAGACTTTAAAGAAATTGAAAACATCTCTGAAGTAATAGATGATAAATTTTAGACAATATTTATGAATTTTTACTTTAAAAAATCATCGGCATGAAGTTTTCTAATGGTCTTTCATAACATTTAAAGAATATTAGAATATTTCTGAAGCAATGCAGTTTAAGACTTTTTTATTTAATTTATTTTTTAAATTCAGTCTTATGTATTTGGCGACTATGATGTGTACAGAATAGAATAAATTTATTACCATTGTAATTCGAATTAAATGCAAATCATGTAATTGAAACAATGAATTGTAAAATATACTTTAAAAATATTGAACATTTATTAAAATAGATTAAATATCTTAAAGAAATATGATATAAATCATTACAAAGGCTAGTTTTGAGTTTTAAAATAATTTTAAAATTTTTGTGCAATATTATTCATTAAAATCATTAGGGAAAATGTTATATAACTACTCACTGAAGTTCCAGCGGAGTTTTTAAATAGTTTTTTTTACAAAACATTAATACCTAAGAAATGATTAGGTTTCCAATATAATAGTTCTATATCAAATGATCAGACCTATTGAATAACCTGAATGAGTTTTTTCATCATTTACGATTTTTATGACTTTTTAGGTTACAAGAACAATTTGCAAATATACAAACCTAAACATTATTTTGCAAATACAGTTTATGATGCAAATTTAAAAATGCGAATTAACTAAGAATCTATGCTATTCCATGTCAATCATTTTGAATTAGTTTTGAGCATTAAGTAACATTTAATAATTAAAAAATTGTACACATATTAAAGCTGCATTTGCTTTAAAAATATATTACTGACATATTATGTTAAAACAGGGGTTTGAATATAGAAAACTATAATTATATAAGTAACCAAATTGCTTTCCGGTTAATGATATCCGTGTTGTGGAGTCATACTTTCTTGCATTGTTGCAGGAAAATGCTAAAATTCAGCTTAATTATTGCTAAAGGTTTAAAATAAAAATTTAAAAAATCCCTCCTGAATGAATATTCTTTCTAAATTATAGATATTCCATATTTCATAGTTATAGATCAAACGGTCTACCCTGCAGAACATCAACAGTTGAACACACATAGATGCGCACACATTTATTATTACTATTATTAACGATACGTTTGATTTTTCTACTTTGAACATAAATTAAATTTAAACAAGGAAATAAATCTTGATTGCTTTAAAATGTAATTTCTCGATTATACACTCTTTGTACATAAAATGATTTTTCATTCTAAAACAGCGGAAAAGATTTAACCTTTTAAAATAAATGCGTTGTTATTCACGAAAAATATGGACAATCTTTAGTAATTTGACAGATACAATATTGTTCAAAATAGTTACCAGTTTCCTAAGCTCCAGATATTCTCCTTTTGCAGAGCATTAAATATCTCTTATTATTTTCTTTATGGCAATAATATATGTTTTTACATCATTCTTCTGCAATTTGTTATTAATCAAAACGTTTATGAAATTCGAATTTCGCAAGTGGTGGAAAGTGAACTGTTTATCTTCAGAAGTTTATTATTTATCCACACTTAAAGAACTAAAGAAAAAATGAAGCTTTTAAATTACAGTTGATTAAGGTATAAATGTAATATATTAATGAATTATTTTGAAAACTGAATTTAAATAACGAATTAACCAAAATTAGCTATCTGTTATAAGCTGCGATCTAGCATGAATTATTTGCTATGACTTTTTAAGGAAAGAAAGTTAAACAGAATTTTTAAAATCTGCTTTGCATGAATTTTAATTACTTTCATAATTTAAATGTCTATAATAGGATAAGGCTTTTTCCCTTTAAAAACGAAATTTACAAAAAACCTTGGAGAAAATAAATCGCCAAATCTACAGGGTGGTTATAACTTAACTTCCCCTATAAACAGCATCTTGCAACACAAACGGATGAAAGAATTGCAATGAAATTTAGTATATAGACTATATACACAAGGAAATTTATCTCTATAATATATCTGTAAGCAAGCTTAGAAATTTTATCATTTATACAGTTTTTGATCTACAATTTCGAACTTAAAAGTCAAGCGCATTATCATACATCAAGCTCATTATAGAAAGACAATTGATAGGAAATATATTGAAAACTAATGAAATCCATTAAAAAAAGACTAATTGCAATGAAAATAATTGTCCTACAAAAAAAATTCAATGATTGCTAATTCATGCCGGATTGCGTGAAGGAAAATATTGCATTTTCAAATCAGAAAAGTACAAACAAAACGTGACTTGCTTTAAATCTGTGGTGAAATGATTAACTCGGCTATTGTATAGAACAGAATAATGAGTCCCTGGGGTATGATTTTCCGAATGTAGATGTAAATATTCTTCTTTTAACCCAATAAACTGTAGGCTGTTAAATTATGATAATTTTGCATGAGACATGCAGAGTGAATCAATGCGCATTAGCTAATCCTTTTTAATTTCAGGAATTCCCAAGTGAACAGCAAAAGAAATGGAAAAACATATTCATTTTGCACGCTAGGGGAAAAAAATTCGGAGTAACAATTAGTTTTCATTTTAAGAATAGTTTTTATTTAAAGTTTTTTCTTCGTTGCAGATAAGGTACTAAGTAAAACTTGGAATGTTTAAAAAAAATAATTAATACTCGTCAGTAAATGTGAAATAAAGAGAAAATAGGCTTAAATTACTCTCGCTATCTATAGAATAACATTTTAAAATCAGGCAATATATTACTTTAAATTTCAGAGGAAATTTTGTTTAAAATTGCATTGTAAATATTTCTAAAAATTAAACTTATTATCTTAGTTTAAAAATTAGTTTTTAGTATTACTGAAATTCTAAGCTTATGCCGATGCGGTAGAATACTTTACTACAAACTAAATATACACTTTTAAATTTACTTTTATTGAAATTTCTGGCTAATTTATAACGAAAATCTTTTTTCTTGTAAAAAATACATCCAATTTTTTAACAATACACTTTGTTTCTTTAAAAATTAAAAGAGTAATTGCCCTATTGAATATAATGCACTCAGAAGTATCCTCTTTTTAATTCCCAAAAAAGCTTTATTATTGCATTATAAAAAATTGATCAATGTCCAATTTCCCATAAAAATAAACTGTAGAATTATCTATTTTTTAATTTTTATTAATGAAGAAATTTTTCCTTTTATATTGTTTTTCAAATTGTATGAATTTCTTTTTTAACATCCTTAAAAAGTCTTGAGTATGCTCAGAAAGAAATTTTTTTTCCTCCAACACTCAAAAAATTTTGACTTGAATTCCAACTTCAAATTGAAAAGAATAATTTAGTTGAGATACTGAAATAGTATAATGCTTTTTATCCCTTCTGTTTTTCGCAATCAAATGTTTATTCATTTCTGTTAAATATTGCTAACTTTTTCAGTAATTGCAGGTGTTTTTTTATTTACAATATGCGCTCACTAATGTTGTCTTTAATATCTTTTTAAGAAAGCTATCAAATTTCTAAAACTAAAAAAAACCTTCGGAAAACAACCTATAGAAATAATCTTAAGAAATTAGAGTAAAATCTGATATAAAAATATAGCAATATCATAAAAATAAAATATAATATTTAAATTCAAATATGTAATACAAGTTTTCATAGAATCAGTAGTTAGTTGATTATCTTTTGTGTTTCACTTGATAAAACATTGATTTTAAAAATTATGAAATGAGGCAGATTCCGATTTTAAACTACTAATTGATACCTTCACAATGAGGCGCAATAATATTGGAATTATCACAGTCATAGTGAGAAGAGCGAAAGAAGATGGTACAATAATTTTTTATAATATTGCTATGAATTTTTCAATGTTATTTCCCAATGCAACGGGTGTCATAGTAAGGAAGGCGGTTTTAGAGATAGCTTTAATGGATGCTGTATCGGTGCCAAATTAGTAAACTATGGAAACAAACGGAAATCATTTGGTGAATTTAACTATGAAGATAGTAAAATTAACAGGAGTTTTGGTGATAGATCCACTTGGATGCGAGATATGGTGATCTTTCTAGAATTATCTTTGCTCTGTCATGAAAATTGTTTTAAAAAGTGCTGTTTTCAGTCGGTATTTAGTTGACAAATAATATATTGAATAAAAAATCAGTTCCAAATCTAGTATTGAGTCGGTATGAAGTTTAACTCAAACAAATAGTCAATGAAAGATAGCAGACGCTTCATACACATTAATATAAGTTCTAAATCTCTTCTAAAAAGTAGCAGACGACAGAGAAGAATAAGCTACGAAACAAAATATTTCTACCTGTCAGAAAGCTTTCAATTGTTGGGGTTCTTTACAACCAAATTTCTACTTGTGCTCTTTTATGTACTATAAATTCTGATCACGTGTATGTTTCAACTGTGTTTTGATAGTGTAGAATAAAACATCCTTAATCCAAATCCATTAATAATAGTTATTAATGCTGCTATAATCTAAGTATATGTCCAATGCAGCGTGTGCTTTCTTGGATTTATTTCTCTTTACTCTAAAATAATTAATGAATTTAAATAAAAAAGCAATGGATAAAGATGTTAAACAAGTCAAGGTTAATTTACCAATGTCACCTCTTAATGAAGTTCAGTCAATACAAAATGCTAATGTACTTCCATTATAGATGCAAATTACTCTTGAATACTTTAATTTAAATCTCTAATCAAATGAATGAAATAGATGGGAAAATTACTGATAAAGAACATAGAGTTAATCTTGTGACAAGAAATTTTTACAAGTAATTATTCAAAATTGTTTGTAAATCTCAATGTTTTTGTAGAGGTTGTATAATTAATAGTGTTCATCCAGCTTCCATTAAATCAGTTAGAAAAAATGGCAAAGTGATAGTAAGGTTACCATAATTCTTTTTTAACTTCCTCGTTAAAAAGACATAAAAAGAAAGTAATATAGAAATCCAATACTATAGATCTCGCTCTACAAAAGAAAATGTTATTCATTAAATTGTGATGTTTAAAAGATGTTATTAATTATGTGTTTAAGAATTTTCAAATTTCTTGCTGTTTTTGATAATAAAATCATTTAGCATATTTTTTATCTCCGTGATCGTATTTGGATATTTATATTTAATTTATTTATAAGATTTTTATCAGATGCATCCCTCAAGTTGATTTATTGTGATGGGTTGTTTAGTATACCATTAATCTGATAAAATAATAATATAGCGAATTATCCGAGTTTACTTTATTGTGAAACATAAACATATCTTTTCATCTTTCCTCTCACAAATATTTTGAAAAATAAACGCATCTTGACTCATGCGAAAAATCGGAGAGTATCCGTGCACATCAGTACGCCAGTGGATGAAATCAGTGCAACTCAGTAATTAAAGTTGAATTTTGTTAGACAGAAAATAAATAATATTATCCATAGCTTTTGTAAGCTATGTATATTTCATGCTAAATTTTTTAAATAATATACATGCAGAGATTTTAAAAACGAGTCAGTAGATACATAAAAAATACCTGGAAAAGTCAAGTAAAAAGTTAGGAATAAACATGTGTTTAAAACACCTTTTATCTTTTTTAATTTCAAGTTTTGAATAATAATAAGATATGCATTATTAACAAAACCGAAATAAATAAGAAACGATAATCTGTGAGTAGTGTTTTTTTTTTGTTTTTTTTTTTTTTGCTAGATAAAATTATTTTTGTATATAAATTCCAAAATTGCTGAAAAATTACAATTTCCACTTTCATTGAATAACAACCATATGTAAATGCGTTTTGCATTTCTTCTATAATTATTTTCGTTGAATAAACATAAATAAAATTTATTAGTAATAAAGATAGGAGGTTTTTCATACATATATTTAAAGAAAAGCAAGTCATAAACATTCTTAAAATATATATTAAGTAATAAAGTAAAATATGAAGAATTATATAAATGATATGATATTAAGAGAAATGCATAAAAACTAACGATTTCGCTGTAAATGTGAACCTAATACAAGAACCTAGGATCCTCAAAAAGGGTTTTAATCTGCTATTTTAATGCAATTTGTTTCATAATCACTATTTGATGACGATGATGATAACTAACCTGAGAAGTATAAACTTTTTCGATGAATTTCTTTAATTTTTAACTAATTCCTTTAATATTTTAACTTCTTGTATTTTTATAGTTTATTTAACAAAGTATATCTGAAATGAATGAATATCTGTATAGGAGTGTGTCGGTTACAAATACATCTTGAATATATTTATGTCTCTTTTTTTAAGTAAATTTGAAACCATTTTGTTAAGGACCACATAAAAAAAATTGATCAGCTGAACAGGACAGTCAAGAACTACTTCTCCATTAACAAAGTTTCCACAGAAAGAAGGTAAACATTTGGCCCCGAAGTACATAATGAGCACCATATAAGCTTATTCTTTGATGGTGTCATGGTTCAGTCAAGGAATCCTCCCTTTTCACATCTGAGATTTTACCAGCAACTCCCTCGTCCACAGATTTCGAACAGCGCCAACAGGTAGACATTTGGCAATGAAGTAAGTAAAGAACATAGGATCAGCTTATTTTTTGATGACATCGAGCAACAAACACGGAATTCTCCATTCTCAAAGACCAAATCCTAGCAGCTCACACACCCATAGGCTCTTCAATGCTCCAACAAAACATTTGACACTGACGTACATGACGAACTCAGAATCCATTTATTCTTTGGCAGTATCGGGCTTCAAACGAGTAATCGTCTGGTCTCAAAGTCAAGATTTTATCAGAATCACCCACAGGATCAGCATTGTAACAAAAGAAAGAAATTTGACATTAAAGTGCCTAATGAACACAGGATCAACTTATTCTTTGGTGAAGTTTCAAACAGGGCCTCTTCCTGTCCCATAGTCGAGATCTTATTATCAATTCTGACATCCATAGGTTCCGCATTGCACCAGTAAGGTGATATTTCGCATCGAATCAACTTATGTTTTTGTGGTATTGCGATTCAAACAAGGAACTCTCCTGTCTCAAAAAAGATGCCTTATCACCAAACATTAATTGCTTCGTACTGCACTGAAGTTTCTGATGAGTAAAGGCCCAGCTTAAACTACTATTCCTTGGGTGATGGGATGATGTTTCGAACATTGAATCCTTCGATTTCGAAGCTGAGGTTTTACCACTGATTAACCATACAAATAAGTCCAGCACTGTTTCAACGGGAGATCATTTGGTACTGAAGCACTTAACAAACGCTGGATCAGCTTATATGGATTTTCTTTGAGGGGATAGAGTTTCCTACATGGAATCCTCCTACGCTTATTACTGTTACATTTTAGAAATTTAGATCATATTTATAGAAAAAAATGTTTCTAAAATTCGAAACAAACAAAAAATTTTTAAAATATTCTAAGATTATATTTAATGTCGATACACAGATAAAGTATTTATTAATAGTTCCTAACATTCGGAAATTTTACTAAATTAGTTCCCTGCCAAACATTTTTGCTTCAACTGATGCAAATTAAATTTAACTTAAATTACTGTGGTGGCTTTGAATATAACTTAAGCCAAAATATTTTGCCTCAAACTGAAATATAATTGACAGCTCACTTCATCTTTTGATCCCAATGAATAAAGATATTTAAATTTTTGAATGACTATTCTAAGTCTTAATTAATGTCTAAAAGTATCCTATTTGCTTCATAGTTACTCATTTTATACTTTAACATAAATTTGACTGCTTCATTCTCCTAACAAACTCTACTATTTATCCAATTTTTCACCTTTTCACTTTTGCTGTGAATTAAAAGGCTTCATAATTCAAGACATGTCCCCTTTTTTATTTCATCTATTTCTTTTTAGTTTTTAAATGAATAAATTTTCTAAAATGCAAAGAAAAATAGTAAAATATTAATTTTGAGCATCTTTCTAAATATTTAAAAGAAGTCTTCTAATAAAATCAGCGATTTTGCAGTCATTCAGATGAAGAGTACTAGTTAATGCATATGTATTATTCTATAATCAATTATACTTGTATAATAATAGTTTTAATACAACAAAGATGTATTTAATAATTTATTTATACCTATTTTTATTGTTTTATATTTGGTGTAGAGGAGTATTAAGAATTTGCTAACTAAATTTTGGACAATTATTGGCTAAAATTCCTTGAAATTACATAAAAATACACTATTTCCGCTGTTTTAAGCTGTTTCGTTGTTTATAATATTTATTCCTACTCAAATCAGATCTTTCATTCATCTGAAGTTTACTAAGACATGTTGTTTCAGTCATTTCATGCTAGTGCATGGCTCAATAGGATATTCTAAAAACTAAAAAAATAAAAGAAACTATTTTTTTTTCTCAAATGTTTTGTGTGAGTTAATTCTGATCATAATGGTTCAGCATATACAGGTGGTGAAAGGGAACATAAAACAGTAAAATTTATATAGCATAACTAATAAGATGCAACACGACTTTGGCATTCAGAACTGCTTTCCATGCTTTTGAAATGGATAACCAGAAATACTGTGCTACTTATTAGTAATTCAGGGATCATTTTTTTTTTCAAAAAAGTGGAAATTCCTTAAATGATGAAGATTGAAAGTGTTCTAAAATAATCGTCTTCCACACTGTTTGCAAGAATTTAATAATATTAACATTAGGTTATGATTTATGTCATGATACCCGTAAAGTCTTTGGTATTCTAATGTATTCTGATGATGATTAGGTATGTGCCAAAAATGGCATTTAGTTTAGTTTGTTTAGTTTAGTTATATTAACGTCCCGTTTAAAGCAACACGAGGGCTATTTTGGGATGAACCTCGTAAATTTGAACCATGGTCAGATGACGAGGACGACCCCTAAACTGGCACCCCCCTCTCCACACCAGTGGGTGTACGTTTGGCCTTAAAAAGGCGTTACACCGGTGAAACGCTCATAATTAAAATTTTTAAAAAATAGAATTTAAATAGCTATTAAAAGACTCGCTATTAAAAAATAACTTGCATATGTATTAAATGCAAAAGAAGCTAAAGGCAGAGCCATAAAAACATTGAAATAAAATAAAGAGGCTGCAGTAAATAGAAAAGGTGAAGCAGGAGAGCCTACATAATATTCCATAGTAAAAGTATAATCAAAACATAATTATTAAATAATAAAATTTGTCAAAAAGAGGCTGTTTAACTTTGAAGACAGAAAAATAAAAGTAAAATAAAAATTAAAGCATAGTAAGAAAGATAAATAAATAAATAATAGTCTTAGGTAATCCAAACTAAATGGACAGGGGAAGGGAAGCCATTATCTGCTAAACAATATCAATATTTGAAAGTCTCAATGTTAGTTGAATTAGAAGTTAAGCCGTTTTCAAACAGAAAGGATCGTAGACATTATCTGAGGTAGGTATGGTATAATATCGCATGGTATAGTGCGGTTTATTGCAACAAGGTAAAATTTAGAGCAAGCTGCGCTATTCACAAGGATTTTTAAATCGTTCTATTACTTCAAAAATGTAAATGAAATAGTAATCCATTGTAAAACGTTAAAAGTTGATATCCATGAGTTATCCCAATTTGGCACAAGGTTAAAAAAAGCTGAACTTTTAAATGCTACGAATAAAACCAATTGTTTTTAAAAACTTAAAAGGTTTTGGGTGAGGTCTCTCACCAGCCAGTTCCTGTAGACTTAAAATAGTTTCATGAAAATGAATTAAACGATCAGAAATAAAATTGCGACTTTGTGTAAGAATATGAGCAGCAGAATTGGCAACTCAACACTTCGCTCAATGAGGGATCCGCTCACCAAACAATTAATGTATGTATATGTACCCCGTGTGTCCAATACGAAGACGAACTAATTTGATGTATCTCCGTATCGGTTTGGTAAAACTGACCACATATTACTTTTTGATTGAATAGCATATAGTTCGTTGTCAACTTGATTGCCCCAATCTTTCTGGCACTTTCCGCAGATATATCGTTTGATATATCCTGAAATATCACAGAAGGGAATACGGAAATTAAGAGATACTGAAGCTAATTTGGCAGCTTGATCTGCAAGCTCATTGCAATAGATTCCGAATTGACTAAGTACCCAGCAGAAAATTACGTCAAAGCCTCCGTTCAATAGTGCTGATTGTTCCATGATTTGTGCAACAATCGGAGGATACGAATAATCAAAATTTTGTAATTGTTGCCAAATGTATTACCTGAGATAAGAACTTGCAGAGTAATGATGGGTCTGACATTATAACCTTAAAGAGTTGTTAATCCCATAATACAACTCCAACAAATGTTTTACTTTTTTTTAAAAAATTAAATATATATTTATAAAAAATTAATTTATAAATATAACTTAAATCATATGATATATGGTAACCATTACATAAAATTACTTGAAACTGTTTTGGAAGGGATAAATTGGAAGTAATATTCGTACATAATTTATTTGGAAAATCATTGGCAGCTTCTTAGAGGATGAAGACGGAAAGCTCTCTAAAATATTCGTCTCCCACTCTGATCACAAGAACTTAATAATAGATTTTTAAGATTCAGTGATAATTTATATTATTTTAGAAGTGAAACTCCATCTTGTACTCGGAAAACCAGTCCTGAATTCTGTGAGTTGAACGAATAGGAGTATATTTTTGGGGGAGGCTTGTATTTGGGAATTGTCATCGCTATTAGGAAGAAAGCTGGAACAAAGGATTAGCCATTTTCACACAGAAGGATCACATTGGCATTGCCTGAGAAACGAACTTGCAAAATAATTATGAATCTTGCATTTTATCACAATGTGGCTGTCCACATTTTGATAACACAACTCCAGGCATTGTGTTACTCCAGAAAAATGCATAATAATGCCACTAGAAATTAACTAGGAATTGCGGCGGCTAAATCGGTAGAGCATTTTGTTTCTGATTAGTTAGTCCATGGTTCGAATGCCACCCAAAACGTTTTATCTAAAGACTAGAATCCTTTTATTTGAAATTTTATCTATTTTTTATATGAGATATGGAAGATTCCAGATTTTTCTTAAATATTCAAGTTGGATTATTTTCGAACAGTCTATATATGTATAAAAGTTTAGCCCCATCAACGATAGGTAAGTTCTCAGTCACGTTCTGCTGAGAGTTACATCGTTTTAATAGATAGTATATTCTGTTTAAACTAATGGCTAGATTCTTTGTACATTCATGGCAATGTAATTCAAAATTAACACACAGGTCATATCTAATATATCATACGATTTACTAGCACTTAAATTGTTCTTTATAAACATTTCACCTTCAATAATTTTACTAATTACATCGAAGAAATGTAGAATAAATTCAACATATGTATAAATATTATTATAGCATTTCTACTAATTAAAAATAAATGTCATCCTGCTGTAATTTTAAATTATCTGGAATAAAATAAGTTAATTTTTGCTATGCCATAACATGATTGTTTCTCTTAAAAAAACAATTGACAAAATCATTCAAAATTACCAAAAGTCAGAAGCAAAATATTAAAAGGAATTATTGATTATGTAAAGCTTTCTCTAACTAAAAAAATGAATTTATTTTGATGTATTCTTGAACATTAGAGCTTAGAAACTTTTGAATTGTATTTATTGCCTCCTTTTTTAAATTTAAATAGTTCATGCAATTACTTATAAAACGCGTTTGAAACGAAAGTTACGAACTTGCTTTATTGATATATTCTCCGTTTGCTCAAAAAAAATTTTATCATATATTTCTTTAAAAAATTATTTTCCGATTTTCTTATAGAATTATCTAAAAAAAAAATTTTTTTTCATTTTCATTTTGTCTTACTATTATATATATTAACTTTTATAATGATTTTTTAAGATAAGTATCAATTGAAAACAGTAATGTATTAACTTTTATCATAATTTCCTGAGCTAAGTATAAATTGAAAATATTTTAATTCTTACATTAAAAACCTAATTTTTTAATGAATAATTATTAGTTTTAATATTACATCAAGCTAAGGTAGGTTGCAATTATCCATCCTTTATATCAATTCCCGATGCCAATTTATTCATTTCGAACCTATATTATTTAATTCCGTTTACTTTTTGTACCTATATCACTTCTTGCAGAAAGAATTGCTTTTTGCTGAATTTATGTTTTTCTGAAAAAAGAAGCCGATAATAAAAACCATAAAAAAAAGAATAAAGACTCAAAATTGGATTTTTTGGAAAAACACCAGAGTATTCGATTCTCTGAAACTTATTTGAAATGTTCTTGCAACCTGATTTTATCGAGGCAGCTGCTTTTCATCTACAGCTGTTGGTTCTACAAATTTCGCTCACTGAGGGTTGTTTAAAGGACTCTTAAAAAATGCCTAAACGCTTTTTTAGGAAAAAAACTTTCAAGATTGCCAATTTGTAAAACAAAATTTTTTCCCTAATTATATATAAATTTTAGTTTACTAATTAAAAATTACTAATTAAATTATTATCAAAAATCTACAAAAATGTAATTATAAAGCATTTTTATAAACTTTTAATAAACGTAATAAAATACATTCACATATAAATAGCCGCCAACAAATAATGGTTTTAACTTAGCTATGAAAATAAACTCTGTTTAGCTTAATGTGACCATTTCATCGATATTCTATTCCTTCAATGGCATTTTGATTTATTCTGGAAAAAAATATTTCAGATTTTTGTTAGATATTTTGCTGTTTATTTGATTTCTAGTCAAGTAATCGAGATAATTCACTATTGTCACAACAAATTTTATTTCTTTATCGTTAATACATATATCATACTGTGAGCTGATTTCTCATGTATTGTAAAACAATACATTTATTAGATAGTACACGAATAAAGCTACAGCACAATTTAACTTTAATTCTTCGGATGACTATATACTATTTTTCAAACTCATGGCTTTATCAATGTTGCCTGTCTAAATCTAACATTTCTTGTATCCTCGACACGTAAGAAATGAAATCTACGATTTTAAATAGGAAATTATACGATTTTGATAAGGAAATTGTCATCCGTTTATCTCATTATTTATAAAACATTTTCCATTTTTATTGCATTTTCTTTACTTGATATGATAAATATCTAATTTCTTAGCCGTTCAGACTGAAAGTAGCATAAACACAGCACAATATATCTTATCCTTTTATACATAGATCAAATTTCCTGTCCGAAATAACATGTAAATCAAAGCTGGAATCAATTTAATGAATATTTAATTTGACCCAACATAATTTTTATACCTGAACTCCAAATATCTGACATTATTCTATGTTCATTTTGTAATTCCCATCTGTATACAAATTTTAAATCTAATGGATTGAAAATGTGACGAATTTTTTTAAAAATATGGTAAATAGAATTAAATTGCTTTTTTTGAAAAAAAAAACATATTGGATTCTATTTCCCTGCTTGATTAGTACTTAACGTTTTAATAGTTTCTGAACAACACATGTTCTGTAAACATACTTTTAGAATAAATAAAGCTCCCCTCTAAATTTCTATTCTTTGTTAACACTAATATTTACATTGAAACAAGTATGTTTGTGACTAAAATATATCAAAAATGTACAATGACAATACTTCACATTTTGCACTTCCACTTTTATCCAAATAATTCTTTATAAAGAAAGGCTTAAATAATAACTCAATATTTACTTTGAAGATGCCATTATTGTAAAAGTTTAGATCCATTTACCTCCTTACCTTCATATCCATTCGAAATATTGTTTATCACTATTGTAAATCTAAATTAAAACATTTAAAATCTATAACCCGATCAAAATATTGCACACTTAAACGCTTCAGTTATTTCATGGATAATGGCACACTCAAGCATTTCATTTATTTAATGGATAATAGAACACTGAAACAAATATTTTATGGATAATTGCACATTTAAGTATCTCAAAAATTTTATGTATAATTAATGTGTCAGCGTACTCTCGAAAAGGCACATGCTGACATTTTTGTTACCTTGTTAGATGACAAAAAATAGCTAAGGAATAATATCAGTTACAACATCTCTTTTGAACTGTTAACCTAAATATATAGACGAGAGTATGAAATAATTTGTTGTCCAGGGTTCCAGGCTATCCATACTTCAGACAGACATAGCAGGACTAGTTTGCCATGAATTGTCTTAAAGGTGGTTCAAATACAATGTCAGGTTCTTCATTTAAGTGACTAATTAACAATAAAATAAAACATAATCCACTTTAAAAGAAAATTAAGGAAAACAGTTAAAATCATATAACACTAACATATTTCGTTGGTTTAAGACAATCTCGCACAAGTTTTCTTCATTTTTACGCAACTACACTCTTATATACATACATACATATATATATGACGTTTTGATTAGCTGAGTTTGAAGCTGAAAATCGTGTTGGCAATGAAGCATAAATAGCAATTTTCATTTTTTTTTTAGTTGACAAAAACGTTTTGCAGCTTTTGTCAATTTTGAAAGGAAAAAAACATTGTGTTATTTAAAGTTGAGCCATGCATATTAATATAATCACATGATCAAAAAAATTATCACATGAAATTGACGATAACAGATTTAAATTTTTTTATGCATATTTAGTTAATGTGGGATTATTTTTTGATAATACATCAATTACTTCAAAGAAGTCACAATTTTATTTTTCAATTCCTTTTTCTATACTTAATACATCTACTGCATTTAATCATTCTGAACACATGCTTGATAATTCTTTATAAATTTTTATTTGCTGAAACAGATCTCAGTACTTGCTGTAGTAACTGGAAATGTAAACAAAAGTTTAAATTTAGAAATAATTCATTATAATTATTATTTATTATGCATTCCAATATGCCTTGTGGGTTATTTACATCTCTTTCATTCAAAATCAAATCCAGTAACAGACATGTTTCTTGGATTAGGTTTCTATCTACATATGTGTTATAAAACTTTACAAAGTTTTTGAAACATTTCTCTGATTTATGTTTTTTAGCTTTTTTACAAAAGGACTGCAATCAGTTCTAATACAGTCCTGTGTAAAACAATGTGAATAATAAAATTATAAAAAAATTAAATAAATAATACTAAGGAATTTTTTTTGTTTAAGCCTTATATTTTAAGTGGTTATAAAAGAATTAATCGAAACAATAGTGACGATAAATAGGAAGTGGAAGTTATGTCACAAAATAATTGAAGAGTTTGCTGCAAAAAAGAGGTAGCTCCAATTATTCAAATTTATAGTAATCCATAAAAAAAAACATCTGAAAATTCTAAATTCCGATGATATAAACAGGTACATCCCTTGAGTAACATGACAACTAAGACTGGAGCTACATCTTTTTGGCATCAAGTGAACAAGGATTTTTTTTTACATCATGTAACTGTAAAATAGTGCATGTAACTCTAAATCTTCCCAATACGGGGCTACATCCTTTTTGAATCAAACCCTTAAATAATATTTTATTATTGTTTAGTCGCCAAATACGAGTCTATATGGTGAGTTTTAAAAAATGATTTCTTTTCTTTTTATTAGAAAGCTTAAAGACGTGTAACATCTCAATGCTTAAACAATAATGCGTCACCTGTCTATACTGAAAATCAGAAATCAGAAGCTCTCCCTTCCAAAACATCATTAAAGATTTTCCATTATTTTCGGGTACGTGTTTGCAAAAATTCAAAAGCAAAGTTGTTACATTATCTTAGGAATGGAGTTTGAAAGGTACAGGAATTTACGAGCATTATCGATTTTAGAATGTTTTGAAGTGCTCCAATGTCACCCTAACTATTTTTTCTTAGTGAAAAAATGATAATAAAGAATATAAAGCATTTAAAAAGTGACAGTTGAAATGTTTTCAAAAAAGAAATAAAAATTGCTCTCTTTTAGCTCTTAAAAAAGCAATTACATATCTGTATGACCTGAGAACTTTTGAATTTTTTTATTTCCTATCTTTACACTTATATATTCTTTTTTCTTAATTATAATCCCTTCGAAAAACATATTTAAAACAAACAAATTTAACTAAAATGAAATTCCTTTATTTTTAATTAAAAGCTGAAAACATTAAAATTATCATTTGGAATAGAAAACTGTTTCAAATTATCTTTCGAAATTCCATTTTCATGCACTTAAAAAACACAAAACCGTATATAAAATTAAGAAATGTTATCCGTCGTTAATAATTCAAAAGAATATCTAAAACTGAATTCAACCAAACTTAAACTTTACAAATTCTTGTTCATTTAAGCTAATATTGGTTTGATTTCCTTTAATTAGTTTTAGTTCTGTTAATGCTGTTTTCGAAGCAATCTGAACACTATTTTTTAAAGACGAATCTAGCAATTTAAAATTATGTTCAAGTAATGACATTTTCAATTCTGATTGAAACATAATTAATTTCCTAATTTTTGCTTAATATTACATATAAAACACGCTTAATATTTTTATTTAAAAAATTTCTGCATTTTGAGGAATTTATAAAAGCATATTTGGAAAAAAATCTCTTTATCTTTTTTTTAACTGTTTCAACTATTTTTTAATTAAAGGCAAAGTAAATATCTAATAATTGTGACAGCATTTTCACTTTTTAAATAGAA
Source organism: Argiope trifasciata (assembly GCA_026543055.1). Classification (NCBI taxonomy): domain Eukaryota; kingdom Metazoa; phylum Arthropoda; class Arachnida; order Araneae; family Araneidae; genus Argiope; species Argiope trifasciata. The sequence continues at coordinate 1,032,414 of JAPMOQ010042324.1, read as the reverse complement.
ATGTTTTGAACCTCATCGAAGTGTTGATAGAATTATCGTTTAAATTTCAATACTTTAACTCAAAAAAAGGAGTAGTAAATCATCCGATTATCAGAAAAAAACTGTACGCGTTAATTACATTCCTTTTGTAAAATCCTATGTTCCCTATTCAATTCAATTATTGAAATTAATTGAAGCGTAAAACTGAAATCCTGCCATCTTAGATGAATCTACATCCATTCATCTGAAAGGAATTCTAAAACGTGATTAAATCCTTTAACATTTTCAAATGCATTCTTTTTTTCACTGCTAATGCTATCTTTAAGAGGAAATTAATTCAAAAATCTTCAAGATTAGATTGTTAAAATAAACTAAATGTAAAATCCTTAATTTTAAATCCTTTTTTATATTGTAATAAATTAATTAAGGAATCGTCAATAAAATACAAAAAATTAGCAATGCTTTTCACTTTTTTACATTTTTTTTTATTTAATATCTTGAAGAATTAGAGAAAATCGATAAAGAGGATCCTTTGGAATATGGGAATATACACCTAAAAGAAAATGCACAAAATTTCCATTATAGTTTCTTGTATTTAAAATTATACTAAATTTTTTGTGGGATATTATTCGATAACGGCTGAAATATTAACGCGCAAAATTGATTTCTAAATCATCTTCAAATTCAAAAATAAATAAATTTCTTAAAAGAAACATTGAGATTTCTGGAATTTATACAATCATGAAAAAATATTTTAAACATAATTGATGACAAAGTCTTTTCCTGTAGTAATAATATTAAACACGCTTCTATTGTTTCGATAAATATTTAACCACGCATTTTTTTCAGTGTGTATGGATAACAAAAGGATGTTATGTCTAAAAGTCTTTTCGTCATTATCATTCAGAACCTTTTAAAGTGCCATTACTCTATCTTATTTCATTGATTTTCTTTGTATTCCCCAAATAAATATGCATATAAGATATTATTGTGACAAACCAGAAATGAGAAGAAATTATGAAATATACACCATATTCATAGAAGACCAAAACAACTAGTTTTCGTAGCAAAAAACTAAAGAGGAAAATAAACACTCTAATGTTTGCTTTTGTAGAGTCACATAAAAACTATTACCTGACTTTAGCAAGTTGAGGTTTGTGGTATTGAAATTATGTATTAAGTGACAAATCAATTTTAATACATAGAAAAAGTATTGAAATTAATATATTCCATATATCTCTGCGTTTCACTCTATCATAATACGTTTTTAAAAAAACAATATTTATAGAAAGATGGTAAAATTATGACGAAATGGAAAATTGAAATTTATTACAATCCCAGTATTTTTTTATATGTTCCTCTCTTCGTTTTAAACTTATTTTTTCATTTCCCAAATGCACTGGTCTGTTAGAAATAAGTGCTCAGTAGCCAGCTGTCTATATGAAAATATTCATATACTTTCAAGCAAAAAATCATAATTAAAATCTTTATTTCGTTTATTCATGACAATTTTTGTAAGAAATTTTTAAAAAGACAGATTAGAAAATTTTTAATTTTTTTTTCTCCCTCAAAAATAAATTTATTGATTGTTGTCCTTTGTAACAATAAAAACTATTGGAAATAAGCGCAGACAGCTAAAACTTTTATCTTAGAAATAATAGAATGCTTTCCCTTGAATTTATGAGTCAGTATTTCTCTATTGTGGATATAAATTACCTTTGTTTAGTATAATTAGCTTGCAAGAACTCAATTAAAAGAAACTGTCAGAATAAAAGTGAAGAAATTTATGAATCCATTTTTGTTTCCTAATTATGCGACCAAGTTAAATGAACTTGCTTCATTCTAGCATTAAAAATTAAGAATAAACAATCAAGCCCAAATATTTTTGGAAGAAATATTAGTCCAAAGGCATGGATAATTATAATTTTTGAATAAGAATTCAAATCATTTTTCTAAGAACAATATTACTTATTTGAGATCGTTAAATAGAACCACTCTTAAATGATTAAATTAAGTGAACTATACAATCTTGTGTTGAATATTTGTTGTACTATTGATTTAAAAGTAAAGTTTTAGATATTCAAATATACATTTTAAAGGAAGAAGACTGAAATCAACTTTTTACATTTTTCTAATAAGATGTACAGTTCTTGCAACACCGTTCTTATTTCATTTAATAAGAAAATACTTTTGTCATGCCTTAATTTACTTTCCCATAAAGAAATAAAATAATCTATAGAAATTCTAACTGCTCTACGGAATATTTCACTTCTTTATCTTTAGTTATGTGTCTTAGCTCCAGTGGTTAGTAATCAATTTTTAACAAAGAAACTTCTTTGAAATCAACTGAAGTTCTTATTTTTCAAGAACCTGAAAAAGGGAAATACTTTCCTCTATTTCCAACAATACCTTGTGATCTTCTAAATTAAAAGCTAGGTGACTTTTTAGAATACTGTACGCAACCAGGAATACTTCTAAAATTCTTCCTAAAATCTGCCTTTTCAACAGGTTCTCGTGATTTCTTCAGCTAAAACTTAAGTGGCTTATTTGGAATACTGTACGCAATTAGGAATACTTTGTTATTTATTATATATATTTATTATCTCCATTTGCAAGCATAAGTAACGGACAAGACAGAAAAAACATTTATGCATTGATAATAATTATTTTTCATTCAGGTGAACCTTTTGATGTGGTGTCTCATATATTTTTAATTGTATTGTGAAACCTCTCTTGGATATAAGATAAGGACGTTTCCCTCAAGGGGGTTGATTTTATGTGTATCAAGTCCACATCCATTCCAGTTTAAATATAATTATATTTAATTCGTTGTACAAAGCAAAGCGAGGGATATTTTGAGATTAAACTCATTTTAAACCACGATCAAATAATGGGAACGACATTTGATCCTGTATCACTTTTTCACGCAATAAAAAAACAACTACTTCATAGGATCGGATTTCGAACCAACAATCCTCTGATTTGTTTTCAATCCATGTAACCGTTCCTATTTTCATTAAAAAATTAGTTTCTAGTGTATACTTTAACATTTTAATTAAAAGCTAAATATCGAAATGTTTTTTCATCACGCCGAAATCATGAAAACCTCAAAGTCAAAGTCAAAGCACTTAATCTGAAATATCGTTCTCTAGCTCTTTGAAAAGTGCCATTTAGGAGACCAATATGAAATGTTACAGACTATTCTTTCGCTAAACTGTAATTAGCGAAAGAAACTTGATATGTTTAGGAGTTCTTCATATGATGTTCTGCTTGTTGTTATGTATGATGTTTTAAGTTCAAAAACTTTAGAAGAAAGAATGTGTTTGCAAAAAGTGTTAAATAAATTACAATAAAGAAAAACCAGATGAATATGAAGGAAATTATATAAGTTTATTCAAATTTTCTTTTCCCTGAATACGGATTCAGATTTTCACAATCATCAGAGCGAATGACGGACAAATGGAACCAATTTCAACTCCGAAGTGCGATTTGTGCAAACAAATGTGGTAAAGGTTAATCAGCTTCTATGTTTGGTAAAGAGATGGTTTCTTTCTAACAAATTAATAATGTCATTTATATTTGCAGTATTTTATTTGATTTCTTTCTTTATGTGGCTGAAACCATTTTTTCATATTGCCATTATCAATAAGGTTTTAGAATATTTTTTCCTTTCCTGAAGCGTTATATTATGAAAATTTAGTTGAATTGTGTGTTTCCGATAATAATAAAATTTAATATTTTAATCGATTATGATTTAATTATAAGTACTTTCCTTTCATAATAAAGAAAAATGTATAACGTGATTTTTATATTGAAAGCCTTTTAATATCTATTAAAGAATATACTAAAAATTATTTTCTTTTTGAAATAAGTTCTAATATCCATTTGAGAAGAAAAAAATTTCTATTAAAATGAAAAACATAAATTGCGAAACATTTTGAATGCAGAATCTCAAATTTAGTTAATCTTTAATGTGTTTCTTTAAGCATTTTTAAAGCTATATAATGAATAGTTGACTTATTATATCATAGTTATTTTATTCTGTTTCATTCTGTCCTTAAGAATGAAAACACAGCTAAGATATTTAAAGAATGTTTGATATTTGTTTTTCAAACTTTTTCATGCATATTTTCATTCTGAATTTTGTAATTATGTGAACGGTTAGGATATATTAATGGTATTTAAAATTTACTTGGAATATTTCTATCAGTAAACATTTGATTTCTTCTTTATCATACGATTAATTAATAAAAGGATGTGTTTTTTTTAAATTTTTATTTGATCTAAACGTATATATCTTATAAAAGTTTTCATTCATATGAATTCGCATGTGTATTGGATGTTTAGTCGAATATTGAACATCATTACTTACTGGCATTTTAGAAATCCAGATTCCTATATTTATAATATATGCTATTTGCGTAGGGAATCGGAATGTATATCTGCATTTTGTGAAAAAATGTATGCAACATGGAGATTTGTGAGTGGAATATCCACACTTTTAATGATGTTATGGTTGCATAGTCTTTATTCACAGTAAAGTTGCAGTTGCGAGGCTTTTCAAATCAACCACATGGCTTTAAAGTCTACTACAACTCAATACTTAAAATAGTTTGATAAATGTCTTAAAATAAAAACAATTAATTGAAATTAAATTAAATTGATTCGGGAGAATATGAATCGATAAGAGGTGGTAATAAAAAAGGAAATATTGATTTTATTGAACAATTTTTACAGTATAATTGTATATTTTGTTTCACGGGATAAAAGGCTTCTTATATTTTAAAATTAATATAGTTTAATGTAGGTTTAATTAGTTAGAACAAGTAATAATGCTTCAATTTTGCGGTTATAATTTTCCTTAAAAAGGCATCTTTTTATATTAAGCAATTCTATTTTTCCAAGTTTCCAAGTAATGGCATATTTTTTTCATTACTAGCTGTGAATAAATTTATCTTTTACAGTATATTTTTTAAAGTACACTTCTTAATCGTGTTGTAATAACTGTTCTGCAGATTTTATATCGACTCTTTTTATCAATTTTAATTTATTATTTGAAATCCTTTCTTACCGTAAGATTCCACTATTGAATGCTTCCACAACTTTTTCTTTGGACTCTAAAGCATGCATAAGTATAAAAGTAAACAACTGAATGAAGCATCTGTCGAAGATAATAGGATTATAAAGGATAAATATGAAGGGAAAAATGCGTCTCATTCCTATCTGTTTCGGGTGAAGTTAATAGCACCATATGCTGGTTAATATTTCGTTATATCATTTTTTTCCATTGCTATGTGACGCAAAGCTTAACAAACTTGTTAAACTGTTGCTTAGCAAGTTTGCAAACAATTAACGAACTTTTTTATAGTCATGGAGGCAGAGATACAGTTCCATGCCTCATATTCGCTTTATAGACCTTTTACTCTTAATGCAAGCATTAAAAAAATTAAATGGGCAAAGAAAAAATCATATTTGGCCAAACCGATGTAGTTAAATATGAAATAAAGATTGGAAAGAATGTGAATATTAATATTAAAATAACATTACAGTTTCTTAAACAATGGTACAAGTAATTCTAATACATCCCAACTTTTCGACTCCTTACAGTTATGGTTACCATTTTCGGCAATGATTATGATTTTTACACTGCTAAATATTGGTGTGTGTGTTTTAAAACTGGCTGCGCCAGTGAATAGGATGTAGAGCATAATGCATGTGTTGCCTTCGGTATCTGTAGAAGGCTCCGGGCAGAATTTTTCAAGTTATAAAAATATCCTACAGTTTCGCTAGCAGCGGGACCAGGAACCTAATAGTTTTGCTAGCGCATTGAATATAAGGACTATGTGGATAACAGGAACAATACATAAACAATCGAAAAGAAAAAATGCAAAATCAGATCTTTAAGTCGATTTTCTCATCGAAATTAATCTATTTCATATTCTCACCTCACACCGGACACACACTTAGAAGTAATAAAATCCTTCTCTATTTAAAATGTCAAACAATCATTTTTTCTAATTTAATTAAGTTGTAAAAAATACATATATTCCACTCACCCTCCATACATTCAGCAGGTTCGAAATACTACCTTCCTTTCCATTCACCTGACATCAATTCTTGCACATTTGCAGACTTGACAAATTATTAAAGGGGACCAACACTTAGAGCACCAAAAGAAATACAACTGCGAAGAATTCCCTTGCAGCTGACTTTTAAAATAAGAATACAGACAATTTCATAAAGTTAGAATACAGACGATTTCATAAAGTTAGAATACAGACGATTTCATAAAGTTAGAATACAGACGATTTTAAATTGCATTCTGACGATTAAAAATTGCAGAAGAATAAATATTTGCCGTTCGTATTCACATCGAAAACAAAATTGAAGTGTCTTATTAATTGTAAAAAAAAACTTTTAAGTATAATAAGGAACAAAATTAAAATTTTTAATCGATATTTTTTATTATCTTTTATTTAACATTCTTCCTAAAATAGTTGTAATTCAAATACAACTCAACCATTATAAAAAGTATTAAACAAAACGGCATTAGGGTTGCTAGAGGAGCGTTCCGTAGGGTTCCGATACTGACGACAAACTCGGGGGGTACACTAATCTTCACTTTAACCAATTAAACTTTCTATGAATGTTTAACATTTTTTGACTTTGTAAGATTCTTTCTTTTAACTTTCTAATAAAATTTTGGTTATTTTTTATTTCATACATAATTGTATCATATTACCTTTTTAATAAGTCTTTAAATATTATTGGTAGATAGTATGCAAATTCAGAAGTATTGATGTCATTCAATCAGTTTCCGAAGCAAAAAACAAAATTTTCAATTGATAATCTATATTTAAATATTAAGAATACAAATCTAGGATAAACCGCATCGTTAAACAAAAAAAAACGTCGTAGCACTTTTTTTACGATTACTATAAAATCAGAACAATTTTACATAGATCGTTGATTTTTTAAGGTTATTAAGCGCGTAAAGATTTTTATTAATTTTTCACTCTAGTTTTTCTGTTGATAGCCTGATTTCATGCCAGATATCTCCTGACTATCAATGGTTCTCGGTTTTCTTACCATTTGCTGTTCATCGTCAGTAAGCTCGTCTTTCATTGCGTAGAACATTTTAACTTAGTAAAGTAAACTGATAATGGAGTATCGGTGCTGATATTGGGTGATATATTTTTGAATTTAATGACCAGTATATTTTGATATGTTTAGTATTTCGAGTTTTAACAATTTTTAAATCTCGCTGTAATCAAAATAATGATTATAATTATTTGACTTGCAAAGATTAGATATTAAATTTTTCAGGTACTTGTATATAATATACAAAATTTAAATTTTGAAGATAACTATTCATGTATTGAAGAGATCTTGTTTAAAGTATCTCAGAAAATTTTGAAATTTTTTGTCTCAAAACCTTGTAACAAACCTTTAGAACTCTAGAAAATCAGAACATACAAGATCTCTAGAACTTCATAAAGTGTGTTCTGGAAAATACATGAATGCCCTAGTTAAATACAGGGTGGCCCAGAAGTCACTTTACATTTTGAAAATTAAATAACTTTTTTCTATTAATATATTTCTTTTTCTCTTTTCAGAATTAAAAAATATAATCCCTGGAAATTTTTGGCATGGATAAGTTTACAACAGAACAACGAGTGATGATAATTGAATTTTACTTTGAAAATGGACGGTCAATTGTTGCAACGCAAACATCGTATATGCGCCATTTTAATGTTCGACATACCCCTAGTAGGCCTGCAATAAGGAACTTAGTGACGCGTTTTCAACAGCATGGCTCTGTAAGTTTTGAAAATTTCGAACATTTTGAAAATTAAATAACTTTTTCTTAAATGACTGTATTGACTCTGTTGCAACAATTGACCGTCCATTTTCAAAGTAAAATTCAATTATCTTCACTCGTTGTTCTGTTGTAAACTTATCCATGCCAAAAATTTCCAGGGATTATATTTTTTAATTCTGAAAAGAGAAAAAGAAATATATTAATAGAAAAAAAGTTATTTAATTTTCAAAATGTAAAGTGACTTCTGGGCCACCCTGTACATCAGAATGCTTGTTAAAGTTTTTATTAAAAAACCTTTTAATTTTTTGCATTAAGTTTCACAAATGAACTTCCACACGTAGTAGTTTATTTTAATATAACGTAAAATATTATTTGGTCTACTTCCTCATCTGCTGACAGGAAGTTGACATCATCTGACAGAGATATAGATAAATTCGTCTTTTCTTACCCCAATGCAAATTCAATGTTACTCAAACATTTGGCCAAGCTGTACTGGCTAGCTATAGTGGACCAACCATAGATTGAGTAAATCTGTTTCACAAATAGTAAATTGTAACTCCATTGAACTCGATTCCGCATATAAATTGCAGCTATTTACCTCAGTTACCGAGTGTTAATATATAAACAATGAGTGAACCATGTTTGACAATATTATATTAGAATTAAGCCCACACAGGTAACTTGTGGCCTACTGAGCTCTTAGAAATAATTTAATTACATTCGGTTGAATGCAAAAGCTAAACGTACCATTTCAATAGTGGTAAAACGCAGTTTCTGTGAACATCAAATTATTTGATTAATCCATGTTTGAAACCCGTTTCTGAAATGCCGGGTAGTTTAACATTTAAATTTTCTCTAAAGTTAGAGAAATAAAGCTAGGATTCTTTCTGAATTAACGCCGGCCTATTCTGGAAGATTGAGAGTTTTCATAAATTATGAACTTCATATGTGACAAGGTTACCAAATTTCTTTATTTAAACAAACAAGATAAATTCTCAATTACATAGAAAAGAAACCTTTCATTGATCTCATAGAATCACATTTAACCTATTTACTTTCGAGTACCATTCTTTCGTAATCCTATTCCATTTCGTAATTCTACTTCCATGAATACTTGAGTGAGTTGAGTTTCAAGTTGATATAAATGTTTCATGGACAACTTTTGCACTCTTAATATGTATTAGAATGGTTAAGTGCAGATAGGAACAGAAAGGGTAGATCAAATCGAAAGAAGGAAGTTTTGTTTGACTTTCTTTTTTTGTTAATAAAAGGCGGCCAGTACCAGCTGATTGGTAAAAGTGTGGAATTGTATCTACTAGGTATTTTTCTGTCCTCTATGCGCTCAATTTTGTGAAGAATCTTAACTTACTTTAAACTTCAGAAAGAACAGATTTTTTTAAGTTGAGTTCAGAACAAATTTATAGCCTCTTATAAAACACACTTAAAATAAACCTAACATGCCTATCCCCGTATACGTAGAAGTTTGAATTTAAATTTCTTTCATCTCTTCTTTTGTCGTAAAACAATTTCAGCTAAATTAGTGAAAGCAAAATATGAAACTTTTCCCAAAAATCAACTTAAAAAGATTGAATATTTAACATTTTGTAAGTTAGATATTTGATGAATAAATTGTGATTGTTTCGCTGACTTTTTCTTTAAATATTCATGAGCTAGGGCCACATAACTAGTTATCATTACAAAGAAAAAATATTTTATCTTATTTATATAATGAATTCCGACAAATTATAAGAAACGCTTCGTCAATTTCAATTCTAGATTGAAATACCTTCAAAACGTGTATTGAAACGTAACTAATTTAGCTTAATTAAATATAAATAAAGTTTAAATTCATTGCAATTTAATTTTGGGAACTTTTTTCACGGTTCTGAATTAATCGTATTTTTTACTATTGTACAAAGATTCTTTAAAATGGCATGATGGCAAACAAAATAAACCAATATGTTAAATTAATTTCTAACACCTATCCTTGTGCTGGCAAAGTTCACCCTGACATTATGTCAGAATTGCAAACACAAATTTATCACTTGTTGAAAAATGCAAAAAAAAAAAAAAAAAAAATCTATTTCTTATGTGAAGGCCTTTTTGAGATAATTAGAAAAACTGAAGGAACGTCACTAAGCATTTATATTTAACGTGCAATTTATAAACTAAATCAATTGATAGTAATTAATGACTTTGTTTATATTTTTAAAATTGAAACAATATACAGCTTAAAGGTAGAAAATTATTTATTATTTATTTAAAAATTCATGCATTTCTACTAACAATATTAAATATTGATGCAAATGAAGCCAAGTAAAATATCAAGAATAAATTGAATAAAATGTTGATGTCTTAAATTATCGCTTAGTATAGTGCATGGAATAAATATGTTCATTCTGTTATTTGATTCTTATCAAAATGGAAACATATTTAAACAAATCTTTAGCACGCATCTTTTGCTCGTTAATTCAATGTCAACAAATAACTCGTGCTTTTTTTCATGGATTTCTGTGGCTTGAAAATAGGAAACTAGAGCTTACATTTTCATATTAAAGTAACCAGCGGGTGACCGAGCTCCGCTCGGAGAAAACAGGTATCGAAGCTAACTCGAAGATTTAAATTTTCAATTGTGATTTATCAAAACAATACAGGCCATAAGAAAATTTGTGAAACCATTGGTGAAAACATAACCGATTAAAGTGCACCATTGTAAACTATTCTAAACAAAGTTAGAGTTTGGAAAGGGAACTATTCTATACAAAGGTAAAGTAAAGGTAAAGATTGAAGTGTGTTGAAGTTCAATATTTTTGATAAATTTATTTAGAAAAACCAAACATATATACATACATAAGAAACATATTATAAACCTATAGCAGCATAAACATAAAACTTTATTAGTTCGCCATATTGGCTATAGATGGCAGCACGTTACCGCTTGAAAATTTAAGTAGCCATTATGGCGAACTAATAAAGTTTGAAAATATCCTATCTGTAACTCCGAACTGCTCGACCGTAGCGCTTCAAACCCGGCGCCAATCGATTCCTCGTGGCCAAAAACCCCAGACCCCCAAGTTTACCGGAGTTTATTAAATCTGGGGCGATTTTCGACTTGGCAACCATTCCTCGTATTATAGTATAAGATATCTAAATTTCACAAACTCTAAAAAAGGAAATTGTTTATATTGAAAGTATGGGGAAATATTCTAATACACTATGCTGTAAATTCATGATGAGAATATATCAAATTATCTTCTGTTACAGCATTTGATACTCGACGTCTTTTCAGAGTCTTTTGAGACGACTTTTTAAGTCCTTGAAGTTAATATGGTTAATGGCTGTTTTTTTTTGTATTCATTCTATACAGAATAACTCCACAAGATATATACCCATTAATCTGAAACATTATACAGATCGAAAAAGTAAATTTCTGTATTTATATCGAAATTTTTTTTTTAATACAATGCAATTTTTAGTTCCCGATTTATGTATAAACATTTTTTTTTAAATGCTTGAATCGGGCATATTAAGGCTTGCAGACAATGCATTCTTAAATTTTCACTTGAAATGAATGAAATTTGTACATCTCTATTCACAAAATAATCATGCATCTCTTAAAAATTCTTACACACTTTAAAGATTCTTTAAATGATAGGAAAGGATCTTCGTTCCTCAATTCCTTTATAAAATACATTTATTAATTTCAAATCACTCTTCCCACGTTTAAAAGCTGATAATTTCTATTAAACTTTTTGAATATTCTTTTTTTACTCTGTTTTCTAGTATAATTCATTTAACTTTTGTAAATTGTCTCTTAATTTTATCACTGATATTATTTAAATCATCCTGGAAATTTATTTGATACCTAAAATATCTTTTCTCCATTAATTAGATGACAAGGCATTGGCAAGGGCCATAGTTAATCTTGCTGCGTACCCGTACTTGGAAGAATTTCTTCACTTGGACATTCGTGAACCAGAAATTCTGTAACATTTAGGGTCAGAAATGGGGTAAAACTCATCATGACCAGAGTTGATGCAATGTGATTTCTGCTCAGTGTGCTGAATGTCAAAGTGGAGATACATTAGTCATGGATTAACATGGTAGAGTCAATGGATAGAACCCAGGTCCTAACTATTTAAATGGGATGGGTAAGGTGGAAAGGAAATCACTGGGCTCCAGAACGTAAGAAGTCTTTATCCTAAGTGTCCATATCCCAGCCATTTGGCATCAGTTTTCTGCTGATGACTGGTTAGAAGAAAATTCCAGCTCTGATCACCTCTGAAGATGAGGTCTATTTTCATAGTCAAGAAAATATCAAAGATGAGCTACGGATGCTTATAAACATACAACTAATTAATATTAAGCACCGTACCCATTAAAAATGGAAATGAAACCGAAGAAACCGAAGCCATATGTTCCAGTAACTTAAGCTGCTGAATGTATCTTTGAAAATGAGTCGCAAGGAAGTGCTGCAATGGCTGAGGTTTTGTGACCTCAACCAAGTCAAAGACTCGAAATCGAATGCAATATGAGTAAATGAAAAACGAAAGTCGGAAGCGAAGCTTTTGAACGTAATACGTCCCTGACTTGCTGGCATATTGACGAAGTCCTGGATACTGGGGAACAATTTGCCGGTTAGCTGTTGACTGAAAAACCCGACCTCTGACCATCAGCTTCAAAGAGGGTGTAGTACTGGCAGTTGCGCTACGCAACTCATACTTCTCTTAGAAGAAATCCTTGTAACTAAGACTCCACTCGGGCGCATTACAGTCATTTGAGTAAACGGAGGAACGCAAGGTGGTTATCCTCAAGTAACTGCAACTTGCTTCTCCCAAAAATTTATATATCCTTTTTACTTGTTTTGTTATATGTTTTATTTGCTTGTTGTGTGTATTGTGTGAGTAAATTGAAACCACTTTTCTGTTTTCCAGATGGCTGCATCATGGTTTTCTGAAGAAGAAAAAGAAATTAAGCATGTGACTCCCGAAGAGACTTCACCTGGTTGCGAGGATGCAGTGATGATGCTACCATACCTCCAAGTGGATCGGGCGGATATGCTATCTGTACTGACTTGTTTGACAGGGTGGATGTCCTCAGCCGATACGCTTGTGATCGTCACTCAATACCCGTAGCATATATCTACTTTAAATACGGGAAAAAAATTAGTAATTTTATATCTATCTCTTTACATCAGAGTTGATGCAATGGACCAAGCCCAACACCATCTGAAGCCTTACTGCGCTTTACCTTATCGGTCCTTGAAAGAGTGTTTTAAAACTTTCAATGGCTTAGTACAAAAGGCACTTCCATCCAGCAGTCCGAAACGATTAACGATTGCCAAAACTTGACCTTCAAAGGGGTTGCCAAAAATTAATCTAGTCTCCTGATCAGAACTTTATAAAGATGACTTAATAACTGGTTCCAACAAGTAAATCTAGTTTATTCTAATCAGAGAGGTCTCGGGAAAGACCAAGACCTAAATAAGTGGAAGACCTTAGATTTCAGCAGCAGCAAAAAATCTCCTCTGGCTGAAACGGTAAGAGCCGAGAATACTCTCGAACTAGATTCGATCTCTAGAATGTGTAAACATGAAGCGATGCAGGATCTGATAAAGGGATGGACTTACATCGTTAAAATGACACAAAAACTCGTAGGATTGAGCAATCAAGACCACCACTCCAATATCGCAAGCCTAATTGAAAGGGAAGTAGGAGGCAAGAAACGAATGCGTAAAAAATTCTACAATTAGAGGCAAAATTGCTACTTTGCTGAAGTGCAAAGACTGCGGGATGTAGTACCAGTCAAGTTGTGGTCATAATCCTGGAGGGCGCCAATAACCAGATAACATAGAGCTTGAAGACAGCTGAAAATCAAGCACTTTGAAATGCGCATTCGCTTGTTCTGCCAGCTTGAATGCGCGGGAGAGGCATTTGCACCCTTCCGCCTAAATTTACATCTGATGAAGTTAAGCGCGACATCATGAGATGTCCCCACCATGGATTGAGTAGGTCTGATAGCCCATATCCCAAGTTTCAAGCAGGTTTTTAAACTTGACACGGAGAATGAGCTGGCAAACCTCCTCAATTTGTGGATGAGGTTCCGCAGAGTAACCACATTTTACTGCCAAGTCCTTATCCCAAAGGCGGATGCGTCAAAGTAGGGCATGAGCATTTGGAGGTCGATTATGATTGGTAATTAACTAATGACTTTTGTACTCCAATAGAAAAGATATTATCTTGTAATATCCCCGCCTGCGAGATTAAACAAGAGTTTCTGTCATGTGATGACTTAGGAGGAATAACTTTTTGTTATCCCGTTTTCTCAGTCGCTGCATTCTCAAAGATGAGAATGACTTGACTTCACCACTACATTTGACTCAATTAGTTATGTTCACTTGTTATCCACTCCGATTGTTTTGATAATGATGTAATGCAGGGAGATCAGACTAATACTAAATATTGTATTTATTATTATATAAAGTAGGTTGTTAAAATTTATTATTACTAAATATACTTTATAGTTGCCCACAGCATACACACGATATATGTTCCTTAATATAAGTAATCAACATAAAATTAATTCGAAATTTAATTATTTAAAAATTATACCGGTTTTAAAATTTAAATTCAATAGATGTAGGGGAGTCTGCATAAAGGAAAAAATATGAAATACTTTAGGGTTATTAATTTTAACTTTTAAAAGAAGTTAACCATTCTACATTTCTACAACTAAAATAGTTATAAGACACTTTTATAAATAACAAAGATATTTTTATAGTAAGAAAGTGTATTTATAATCCTGACAAGAACAACCCTCCCTGGAATAGATATTTTGTACTTAGGAGAACTTTAAACGGAAAGATCGTGCTGTAAAAGAGCGGTAAGTAATAAATCATTTTTCCGTTTAAGTTTGAATTAAATATGAATAAAGTTAGTGAGGCTGCGAAACTTGTTAAGCGTCACGTAACTTCAACATAAAGAATCGCGGACAAAAAAATGCAACTTTTTTTTATGGTGAAAAGTTTACTTTCTCTTTAACTGCTTTTGCGTGTATTCCTCTGGAAAAAAACCGTGCCTTAAGAAATTTTACATTCAGCAAGAAATACAGAATGCTGTATTTAAAATATAAGAATATTAGATAGGATTGGGGACTTTCAAACAAGCAAAAAAATTTATCAAAGTTAAGAATCATCGTTATACGATAGTATCAACTTTATTTATGATTGTATTTATTTCCCACAATAAATGCTTGTTTAGAAATAAAATCTCACTAGAATTTGTGATTTAAAATAAGAATGATTAGAATCCTTCACAAATATTATCAAAATATAATCCTTACCTATAATAGGAAGATTCGCTAATTTACTATCCAGTTTATTTGATCCCGGAATTAATCGCCTGCTGATTGCACAGACGAATGGTCATTTTATTAATTATTTCATTTTGTAAGAAATCCATTTATATCGTATATCATCCATTACCCATCTATCTCTTATAAAAAACGTAATCATTGCTTGGTGGAAAATAAACGTACGGCAAGATACCCAACCAAAACTTATTTCAAATATTATGAATATCAATAAACTCAACATGGAACAATAAACTAGTGACAAATAGTAACATTAGTATTTTGATTATATATTGCAATTAGGAATATATAATATTTTAATTAGATTTGTGTTCGGGTTTCTTTTTGACTAAATATTCATTGGTCAACAGATGAACAGATGTACAACAGAATCATTGGTCAACTTTTTCAATGTAAAGCCTGGCTTGTTCTCCAACTCTTTCAACAATAAAATGTGATTATTTTGGGACCGTCTCATACACACATTTCAATATAGCAGGTTTTAATCTAACTGAAGTATTAATCTTTTATCATAGAAATGTTTATTTCTTATAAAATTGTATGTAAACAATATTTGCTCTTTCGTGTGGGCCACGGTGGCCTGGTGGTAAGGTCTCGTTCTCGGGACCGGAGGGCTCCAAGTTTGAGACTCGATTCCACCGAAGAATCGTTGTGTGAGGGGGTCTCTTTCACATTAAATCTGTCAGGCCAAACGTCCTCCCTCTGGTGTGGTGTGGTGAGGGGGGTACCAGTTCAGGTGTCGTCCTCGTCATCTGATCTTGGTTAAAAATTACGAGGTCCGTCCCAAAATAGCCCTCGTGTTGCTTTAAACGGGACATTAATATAACTAAACTAAACAAACTAAACTTTGCTCTTTCGTAAATCAATTAATCAGATAAATTAAGCTCAAACTTTCAAGTGCATAACTGTTGAAGCTAAAAGTAACTATGGTGTAATTGTATAATGACTTTTTATTTGTATTTCTACTATTCTCTTAAATTCTCTTTTTCTTCCTTCTTCTCTCTCTCTCATTTGGCTCAGTATGGACAGATATAAAGTTTTCGCGCCATAAAACAACACAAAACCAAACTCTCTCTCTCTCTCTCTCTCTCTCTCTCTCTCTCTCTCTCTCTCTCTGTCTGTCTGTCTGTCTGTCTGTCTGTCTGTGTGTGTGTGTGTGTGTGTCTTTCTCTCTCTCTCTGTGTGTCTTTCTCACTCTCTTTCTCTCTCTCTCTCTCTCTGTGTGTGTGTGTGTGTGCACGCGTTGGTGCGTGCGCGTCAGAAATAATGAAGAGAATTTCTATTATATCATACTCTTTTTTTTCATCAATAAGATTTTTAAATTTTTCTTCTACCAAACAATTTTTCAAATAATTACATTGAATCCGGTCTACACCACCAGCATGAAAACATAAAGTTAGTAGAAATACATTCTTGTTTTTCGTACTTTTAAATTAAAATTTTATCTTATAAAAGGAAAGACACTTGGGATTTTGGCATAATTTGACACAGATCAAAGTAAGACAGTTAAACTTAACGTAATTGGACCTTAAGATAGGCAAATCCAAATGTATGTGTTGCTTAGAATTTGAAAAGTTCTTATATTGGAATCTAGCAGAAAATTCGAATTTCAAATCTATGCAATATTTTCTATGCATAGATTTGCATCTATTTATCTCATTTTATATAAATCTCTTATATTTTAAAATGTTTAATGATTTTTTAATGTTCTTTGTATAGTGTTTTTGCGGAAGAATAGAAATTTCTTCAAAATAAGGTCTATTTTTGAGGAAGTATAAAATGGCTTCATTTAGAATTGGGATTACCCGTATCTGTCTCAACATCTGTTTCTCTCTCTGTATATAACGGTGAAAATATTATATGTGCAATGTTTTTTGATGATTAATGTAATTTTTTGCTCGAAAAAAACATTGAAAATCCCTGAAACTTAGGGTTTACTTGAGGCAAAAGATTAAATACTTTAAGATTTTTTCCTTGTAGAATTAATTCTCAAAATCAATGAAAGAAATAAATTTATTTACAAAAAAATATAAGATTTAAAAAATTAGTGTATTCAATTATAATAAATCTGAAAAACACCCATAACTCAATAGCAAATAAATATTTACCGAGTATTTAAAGATATATAATTTCTAAATTCATAATCCTTGTATGGCTAAACTGTAATAATAGAACAAATTTGCCTCATTTTTGTAAACAAAAACTTATGGTATTACATGTAAAAAGTAAATCAACAGTGATATAAAGTATATGCTTTCCGACATGTCTTGTTTTTATATTGTCCAAATGAAACTCCCTTAATAAGAAATAGTTATTAAAGAAACCATAAAGTATTCTATATCTGCAATCTTAAGTTTTGGAGGATTTACTATTGAAAACTGATATCCTAACAGATAAGAAGTATTAAAATAGATAACTGAAATTCAACGCAAATAATGATTTTTAATTCTTTCATGATGGAAATATATATAAATAAATATATTGCAACTCTATAAATTGCAACATTCGTTATATAGCATGCGCGATAAAAAAAGTATTTCAAGAGATTTACAGGCTAAGTCGTTACTCTCAGAGCTATCAAATCTAGTAAATATTTATTTCTTAGATCTTATGCTCTCACTAAGAGGAATTTTTTAAGGTTTAGATTTTTTAACAAAATGTCATCAATATTTGGGTCTCTTAGAATAATATTGCATATAAATCATCACTTTAAAACTAAATATATAATTTTTTCAGTGATACCCAATTTCCCTTCTGTACAATGTTTTCTTTAATTAAATATTAGAAACCTCAAGCAGCCAATGGATTCAACGAAGATATTGGTGATATTTGATTCATGGATAATTTCTTAAATATTCCTGCTCATGCTTCCATTAAACTGACATTAAATCCATATTATTTCCATTGTCTTTAAGCTCTGCTTATACTGTACATGAACCTTTCTAAGAGATATACGCCAATAGAATCACAGCGCTATTAAAAATGTAAATATCTGTTTCGTCTAGTCACAAACATGTTGATTGTAAAATTTCCCTCATTTGTATTAATTACTTTCTAACAAATAATTAACATTTGACTCCAATTAAAACTGTTACTTTTTATGATGCCTTACATAGTTTGGTAATTGAGAAAACATATTCAATTAGATTTAAATGATTAGTATATTCTTTTCTCCATAAAATTGAAAAAGAATTTTTTCAAAATCAGAAACCTAAGAAATTGTCAAGCATTATTCCATACATACTTTAAGATTTCAAATTAATTATTGCGTAATCATTTAATGTATTTATAGCTGCTGAATGAAACGTGTAAAATTTTTAATTATGAATATTTTTGTGCAATTTCTTATTAGGCCATTTCCATAAAGTGAATTCAGTTTTTTAAATGTTTTTTTTTGTTTCGAAGTCCGATATTACTAAAAGCCCTTATTTCAAGAAATTTCCAATAATTCGTTAAACAAGAGAATTGTATTATTTTCAATTACAATAAGCTTTTATTAAGTTTCATTAAGCTTTTTTCCATGAAGAGACTAATTATAAATTTAATAAATATTGTTACATTAAAATGTCTATGCTATGTTTAAATTAAATGTTAACCTTATTTCTTCTACTTTTTGCTTTACAGCAATATTCAAGTTCTCTATGTCCTGTGTTCATGTTCAAAGTAGGAATGGATACTTATTATTCCACATTTAAAATAAATTACAATTGTAATTTTCATATTTTATGTGTATTTTCAATTTCATTTCATATTCATCAAATTCATATTCAATGTGTATTTTCATAGCCATGGAAATTCTTCTTACTAATTAAACATTGCAATAATTAGTTATATTAAAATAGAATTTATTCATTTAAATACTAGTTTCTTTAAGTGCTACCACACTAAATTTCTTGATTATTAAGTCAATTGTTAACTATGATAAATATCTATTCTATTTCAATTATTATCGCACATAAAATATCTCAACAATCACATTTTTAATTATTATCAACTGCAGTATGATTGTTTGCATCTTTAATAAAGCTAAAAAAGGCAAACAATGAAACAGAAGAAACAATGAATTCATACTCTGTTACTTTCCGTTAAAATTCATTTATCGTTTTGCAACTGACCTTTGAACGTTTTATTTGCTGAGCGATGTTTACTGTGACTTTTGAGTTTTCAAATGAGGCTGCGGCCATCATTGCTTTGATCGTGCTATGTACGATGTGGGAGATGATAACACATTTCATGTTCCCTAACTTGCCATTTCTTAGAGATCTGGCTGTAGATCTATGTTCAGATAGTGAGAACAATGCCGATATTCCATCCGATCGACATGTGCCAAGAGTTGAATCCGTACCAGTGGTTCACTCGTATGCCGTATTTAAGATCTGCGAAGCACTGGAGCTGCCAGCACAACTGGCTCCCGTCCAAGTCCAGAAGGTTCAGACTCCGATTGTAGAAAGTTATGTGATCTACAAAATGTGCTGTGCGCTAAACTTGCCAGCACGACTGGCCCCTATCGGGGTTCCAGTTGTCGAGTCTTACGCAGTGTACCAACTATGCATGGCCTTGGACTTGCCTGCTAAATACCGGCAATAAATGATGCAGCTTAAAATCTCAGCTGTCTTCGTCTACCGATGCTGTCAAAAAACTGTCTTCAAATTCAGCATGATGTATGAAAAAAAAACTCGTCTGCTGCTTGATGCTTTTCGAAGACTGTCGTCGGATGACGGCAGGGGAACGAGAGTAGCACACCTCCACGTGGTGTTCCCTGGGCAACGGGGCAGTTCATTGGAACTGCAACGGCAAAGATGCTACTCAAATGTGAAATACAAATACAAAAATTTATTCAAAACTGCGCAGATTTTTGACGATATGCATAAACCTTTCTGTGCTATAATATTTTATCAGTGTGTACATTAAAAATCAAGTCAGAATATGCGATTAGCCAACAATGTTTGCATTATTTTGAAACTTAAATAATAAATATTTCTCATGGTAAATCTATAAAAAATACCAAAATTTTTAGATAGAAAATTAATGAATGTTTTTAATTTAAAAGAAGTAATAATCATTATCAAAAAACAAGTTCTTCCGGAAGAAATTTTTCTTTTGTAATCACTTCCTTTTACGAAAATAAAAACAAGGACTGAAAAAATAAAATGTAGATGTTTTAAATAAATAAAATGCTTTAAAATTTTATTTAGAAAATCAAATATAGTAAGATCACCTATATATAAAACTTCCATGTATGATAAATGTTATATTTATATTTAAAAAATTCTTTTAGAAATTTTATATAATGAATTTAAAAAATACTTGTAGCGACAAAACGGCTCTTATGTCATCAAAAAGTTTTAATCTAAAAACTATGCACTTTTATGACTTTTACAGTCAAAAACAGTCACCGGTTACCTCAATTAGACACAAAGTAATAAAAATATAAATTTAAAAATATAGAAATTGTTTTATCAATTTTTATGATGAATGAATCAATGAATCAGATAGCTTTTACACTCTATTTGTAAATAATTTGGGGCAAGATAAATTTTTAATGAAGTACAAAAATCCTAATTCAAATTTAAGTTAAATGCATTTACCAAGATTATATTCGATAGCGCTTCAACAAACAGTACATAATTCATGGAAGATGTTGAAAATAGGAAAAATGAAGAATAACAAGAAAATTTTGTATTTAAATAATCATTGGAGTTTGCCTATCTATACCTAAAATATTTTAAGGTGAACAGAGTTCTACGAAAGAGAAATAATGTATCAAGCCCCAAAATTTAAAAAAATATATACATTTTTTTAGATTTGGAAATCTTTTAATAAAGTAGTTCTCACTAAGAATATTTAATAACAATTTAGTATCGAAAATAAATTATAGTTTCCATTTTATATAATCAATATCGAATTTCCTCATCATTAGATACAAGCAAACGGTACAACTTTGATATACACCCCCAAAAATTATGTGCCAAATCTGGCACTCCCTACGGACTTTTTAGGGTTGCTTTTTAGGTAGGATTAATTATTTGTGTTTCGCGAGAATCTATCTTGGCGAGAAAAAAAAGGGCCAAAAGCAGGTATTTTGCTTGGGAAGAAAAAAAAGTCGCCAAATTTCCAATTTGGGGGTGTATATCAAAGTAGTTCCAAGCAAACTTCAAATACGGAAGAGGTCTGAATGACAGACAAAATTAATTTCAATGTTTTAGACCGCAATTTCTTTCAGGTAACATTTCTTTTACGTAAAATTTGTTAGTAGTCAAATCTTAGACCTGTTCATGAATATGGTACAGATTAGCCAAAAATGGCTTTTGTGCAGCAAAATAAAAGCAATTCAGCTAAACTTTGTTTTGTTCATATTTCGTGAAGTATCTTGATGCATTTTTATTTTAAACAAAAACAGCTCCACTCTTCTGTGATCAAGAAAGGGCTTAGTTACGGAGATTTGAATTTTTAAATTTTAAATCCTAGATTTATATTATCCATAAGACAAAGAGCATAAACATTGCTTTGTTTGCAGCATTTGTCGCAATGAAATTTGAGAAGATTTCAATGATATTGTAAAACATTATAAAATTTTCATTTAAATTTTACTGGGGAAAATTTTTACTTAGGAAATTTATAATCACAAGTCAGATAAATTATATCGAAACGGGTATGTCATATGGCTTTTATATAAAGGCTAATATATTAGGAATAAGAAATTTATATCATTTTCTGATTACTTTGATTTTTTAAAATAATTAATCTACATAAAATTAACAATGCAAATTAGTTTAAAATTATTTTTTAACTCTCGCATTCAACAGCAATAACGGACTTTGCAAAAGGAAAACCGTGAATTGCTTTACTCTTAAAGATTTCAACTTTTGAGAGTAGATATTTTCTTTATATTTTTACAGTTAATATGCTTATAAAATACTTTCATTGCTACCAATAGTAGTAGAGTAAAAGCTCCTTATTCGCGCTTCCTTCATTCGCGTTTTCACTATTCGCGGATTAAAAAAATGCGACCCAATTCCTATATTCGAGGCTAAAAATTTCTTTCTCCGCAAATCTAATAAGTACATACATAATAACAAAAGGATTCCAATAGGTGTCCACCCAATATCGTTTGTAAATGCCGTCAAATGGACTAATAAAAAACTAAAATATATCTGATTTCAACTTTGTCTAAAGTATGTTGTTAAATGCAAACTGCAAACATAGCCAAAACATCACGAATGGAATAGGACGAGATGGATTCGAACAGTTAGAATCAAGTGACATTCAGGAATTGCTTGAATCGCAAGTTGAAGATCTGACTGAAAGCGACTTGGAGGAAAAGTTAAATTCACAGCCCATTGAAGAAGAGGCTTCAACAAGCACTGGAAACGTGACATTTAATTTGAAAAATCTTAGTGCAGATTTAAGAATGGCAAATAAGCTTTGCGATTTCTTTATGAACATTGATCCGTCTATGGAACGAAGTCTTATTTTTAAGAGGCAAATTGCTAATACGACTGCTGCGTATCATTCTGAATAGAGGGAGCTTTTAAAAACTTCCAAGCAAGAGAAAATGACAAAATTCCTCAAATCATTGCCTAAGCCGTAATATAAATAATCAAAATGTTCAAAAACTTCAATCAAATAGATTTTTTCCATATTTGTTTTTTATTATTATTATTTTGTCACTTAGGAACGTATCCCCTATAATCCCACATAAATTATCATTCCGTATTCACGGTTTCTGTATTCGCGGCATATTTATGGAACATATACCCCGCGAATAAAGAGCTTTTACTGTATTTGTAATTCTTTCAAGAACTATTCTCTGTGGAATACATATTTTGTATTAAGAAAAATTTCAACCAAAAAGATCGTGCTTTAGAAGCAGGTAAGTAATAAAACATTTTCTCATTTAAGTGTGAATTAAATATGAATAAAGTTACACGGGAGCTGCGAAATTTGTTGAGTCACGTAGTTTCAACATAAAGAATAGATATAGAGAAATGCAACTTTATTTTTTTAATAGTTTCGCCTTATTCCCGATTGCTCTCAAATGTTTTTCTTTGAAAAAAGTTCATTATGTTTTAAGAATTTTTATTTATACATTAAGAAATAAAAATTTTATATTGAAATCATAACTGCAATAACATATGTTTTTAAAGTTTATTTTATTAATACATTAAGAAATAAATTTCATTTTAAAATTTAAAAAAAGTTTTAGAGCATTGGGATCTTTGAAATAAATAGTAACCAAAAATTACTCTTTTAAGGTCTTTCTAATATATTAAAGATGTGGGAATTTTACATGAAGTTTAGTCTGGTTTTAATAACTTTCACCCTTTTTTAACATTTGAGTAGTTTGAACACAAGCAATTACATTTTTAACAATACAAAACTCATTTTATCTTAATGGAGAAATTTTACACTGTTTCGGCGCAGTATATTCTATATCAGGATCTTGCGCCAGAAATTCAAATCCAAATCCAGATCGACTACTTTAAAAACACTGGTTTTCGACCACATTGGCCATATTTTTATATTTTTTTCTTGTAGTTCAGAGTTTCCTCTTTCCAACACAGTTTATCTTTTCTGAGAAAACGAATACCTGACCTATCATCCAGGGGAATTTTAAGCTAATCATATTTTTCAGCTGAAATTTGTCTTTAACTTCAACTTTTCCAAAACATTAATTTTCATAAACATTCTACACCGTTAACATCATATATCAAATACTATTAGAGGTATTGCGATAAAAATATCAGCGTGTTTTAAATAATATGGACAATGGAATAAACCAAAAGTTTTATTGTGGGGGAAACACTTTTTCATTTACAGGCGTGTTTAGAAAAATTAATTCGTGAATTTATGGGGGGGAAAATACATAAATACATATATTTTTCTCCATAACTTCTTTGCATCTCAATATTTTTTTTTTTTTTCATTTTTTGGTTCATTTCTTTCATCATTATATTCCATAACTTGTGAGAATTGCAGCATTAAAATTTTGTGTAGAATATTAACCGTTTTTGTTAAATTTCTTTAAAATTTACTACAAATGTTCCTATTTCTCAAAATATACTCTATTTTCAAATATTTTTTTTATATTTATAGTATTTCATATTATAATGGACAATATGTCTATTTAAATGGTTTTTAAAAAATCCAATTTTTTAAATTTTTTCCTTCGAACGTAGTCGGATACCTTAAGTTTCGAGATGCCGTTTCTTCCAATTATTTTGCCTCCAAACTGAATGCTTACTTGTCAATAAAATTTGAATTCATGACTTGAAATAAATCTAACCGGATTTAAATTTAAAGGAATTATGAAAATAATGCCAGTTTAAAAACACATTTTTTAAAACTGTTATTTATTAACTGTTATTGTTTTAGTTTCTCTTGAATTTGAAAACGAACAATTTTAAATCACTTCTTTAATCAGGTGATAAAAGAGACAATTTCAGGTCAAGATTAAAAGTCTTACACTTTTATTAACGCGATAAATAGAAGCTTATCTTTCACTTTTAAATACTGATCTGTTATTTATTATATTTAATCAGATTTAACAAATTATGTGTTCTTTATCAAAATTTAAATAATGACTGACAGATAATTAGGTCTGAAATACGTTAAAATAGCATTTTTTTTTTCCTTTTGAACCTGCAAATGTATTAAATCATAAACATAGTAAAATTCGCACTGGTACAAATTCGTACAAAATAAATCCTGAAATTAATTTTGAAATTTAATAAGGCTCAGATTTAATTAAAATGCATTTTAAATTGATAGTATTAAATGAAAAAATAAATATTAGGATGCTTAAAATATTTAATATTTTTTCTGGGTGCACCTCTTTAAAAAAACATAAAGAAATTTGATATAGCTATTTTCAAAATTTATATGAATACTAATTTCAAAACTTTTATGTCTGTAATCAAGTAAAAATAGAGTTCTCACTCTATTTATGGCAGCTCTATCTGCAATTATAGAATTATTTTCTCAAATATTAATTTAGCATGAACTGCACATTAGTGTTATTGTCTCAATAAAAGAATTTGATATTAATACTGTAGCCATAGTGTTGACTTTATTAGCAAGGGAAATTTCATGGCAAAATAATTTTTCTTAACTTATTTCTTATTACACTCTACCCAGTGCATTTGTTTTTGTTTTTGTTTTTGTTTTTTCATTTAACCAGTATTTAATAGATAAGAAGAATGCATTGTTTTTAATTTATATGTTTCCAAAATATATAAAAATAATTTTAGGAAAGTTCTTCCCTTTATACTCATTTTCAGCACTGTAAAATAACTTGTTTATTTAACTGAGTCATAGCAAGTGAAAATTTTGCTATAAATAGGAAATAGTTTCCTGTGAATCTTTAAACGAAATGATATTAAAGTTTTCAAAATCATTTCAGATTAGGTTTAAAAAAAGCAGAAAGAAATTGAAACAATTCCAGTATCTAATTCTCTCGATTATTCGACATTAACTATAATTAACTATTTCAGTTCATTTACTTATGTCACAATGGAGGTACGAAGATTTTGAAAGAGCTGAATACACTGCTGCCGAGCATGTTTATTTTTAAAAATGGGGAGGGACGGGTTGGATGTTGTTAATTTTTATACATGTATCGTACCCCTAACAAATAAAAAAATTATTAAATGAACTGTTTAATAAATAATAACCTTCACAGTGTGAATTAATCGATTTCGAGATCAAATTCTACTTACTCTTAGTTCCAAAAATAAACAGATCAAACTGCTCTATTAGCGAATTAAAATCTTGCGAATAACAATAGATTTTCTCACGAAATTGCAATTAACACATGAATTTAATATCTCTGAAATATCCGTAAATCTAAAGTAAATATGCACCAATCGTTTTGGACATAACGAAGTTTTATTTTTCACGGGACATGAATATTTTCCACAGTATCTTAATAAATGCAGTCTTGTCGAAATCCCCTATAACCCTCGTAGGGAAATAGGCACTCAGACCCATTATTATTTCACGGTGGATCTTCTTACTATTTCAAATCATATGCCACCATACAGCAAACAATATAAACCAAATTGGTCCCCGGAATAACCATTATTTCAATATGAAGAAGAAAAATCTACAACGTGCTTAATCTTTCCGAAACGAAACTTGTCGTTTCCATCCGGAATCCTTAATATTATCTTGGGTTTTTTTTTTTTTTTTTGTCTTTACGTTGCCTTCCCAATAGAGTGCAATGTTTTTGACACACTCCTGAAATTTTAACCGGCTTCTTGAAATAAAGCATCTTCTAACAAATTATCACTCGTTTCCATATCATATTGTCAGCATTCTCCTGCTGCTGACGGAGAAATTAAAATCAGTCTAGTATAAAAATGTCTTCTTGCATCGTTATCCCTGCATCCATCCATCAGTGGCAGTTATTTAAAGTACCTTACTTCACTTATCGCGCTTTACTCTGTAATGGACTGCAACTCGTCTTTTTTCAAATCGCTTCTTCCTTCCATAAAACTCATTTTCGAACTAACTGCTTTTTATATCTTTTTTACATTGTTTTAAACTCCTGTATTAACCTCGTTCTTTGATTTTGAACTCTTGATTTTGACCTACACGTTTATTCGACACTTCATTTGTCATTCACAATTTTATTCATCGAAGTATTACATTTTTATTATCATTTTTCTTTATCCATTTTTTTAATTGCATGTAAGCATTTAAATATTTCCCTCTGTTTTTATTTATTTACTTTTTTAATTATTTTTTAAACTTTTTTTATGTCTTTCATTTCTTATGAAATCCAAAGAGGAAAAAACATCGAAATATTTTGAGGTTCTTTTTCACTTTTTTCAAATAAATTATAGTTATGTCTTTTTAATCAATTCCTTATAATTTTCTATTCTTTTCACTGAATAGCGAATAAGTTACAAGTAAATAGATAAGTTAAATCAATGTAGTTTATGTTTATCCGACTACTCCAAACTGCATTTTACTATCATAATTTTGTTAAAAGTAAAAGTTCCATCCATTTAAATATCTAATTGCATAGTTTTATCAATACTTTCACTCGTTTTTCCTTTTCCTTTTTTAACATTTTTCTTTGTCACTTTACATAGCATTTAATTTTGTAAATAGTATTTGCACTCATTTTACGGAGTTTTTTTTTTCTTGTTTTAATTTTGTGATTACTTTTGCCTTGCGCATTTGTATAATTTTGTATCTTCAGGCTTCTAAAAAACTGAATTTTGTAACTCAAAATAGAAGTCCTGCCTAATCAACTAGCTGTTTATCCATCTTCTTTAGAATTTTTATATTAATCAACTAAATTTTGACGTTTTTAGACTGTTTGGAGCATATAGCGTTCACTAATTTCAAGCTGTGAAAGTTAATTACCTTTCGAAGTTGAGGACACTGCTTAAATAACTTTAGCTGTGTGTGGGTGTGAGAGAGAGAGCGAATAATGCTGACAAATTTGACCCAAACATATTTTTTAGTGAGAAATCGGAGGGTTTTTGGACATTTTAGTCAAAAATTAGTAAGATTCTGATTTTCTCAACAATGCCTTAATAAATATTATTTCATATAAATACATTATTTTTAAGTATTTGTCCTACGATTTTCTTCAACACTATTAATGCAAGAAAATTTAGCCTTTTTCCATTGTTTCCTAAAATGATTAATTGGATGTCTTATTCCATCATTAGATGGTAATAAAAAATCATGCTTGTTATCTGTCCATTTTTCAAGAGGAAAACAAAAATTTAATTACTCTACCATGAAAGGCAATTTGGTAATACCAAAAGGGTCACATGGACACAGTGCACATTTTAATGGTACTACGATGACATGAAATTTGAATCATATATATAGTTCATGAACACAACTAACAGAACATGTGCAAGTTTATAAAATAATGTTTCAATGTGTATTACAATTTAATTAATTTGTTCATTAAAAATTATTTTAATAATATCATGAAAATAAAGTTATGCAGAAAAAAATTAACTATATATATTAATAGTGAATAATATTCCCAGTGAACTAAGTAGTCAGTTAATAACGCATTTATAAAAAGAAAAAGAAAAACGGATGGCGGCTGCATGTATTTTTCCTTACTGCCTTAAAACCACACAAAACCGTCTTACTTTACTCCGAAATTTACTGGCGCCATCTAGTATTAGTATTCCAAATTTAATCGTATTCAAGAGATTACGAATTGATGCAGAATACTCGCATCTTTATTGTCGTGTTTAAGTTTGTTATACTTAATAAAAAGATTTAAAAATTGGTTTTTCCTTATAGGCAATATTTTTATTGTATTACTTAACACTCTCAATTAAAAATATTTCACTTGAAATTCCAAAGTTTCTGGTAATTAAATTCGAATTTAAGGGGAAGACAGAGCGAACAAAATATTGTGAAACGAATAAAAAGCAAAATTATGAATAATGAAATTATTTGTATCTAAAGCTCAAATTACTTACATCTTTATCTATATTTTTTAGAAGTTAGTTATCACAGATTTAATTCAAAAATCTCTGATAATTATCTGATTTATTAATAATAATAAGGGCATATGAATTATTATATATTTATATCCTAGTAAAAACAACCACAAAAATAAGTCATTCTTATTTAATGCAAATTTAAAAATTTTTAGTTAAATATGTGAATTAAATTTGATGAATGTGAATTAAAGAAAGTATTAATCTTTTTTATTCTATCTTTATTTAGGAAAAGCATGAAAAAATCAGTTTATCTGGCGACATCTGTTGATGAAACCTCTAAGCTAAAACAGTAAAATTTTAGTATTACAAAATAATCAAATACTTGTGAAGCTCTGATACTTCAACAGGTATATTTTTGCATTTATACAAATGGAAAATTATATGTATTCTTTATGGGTTAGGGAAATGCATGGTGTGACAGCGGTTATGTTTAGGTAGCAAAAAATTAGCAATTGAAGTGTTTGCTGCAAAGGTGGTTGCTCCAATTATTCAAGTTTGCAGAAATCCGGCGGTAGCTCCAGGAGCCACCTCTATATTGCAACAAACTATTGAGACAAACAGCTCCATCGCTTGAGTCAATGAGAGAACTAACGATTGGAGCTATATCTTTCTGGCACCAAACGAACAAGGTTTTATTTCATAACATGATAGTACATGTAAAATCCCCTAATTGGAGCTACATCTAAAATCCCTAATTGGAGCTACATCCTTTTTGCAGAAAAGTCTTCAATTCTTAATTGGATCAATTTAAAATAATCGTTAGAAAGAATACATAACTATAACCAAAATTGCAATAAATCATTAATTCTTTTGCAACATTTTGACAATTCAATTAGTCAGTTAAGAATTTTTCAGTCAGAACTGCAATTTTAAAGCAGGGAAGTTTAACTCCTTTTAACAAGAAAAAAATCAAATGAATGAAATTAATCGAAAAAAATCAAATTAAATATACTTAAGCAAACAAACTATAGAAAATGGAATCAAATTCATTGAAAATTTCTTAATCACACTAACATGAACATTTTGAATAAAACAGAAAGGGTTAAAAATATGAAGACTGCTTCTTTTTTTTTTTTTTTTTTTTTTTTTTTTGCTTGAATTTATATCTTTCCAATGCCGAATTTATTAAGAATTCTTGCAATATTATGCCGGTATATTAAATCAATGATGATATTCTTAAACTTTAGAGTACAAATCCATTATCTACATAATATCATGAAATGGAGTATAACTCGATGAAATTTTACAATTTTTAAAATTCTTTGAATATTTTTCTACTACTCGGAGCTCAATAGGAACTATTTTTAAAAAAATTCTTTATGTTTACGGAGTGAAAAATTTCAGTTTGAAAACTAAGTTTTAAATATTACTACGCATGATATTAATTTTTAGGTATTATGCGTGAACAATCTTAAAAAATAATATTTGTAAAATATGTTGCTGTTTTTTCTCTTATCTAGAATGACATTGGGACAAATATGATACCTCTAAGAACTCCTCCCCTCCCCTTCCCTAATATGGTTGTATCAAGAATATCTAATTTCAACAGAACTTATCTAACACATTTTAGTTGATTGAAAAGTTTAAGTTTAAAGACTTCTAATACATGTATTTGTAATGATAAGTTAAATATTAATCGCTGGATTTTTTTAAATTAAATTTTAATTTTCTTAGATTTATGCTGGAATTTATTTGACGAACTAAATAAAATATGTATTTATAGCAATATATAAGCTCATTTTTAAAAACACACTGTCATCATATTTACAGTATCTTCTTATAATATGAATCAACGTTGCCATGCACAAAATTGTGTCATGTAACCAATTATATTAAATTAAACTAAAATCACTTGATGCTTCCTGTAGCTAAATTTTAGATAACTGATATTAAGGAAGAAAAATATTAGTAGCGATAAATGATAAACTAAAGACTAATAGGTATGGACTAATTAAAATAACTACTATTTGGTATACAATTACAATATACTTTTAAAAGCCCTTTTAATTTAAATGAGAGATTTAAAATAAAATTGGAAATTTCATTCAGTATTTAATAGATAAGTTTATACAGAAATCGTACATTTCAGTCAACATCGTCATAAATTATTTAATCATTAAACACTCGATATAATTTAAAACTGTACTACATACTACTGGGAAAATGTAAATTAGTACTTAAAGAGCAACTCTGCTTGATCGCCTGAAAATTTGTTATTAGAGATATCGGAAAAAAAATTATTCCCCATATTTTAACATTGAAAAGATGCTATTTTTTTCAAGATCAATCGGAATCGTATCTTAAGGCTATTCACATTATAAGACTATACTTAAAATTACCAACCATTTGGCGCAACTAAAAGCAGTTGTTATTGACGAATTTTCATCTATGGCTCACCAGGCAATGCAGACGGGGCGAACTCTTTCGACCCTAATTCATCATTAGAAATTTAATGTAATATCAGCAAATTGTTCATCAGAAATCAAGAATATTCATAATATTCCTGAGGTCACATTTAATGTTACCTCTGCAAAGGTTAAATTTCATTAGTAGGTTATGAAGACTATTTAATGTGCCGCATAGTCTTACAATAAGGATTTCGGCGTGTGTGTTTTTTTAATATAAATCATCTCTTTAGAAAACGAGTCCTAATCTAAACCCACATTTAAAACTCATTAATTCAGAGATATTTATCGTCGTAACTGTTAATCAGAAGGTCATGAAAGACGTAATCGACTTTATAAAAAAAAAAAGTTTAAAAAAAGTTGCGAAAATTTCTATCAGATGGCGCCAGTATAAAGAACAATTCACACTATGGAATCGTATGA
Source organism: Argiope trifasciata (assembly GCA_026543055.1). Classification (NCBI taxonomy): domain Eukaryota; kingdom Metazoa; phylum Arthropoda; class Arachnida; order Araneae; family Araneidae; genus Argiope; species Argiope trifasciata. The sequence continues at coordinate 1,000,924 of JAPMOQ010042324.1, read as the reverse complement.
TTTTGGTACTTATTAGAAGTATAAAGCCGTTTACCCTCTCATGTTTTTTACACGAAAGAATGGCAATAAATATTCAAGATTGGTTTCTCCAATGAAAGTATTGTGCTAAAATAGTTATATTCCACTTTAATTCTTACAAGAATTTCTAGATTTGAAAAGTATGACAGAAATCAAAAATTCCCAAAGATATTTTGCAAAATCTCCAAAAAATTTAATTAGTTGTAATTTCAAAATATACATTTTGGAAGGGAAAAAAGCATTTAAGGACTCAGATGAAAAATACATGTTACATTAGAAGCCCCATCGTTATAACAAGGTTAGATAAGCCAACTGTTTCTTCACATAAAAATCGATTAGTTATTATTAATTGATTATCTTACAAATATAACATTCCTAAAAAAAATCATACTTTTAAAAGACACGGTTTAGTTTTGGAGCATTTAATGAAGTGAATTTTGAACATTCCGATAACAGAATGTTTTGTACCAAAAAAAATAAAATTTTGAGAGGAATATTTATTTTTAAAATAACAAAGTGGAAATTCCTCTAATAAAGTTGAACATATCAATATTATTTTTGTGGAATATTTTAAAAGGATAGGCAATAATAAAGAAAATATGTAATAATTGTTATTCATAAATAGTCATTTTAGAATTGGAAATGCAATTGCAATGTTTGACTACTGGATCTACTGGTGAATGCAAAAAGGACCAACCTGACGCTAAAGACAAAATCATAGTTTTAATTTTCTCAAAAATATAAATCTCTTTTAATGAATCAATAAAATTATCTACTTCAATGTCTGTACAAATGTTAATGCTAAAGTGTTACTTTGTAACTTGTTAAAGAATTTTAGGAAGTCACGAAAAACTAATTATGTATTACTATTACAATACCCCTTAAAAACATACCCCTTTCATTTGGGTGAAAAAATTCCAACTCTTCAACGAAAAATAAATCTCTTTTATCTGCAATATTTTTTATTAAAAAAAACTTATTGATAAAAATATTATTGGTATAAATTTCTAGTTTCAAATAGACTTTTACAGTTTAGACTAAACACTTTTATAGAATGTCATTATTACACTGTCCAATTCAAATTGGTGTTTTAAATATATTTATACTTACTAGAGGATTTCTAGATATTTTGAAATGCTTAAACAATATTACTTAATTTTATAGCATACTTTAAAGAAAATTAGAAAGAAATTATGGTATTATTTACATAATAGCGATACGATACTCGATTTTTATGATTAAAATGGGGCAATTGTTATACTTTTTAAACAAAAGTTAACATTTTTGTACTCGTAATTTTTCCTCAATATTGACCAACTTAATTTTCGACTCTTTAGCTTATTAAGACATGAATTAATGAAAAATTATTGTAATAGCTTTACTTTACTTTCATCAGAAAAAATTCATATCACTCCTTTAGTTATTATAAATTTTATATGACTACTTTAGTTATATTGCGTATTATAAGCATATTTGGCACACTTATATTAAGGGTATCATAAAAAATATCAGGCATTCTTATATTAAGCGTATCATAAGAATATTAGGCGTACGTAAGTTAAACATATTAAGAATTTATCCGCTTTAAATTAAGTATGTAATTACACCATTATGTATTAAGTATGTGATTACCATTACTGTTGCATATTTGCTAAAAGCATATTATTTTTAATATTTAACGATAATGTTTCAACTTTTTAACTTTTTAAATGATAATAATGTGAACAAACAACCTCAAAAATAAGCAGTTCAATTTTTCTATATATTTTACATAAATATTATCTTTAGCGTTCTATTTGAAGTCATCTTTCCTATTTTTATTTTAATTGAAAAAAAATTCTCTGTTATAATTGATTACATATTTTTACAAAATGAATAATGGTCTTTTCATTAAGATTTCTTTTTCGAATATCACAAATACATGCAACGTATCGTAAGTATCTATTACAAATTTTAACAGATGGCGCCACGTAAGGTCACAGAAAAGTTGCTTTGATAAAATGCTGGTGAATGGCCAATCAGTTTGTAAATATGAAGAGTTGATTTAGTTCGCAGGTGTCTTTGAAGTGTTTCAACCGATTATCCGGGAAAGAAGGATAACTCTAAACAAAGTTAGTCTGTGAGTTAATTTCTAAATGAATCTATTCTGCATGCACGTAAAATTTTATACATACTTTGATTATATTAAATATAAAAAGTGAAAACTGCATCTTTATACAGAATTAAAAGATATATTGCGATGCATTTAAGAAGAAAATTAAGTATTTTAATTACAACGCTGTATTAATGTTTTTATATTTTGTAAAAATATTGCATATCAGAAATACTAATATAGAAATTTCGAAATTGCATTTCTTACATTATCTTATGCATTACATTTACAAAAAATGCGTATTTTGTAAATTTGTGTAGATGTGTTAGTTAATTTAGTTAAAATAAATTTTCCATTCAAGAAAAATTTTTAATTAATTTTTTTATTCAAGTCGATGAGATTTTAAAGCCTTTTAAATATAACTGATCCAAAAAATATATATGCTCGTTTAAATAATACTTAAAATATTATTTTGTGTTGGTAATATTATTGTAAAATATTTTATAGTAGATCTTAAATTTTAATTCAGCTCATACTTCCTATCTATATACAGATTAAATTGAGATAAGATTATGTGAACACTAAATAAATTAAAAATAGAAGTGATAAGATTGTAACTGTTGTTATTTCTATTTGCATTAATTAATTAATTTGATTAGTATTAGGAGATAAATATTAGATAAATAAAAAATCAACGCATATTTTTTTCCTACTTTTTGCGTTTTTACTTCATGTACTCTAAAAGGATACGAATATTGTCTAGCGATAAAAGGAAATTCAAAATAATAATAATAAATTCTAGAAATGTTTAATCCATATTTATATATTTGAAGAAAAAAAGGAATTTTTCCATACAAATCACCAGTTCCAGATAATTGTTGCAAAAAGAAATTAAAAAAGAAAGAAAAATTATATTTTACACCCATTAATAACAAAAAAAATTAAAATGATAAATTATATAATTATTTTATATACATAAATATATAAGTATTTTAATTGGATTTTAGATAATACAAAATATGAAATTATGAGCTTAAAATGTTTTTGAATTAATATATTCATAATTATTAACTGAATTTTATTTTTTAATTAATGATTGTGCAAAAAAATTAAATCCCTAATATTTAAAAAAAAATTAATTGTATTGAAAAGATAAAAGAACGAGTTTCCATGTATAAGATGTTATTCATTGTTGTAAATGATAGTCAATAATAGATTTTTAAAATTTATTTTAATTTTAAAATGAAATGATTTGATTTAATAATTAATTGGTTGAAGTTAAGACTTAATTCAATTTAATTCTAAAAGTAGATGGTGTAAGAAATTTTAATATGTCAGTTTTGTAATAAATTTGAACTCGTTCATTTTTATTGATTAGAAAAAATAATTTTCTGCAAGGTTGTGCGTTTAAATTTGAAAACGGTTATATTAAAAATTATCTCATTTCTTCTGGAAAATGTCATTTAGATAAGATTTCACAATGCATATACAAGCAATACATAAGATTTCATAATGTAATTTTATTAAATATAAATTTTAAATGCTTTGCAGAAAATTGTTTAAACATTATTAATTCAGTGCAGTGATTTATGTCATCTATGATTATTGTAATAGTTCCTGTGTTATCATGCAGAACCTCTTTCTAAATCAGAAACAATCACTATCTAAAAAATAACTATAAGAAAGTGTTAATATTTTATTTCCGGTGCGACATCAAGCGTAATTAAAAAAGGTGGAGAATCATTTACAAAAGAAACTTGCAAAAATTATTTTTATCCTCGGTCTTTGCTATTTTTTATAAAAATTATTTTTGTGAGCCTTTACAAATAAGGAATAATTTGCTTGAATGTATATTACCTCTGAATCCTCTTTTGTTATCCAGACTCCTATTACATGCTTATAATGCATTCCTGATCACATCTGCCTATTACATTTTTTAAAAAACTATTAAAGAAGGAAATATTAAATTATGATCTCAGTAAAGGTCTATATATATTATGGTATACTATGTATAAAAAATTGAATTAAAAGTGTTGTTTTAAAATTAAAGAATACATGCAACGTAATGTCATCTGAAAGGAGTTATCAGAATGCAAAGGGTTAAAATAAGTCTTATACAATTAATATATTTAAAAATTTATTTATCCTTCCCTAATACTGAACTTAATATAACATCAGTTCAATAATGTCTTCTTAATTAATATAATATTTGAAACAAGATTTCCGCAATTTCCATATGTCACATTATAATATTCCGAAGAATTAAGCAAATTCGTTGAAAAGACATTAAAAAGTTTTAAAATATTTGATTTTAGTAGATGGACGATCTTTGGACACATTTTTATTATTACGAAGTTGTTAATGGGCGAAATACATTTTTTTCTTATTACATAATTACTAGTAGCAATTAAATATAGGATTATATTTGCTGGATGAATATGCTAGTTAACGCTATTAAAGTACTGTTGTCTTTATAAAATTGCTGATAATTGATTATTTTTTGTAACACAGAATGTCTCAAATTATTAGTGGGAGGATGCAACCAAACCCACACTTGAATCTTATATTATGGAAGGAAAAATACAAATATTCAGAGCCATTTTGTTGAAATTTTATACAGAGTTTTCAATTATTTAAAAACTAATCTTAATTTTGGCCCATTTTCAACATGACATCTGCCAATATTACAGAACAAAGATCATTTTAACGTCCTCTTAAAACTTAAAATAAAGATTTTTTTCAGCCCTATCATTTAAACTACTCTAGAGGGGATATCTGTCTATAAATTTTTAAGAATTTTTTTATGTTTATCTTACAGTAATAACCTTAAGAGATCAATTAATGACGTCATAACGCGTTTTTAAATACGTAATTCTACGCTTCATATATCTTCTAGATTTTATATTTCGCAAATTCACTTTTTATTCATCTTGTACACTAGATTTATTTAAAGCACACTTCTTTTTTATCTTTAAACAATGGAAAAGATAGTGCGATTCAACTTTTCACGAAGAAAGGAAAAAGATTATTGATATAATTTATTTCTGAAAATTAGGCTAAAAATATATTTAAATCAGTTGAAGGGACCACCCCAAAGCTTTCTCGCATATTTTCTAACAAAATTCCAGAAAACATCTTGCGTGACATTGGTATTTAGTAATTACAAAATATCAATCTTTAGTGCGAACTTAGCATTTGTATTTAATGTATAGTAGGATACTAAGCGAATATCTAGAGATTGATCCCTGGCCTGCTGTCAGTAGTATCCGAAAAATGAATTTGTATTTTAAACGCGTTTTCTTCCGCCTATTGAAACAAAAATTTGACACTAAACTACACTTGCTGTCTTAAAATGCCGAATCAAATTTGATATTTTAATGTTATTTTGTTTTTAAGTTATCGCATTTGCATGTATTTAAAGGTACAAGCGAATAGATGGTAAGTCCTTTCTTTTGTTCGACTCAACATTTAATTAGTACCTACACTAAACCACCGGTGGACATTTTGTGAGGATGAGATGCTTCCGGCATGGTAGTTGGAGCTCACCAACCAGGTGGGTATACTAAAAGTGGAGGATGTGATTCCTAACATCAATGACTGGAAATACTTCCTTCGGCTAAGGTTATAACGTGATCGGTGATGGCCATTAGGATTTAACCACAGTTTTTACCAGTGTTGCTGTAGCGGTGGTCCGGTCATTCAGTATTTATTTCCGAGTGCCTTCGAGCAGGAGAGATTCAGTAATATGGCTTAGTACCTAAATTAGCTATATTAAAACTGTGTACCAGTTTTTATATATCCAGCTCTTTTTATTTTTACAGTTATCTTGTTAACTTATATTTGAGTAGTTGAATAGACAGATTTTTTTGAACAGATTTTGATCAAAATTAGTAACGCATCTTCAAATCGGGTACAAAGATCATATATCAAATTGCATCGGTATTGCTCAAATCATTTTTGAGTTATCTTTGTCAAAGACAATTTCCAAAAATGTCTCTCTAACTCAGTGACACATGGAGAATCGTCAAAATCTTGAATTCGAATTTTTTGTTATTTCTAGACTTTCTAAATATGTGAGTGAGGAAACAAAAATTTCCAACTTTCAAAAAATATTTGCATGAATATTAAATTATTAACTATAAAAAAATTTGAATTTTGAAATGGTGTTAATTCTATTTTTTTTTTTTTTTTTTTTTTTGCAATTGGTTTTAAGTTTTTTTTTTATTTAAACTTATAATTAAATATTTAAAAATAACTCCGAGATGGGCATTTCCATCCTTCAGAGTCAAATGTGTCACATTTGGTAGCTGCTGATTAAAAGTCTGGTCGATTGAGTGCCAACACAAACACACAAACAAATACATGCATTCATCTTTATTAGTAGTAGAGTAGTAGAGTACAGTAAATACCTAATATTTACTAGCAACTAAAGAGAATTTTTGCACGTGTAACCTTTCTATGGGAAACATAATGTCTAAATACTGCTAAAATACGGACAATTACTCTTTGGAGGATGAGGAAATGCATTATGAAGTGTGTATTTTTGTTTTAATTGATTAAGAATAATTAAAATGGTGCTTCTACACCTTAGCTCCAGAAAATATAATTGCACAAATGTTACTTTTTACCATTTTAAAAATTCAAGAAATAACCTTTTTTGAATAATAGCAATTTATTTGCTGTGTTTCTTTTTTTTATTTTGATAATATTTTAAACTTATTTTTAGCAATAAATTTCATTATTATAATAAAATTTAAACTGTATTCATTAAATATATTCTTGGGTGATTTTTTAATCGTTATAAACTTAATTTTATTAATTGATATTCATAAAGAAATTAACGATATATTCACCTATTGATGCTCCAGATTCCTTAAATATTTTCTTGTTCTTAAAAATAAAGGACAAACAAAATTTTTTAAGAAAAACTGAGAATTTCTCCTCGGTTCTATCTATAAATCAAGAAAGGCATCTTCAAAAATTGCGATCGAAGGAGTCATTTTCCATATAGATAGTCTCAAATACCCCGCCTGGAAAAAATATGTAATGTTATGCAGCGTAGAATACAGCCTGAGTTCACGGCAGAATATATCTTCATGCTGTAGCCGGCATCCAGACATCTGGCAGCCGATTGATGAGTTAGAATTTCAAGCGCAAAATGCAATAAGGCTTATATACCATCCATAACGTCGTGATGAATTATTCAGTTGAAACTCGTCCTTTGCCAGGGAGCTAATCCTTCCCTAGGGAAGATTAGGCGATTTCTTGCCGATACATAAAACTTTGGAAGTTTTGGAGCAAAGTTCTAGTTTGATATATAAGGTTCTCTAATATCATATCGCATCAAACTTTCTTTCGTTTTTCCGAAACACATAACGTTAAATTTTAAATAGGGAAGTTCACTGCAGATTTTATCACAGATTTAGAAAAAAATTACATTTTTATTTTTGCTTACATTTTTATATCGTAATTACCGATAATATAGTTCAGTGATTGAGAATTTGATATTATTTTCTTTCTTCAAAAGGTTTTTTTTTATTTCCAACACAAATGTCTGAAAAAATACTATTATATTGTTTTGCTTTTGTTTACATTTTTACATCGAAATTACTGATAATATGGTTGAATATCTGAGAACTCGGCATTAATTTCTTTCTTGAAAGAGTCCGTTAATATGTAATGATAATCCAGAAATATATATAATAATATAGTCCAGTATTTGAGAACTCAGCGTTATTTTTTCATTTAAATTTATTTTCTTTCCAACACAAATGTTAAAAAATATATATTATTTTTCTTTTACTTGCATTTTTATACCAAAGATATTGATAATATAGTTCTGTATTTGAGAATTTGACAGTATTTTCTTTCTTCAAAAGTTTTTTTTTTTCTTCCCAACACAAATATTGGGAATAAATATTACTTTGATTTTGCTTACATTTCTATGTAGAAATTACTGATAATTCAGTAATTGAGAAATCAGTATTATTTTCTTTCTTCAAAAAGTATTTTTTCTTTTTAACGCTAATGTCATTCACATTTTTTTTTCGATCATTCATTCTTTGCGTAAGATTTTCTTTTAATTTGTAAGTTTAAATGTAATATTCTTTTTTCGATTTTATTGTGCTGATTTTATATAACTATAAATTTAGTATTCATCTGATACAAATTAATCTCTTAGCAATATGGTTAGACAAAGATTCTTTTTCTTTATTTGAGTGTACAAACCGTTACATTAAAATTGTTCTCATAAAGAATTTCCTTTATTCAACAAATTATAGAATATATTTTAAGGAATTATATTTATGAATTATAGAATATACTTTAAAAATTTAATTCTGCATTTGTCACAGAAAAGTAGAGCACAGTTTTGTTCTAAAAGAAACTAAAATTTACTATCCAATATAAGTTTTTAAAATTTGTTTTATATAACTTTCACTAAGATAAGTTAACTTGTGCTTATTTGGTAGTTATACAATTATATTTCACAATATTTTGCATCTCATTGAATTTGAAAAAATATTAATGAATAATATCTTAATCACAAAATTTACACTTAATACAAATGCTATAAATAAGGGAGAACTCACTTTCCTGTAAGTTACAGAAATGGTGGTAAATCTTTCCCTAATGACGGTCCATATCTTTTACTGAAGATTCAAGTTCAATTATATTTTCTGGTAAAAAGTTTAGTTACCATATATTTACGTATATATTCACGAACAGATGATCATGGAAACAGACTGGACAATAAAATTCTTAGGTTGATAACTTTATACTTACATTTAAGTAATGCTTAAATATTCTCTGCACCCAGGCTCATAAACTCATAAAAGAAAACCACTGGCAAAAATACTGAAATATTGCTATACATGGCATTTTAACATTCAATTAAATCATCAGTCATCAAAATTGTTAAGCTTCCTGTGTTTTAAGATCTTTAAATTATATTTTAATGTCTCTTTTATAACTCTATCATCAATTAATGTATAACTATGGATAAGCCATGTTTACATTTTTGTGGGTATAGTTGACTCTAATAGAATGTGAATCATACAACTTAGAATTTTTCATAAGTTAAAAAAAATAATAGTTGGGTTTTTTCAAATACTTCCCTGTGGTAGGAAACCCCATAAAATTTAAAAAGATGTTCAAAAATTAATATTCCTTTTCTTATACAGAAATAAATATCCAAAGTGAACTACTTTTCGCATATCTTCAAAAAAATTTGATATGATATGCAAACAATATTATGGAAAAAATTTCTACATCGTAGAGATGAAAGCACGAATTGTCGATCATTAAGCTAATGGAAATGTTAACTTTACTATTATCGGATAAAATTCAGAAAAGTAAAAAAAATTGTCATGTTTTCAAACAGATTAAACACAATTACAGTACCTCGAACAACAGCAAAATGTACAACTTTGACACAGTTTTCTCTATAAAATGTCCCAGTAAATTATTCTCCGATAATTTCCGATTTACTATCTGTTTACTTCAAAGTCTACTAAAAATCGATGACATCGCGTGTGAAAATCAGTTTCTTCCTGCACGCTTCCTTTTCAACTTGACCTTCGAAACATTTGACTGTAACAACATTTGTTTTTTCAATATTTGCAATTAGTTTGAATAAATGGTATTTTGTGCTACTGGTCTTTGAAGTCTTGACAATCAAATATAAAAGTGAATCAAATACGATTGATTTTTTAAATGATCTTTTCTGTAATACTTTCTACAATTTCACTCCAATTGTTCTTGGTTTCAAATGACGATAACGAGTCAAATGCTCAACAATTTTACTTTCATTTTTGACATCATTTCCCAAATGCATGTTTGATACCACTATAACATATTATTACTGAATAATTACCATTTAATCTGTGCCAAATTCCGGCAGATTCGAGTCTTTCATTAATTTAAAAATGCAAATAGTGCTCGATGTGCGATACGCTAAATGCTTAAATCTATTTGTTTGGCTAATGAATAAATAAATAAATACGTGTATTAATAATCAAATGATTATTTAAATTTTAATCAACTTATCATGAACATTGTAGCAAGTTTTTTTTACGTTCTCTCATTGCTCATAAAATAAATAAATGTGCATATGAAAAACGAAACAATACCAACGATTATTTTAACTCTAAACAATTTTATCTGAGTGATATAGGAACGTATATTAAAATTGTATTCCAGTAGTAAAAGGCTTTATTCATCTTACTTGTCTACCTTAGCTAGTTATATGAAATACTGATATTAAAAAATTTAAGTCAAGTTATGTGAGTGAATACAAATTTATACGATAGCAACTTAAATATATTATACGCTGTGTGTTATAAAGACTCATATCGTTTGATTACCCAGAAAGACTATAAAATGTTTTTAAATAAATATTCTACAAGGAAAAACTTAGATAGTGTCTCCATTTAAGATTTTGTTTTCATCTTCAAGCTCCCTCACTGTTATCTTCTTCAAAAAAAGCAATTTAGGAAGAAGGATTTTTATTTTAGAGTAAAGCACAAGATATTTTATTTATTTTAATCACAGAAAGGCTCGTTTTAGGTTTGGTAAAAGCAACTTCAAATAAAATAATACAATGAACTTACATTAATAAATGAAAATTAAAGAAAAATTATTTTCTTTTCTAAAAAGTAAAGTAGAAACACCCTTAGATGTTTATTTTTTTTAAATTTTGTTTCTAATTATATTTTAGATTAGCAATTTTTATAATCGCGACCTCGGACTTATTTTATATAGCCGCCTTTGGCGACCAGCTGGTTCGCCATGAGTAAAGCGTTCTAAAATTTTCAATTAAATCACATATTCATTAGCCTTGAAGTAATTCCGGGCATTGATTGACCTGAAATTAATATTTTCTTTAAGATGATGGACGGAAAGCTCTAAAAGTACACCTTTTCTTAATAATATTCTTTAATTTTATAAATCAGTTAGTTTTAACCATCGATTGTGCTTCCAAAATATTAAAAAAAAATCGGTGATGTTGCCAAAATATTAAATATGTTTTTTTAAAGAAAGCGAGAAAGGGAAAAAAAGTATTAAATTAATGATACAGATATTGCAAACGATTACATAAATATGCCATTAAGTCGGGACTTCAATGCACATCCTGTCTAAATTCAATCAAGTTTACCGTAAATAAAGAAGATTTATTGAGTTAATGATATAGATATTGCAAACGATTGTAGAAACCTTTGCTTTGCATTTATTTTTTTAAAAAAAATATCGCATTTTATATTTATATTATTTTATCCAGTCACGTGCTTAAAGGTTGCATTTCTGTAGATTTATTTAGAGATGATAATTTTTTTATTTGAACTTCCGGCATTCTTTTATTTTATCCAGTCACGTGATAAAAACATGGTTAAAATATTTCTTTAAAAATTCGTTAAAAATAGAAGCTTACGTTATAAATTTAAAAAAATTGATACCGTTAGAAAGCTAATTTTTTAATCTTTAAATTGATGTAAAAATCATGTTTATGCGATCATATATTCGGAAGTTATAGCGGAAAAACGTCAAAATTTCGCTTAAATTTTAATTAATTCAAATTCTAATTAAAAATTCGAAAAAGGGGCTCCGAGGTGCACATTCCGGACCTCCAAAGTATACATGTGCCAAATTTGGTAGCCGTAGGTCCAACGGTCTGATCTGTAGAGCGCCAACACACACACACACACACGCACACACACACACACATTGAGCTTTATTATAAGTATAGATTACATTAAAAGACAAATCACCATTATATCTTTTGAAAGAAGAATTCTTTAGAATGCATGTGTTTCATTAGAAAATATATCAGTAAATCTCTTAATATTTTACAAAATTTATAAAAAAACTAAATTTTATCAATAAAAAATTAAAATTTTTCAGTAATAAACTTTATTTTCTTCCTAACTAAATTCTACCTGAAGCAGATTGTAAATTAAATGTTAAATAGTGAAAATTCTTGATTTTTTTTAATTTACAGATAAAAATGCTATGTGGTCTGATAAAAAATTTTCTTATTTTTGTAAGGAAATCAATATAATGAACATAACATTGCATGAATAAGATATATAAGGAGGGAAAAATAAATTAAAAAATCGAATAAGAAATTAATAATTACAATAAAAATAAAAACAGTAGAACACAAATTTAAGATTATTAGATACGAGCTTATTGCTTTGCTTGTATACTTCAAATTTGAAGCTCACTATCAAATTCAATATAATCTATTCGGTGATTTTTAAAAATATCAAAAGGTTACATTGTTATGGACCTGGTGAATTTCAACCTTGGTCAGGATGCCATTTGAGATAGGTTTTCGGCTTGGATTCTTCATTTTTTATGGCTGGATTGCATTGCCGCATACATCCACATTTCAATCGGACTTTAATGTAGAACCTTTTAATCTGACAATCGAGGCATAACTAATTAGCTGATACGGTCTTCCATTCGAATGGATTTCACTCCGAAGATTTGGTTATTTAAATAAAATTTGCTTTCATAAGTTTTATGTAGGTATTTATAGAAAAAGAGAAAGCCCTTCCATTCTGTATTAGGTGGCAATTATTGTCATAAACTTGGTAAACAGTCATAGTATAGTAAACATGGGAACATGATGGTATCAGTTACAATTTCATCTGATGGCAAAGTAACGAGTTAATATTATCATCTCGAAATCAGTGCAAGATATGACAGAAAAATCTGTAACAAAAAATTGTAAAGGTTTTCGATTTTGTATGGAAAGATACCTTAAATTAACAATACTAATAACGATAGGTGAAAAATGCGCATTAGATTTGACATAATATTCTAAAATATGACGTAACAGCTAGGAACAAAAGGAAAAAATATATCCTTCAAACAACATCAGGTAAACTAACTAACAGGTAATGGTGAAACTAACAGGTAATATTTCGAAAACTGAAGATAAAACTAATTATTCTATATTATTTCTAATTCTCTTCTGTATTAAAAATATTTGGAAGTCACACCAATCAAACGTGTGCGTTACACGCAACATCAGATAAATATTTTTCTTTACAAATCGAAGACATTCTACAGTTTTATAATTGATATTTTCTTATATAGTGTACGAGATAGTAATGCTTACTCCATTGTTTGCCACTATATATCACTGTATCCTATTTCACCATGTATCTGATGGTCACTTTACTTTAGCTAAACACCAATTTGTTGCAATACTTGTCATTATCAAATTTATTTCTGGTAGAGGATTTTTTGCATACACAGCTCATGTAAATTCAAAAACTAAGAAAGATGCATTGGCTTGTTTTTTTAGGGGGGGGGGGGGGGAAGAATGTGTGGTTATAAAAAACAACTGTTGCTCCAATTCAGATCATCTTTTTATTTAATTACTGTATATTATGAACTTAATAAAGTAAATCTGCTAACATTCAGAGGAATAGTGGAATTTCAATAATATTTCAGTGTTTTTGCTTTCACTTATATGAAATATAAACTGAGAAAGTATTCGAAAAATCGAAAATTCCGATTCTGATTATACTTGGTACTTCAAACCTATCTCAATCCGAAAAACCAATTTTTATAATTGTACCCGTCTCGCTGATTATATGATAATTCCAAAACGTTTTGAGCTAGATGGGTAATATTCTGTACGTACACGTTAATTCAGATTATGTGAAAAGTAAATCATTATAAAATCTTGAATTTTATGCAATAGGTGATTGAGGTTTCACATGCAATGTAAACTCTATAATCTAAAAATTAAACTACTTAATAATTGAAATTTGGTAGGTGTTTAAGGAATATCCATCCAAAATATCCAGAATATCCACTAAAGGTATAAATTCTGTTTTCTTTGCTTTACTACAAAGCACAAAATTCCCGCGTATGAGATTCTGCAAAAAAATTTGAGCAAATCCGCATAAACTATTCTGATGGCCATATCCAAGTGTAATTAATACGGAGAGAAGGGTAAATAAGAGTATTTTATTAGGGGATTTGTGATCATTCCAATTGCTGTGTGTGAGCGCAACTGTCTCTCTCTCCCTCTGTGTGTGTGTGTGTGAGAGAGAGAGAGAGAAACTGGATTCTTTTTTTTACTGTTAGTAATTTTTCATTCCTGTATTTTTTTTCTCCCCTTTTTTTAATTTTTCCCATACTGAATGCATCTTATTGTTTTAATCATGCTTTTAATAAAACTTTGGAATAATCTTGTAATTATAGTTAACATTTAACTTCAGAATAAACAGCCTTTTTTACATTTTCCTTCTTATTAAAGTTCACTGATTTTTTTAAAAATTGAATCAGGAAAATTTCTATAGAATAACCTTTTGATATAATACCTAAATCATGAATTGTATTTCGTAACACATTTAAAGTTCCAATGTTAAAATATACCTTTTTATGGCCTTATATTTATTACGTAGTTTCTCTTATTCAGCAAAAATTTTGCTAGATTACTTGAAATTTACTGATTTATCTTAAAAATTTTAACTTTAAATTTTATTTCAAAAAAGTACGAAATTAGAAAAAGATAGAATAGGCATAATAATAGGCATAATTCTATAAAATTGTATAATAGTATGAGTTATGTGAGTGTTAAAACTTGAAACTTATTTTTAACCATTTTTGGAAATTGCCCGTCTGTTTGTTTGGTGGGTACATAAGGTAACTGAAACAAAGCTGGGTGGATGAAATTTGGTATTCAGTCTTCATATCGATTTTGAGCAAATGCTGTTCAGAGGAAGTCCATCTGTTCGGCTGTTTGAATGTAAGTTGACCCGATAACTACAGAACGAAGACTTTTAGATAGATAAAAATTTCGTAAACATTTTCGACGTTTATAGTGTTAACACCTGTCCAATCCAACAGTGAGCTGATAGTCTATCAATGTGTACTTTCAAAAACATATAAACATGATAAGTCAAAAGTGCAGTGTCTTAAATACGTCAGTTTTTTATGGAATTTTTGTAACAACAGTCCAATTTTTTGTCAAATTTCTGCTTCAATTGGTTAGGGAAAAAAAAGGTCTAAATCACAAATTCGATTTTCGAATACTATTAGCCCCATACCAAGGATTAATAGCCAAAACATTCGCCAAGGTAACCCTACAGATTTACTAAAAACTCTAAATTCACGCCCTTAATAATTCGTAACTATCACCAATAACATGCAACGCGTTCTCTGAGTAACACCTTTATTAGAATATATGCCAGAAGTTTTGGATGACTTCCCCAGCTGGCATTTTTTCCACATTATTTTGTGGATTAACTGCATTCAATAACTTTATCAAGCGTTTTTGTATAGCTTTCTATTTTCGTTTGTACAATTTCCTGAATTTCGCATTCAATTCAGTCTTTTGAGTTAAAAGAAGAATTTTTCCACCATCATGAACCTTGTCTTCACTTTTTATTCCTGTCTTTTAATTCCCTTTTGAGTCGCCTGATTCACAAAGTTTTCTGCTGTTTTATTGGACCAATATGCATATCGTCAAATTAATAGTCTGAAAGAATTGTGAATTCAATTCTTTCAAAATGTAATTGTGAAGAATTTCAGAGAAAATTATTTCTATAATGGATATTGTTTGGGCAATGAGAAAATTGTCATCAAAAAATTCAATAAGATGTTTTTTTTTTCATTAATTTATTTTGTAATTTTGTGATAATAGTAAGTAAAATGTGCAATGGTGATAACGTAGGTGACAAAATTAAGTCAACTTGAATTAATTTTCCTGCTCAAAATCAGATTTTTTCTATTCAAATATCAGTTAAACACATTTAAATTATTTATTACTGCATATTAAATTATATAATTATGAATCCCAATCAACCATCATTATCTGGAAATGCGGGATGCTTCCGGTCAACAGGATTTTTTTTTAAATCATATGATGTTTTCAACCAATAATTAGTCAAGACAGAAGTGTATCAATAATCAAATATGCGAGTTAAAACCCAAATATTATATATGCATAAAACTGGTGAAAACTGTTTTATTATTATTTATTAATTTTGAATAATTATGTAAATCTTATTCACGGTCCATAAAAAATTTATTCCATTAAAATTTCTGTTCCAAGAAGATATTTTTAGATGTCAAATACATATTTATATGCAAAGTTCAGAGAATTTATGTCAAATTTTAAAAAACGATAGAAATTACTTTTATAATCAGTTATTTTAATTTAAAAGAGAAAAAGGATAACTAGTACCAAAAAAAGTACATGTTTACCCCATTAACAGCCTATCAATTATAGTTTCTCTACAAATAGCGAAGAAAAAGAAATGCTAATTGAAACTTTCCTGAATTGACGTTTTTGAAGAGAAAATATATTACTACTTTCCTGCCTATTCTACCTATTAAGGAAATAATAAATTAATTCCATTTATCTGATGTACTTTTCCTCTATTTTATGACGTGACAGTTACACAAATCAGCGTAAGTACATAACATTTATTTAAATTTAAATTTTCGCTTCTTAGTTGATTTATGCCACTTACACTTAGCTATAAAATTACTAATACTTAATAATTTGTTTATTTTCTAAATTTTAAAATTTAGTAGAACTCTAATTAACTTCTTATTTTATAAAAACTTTTGAGCCGAAGCTTTTTAATGAAATATAACTGATCATTCAAATTCTGATGAGGGCTCTAGTCCTACTTTTCTAAGAATATCTATCCAAATTTAGCAACTTAAGAAACAGGATAAAAGGGCGTCGTGACATCTGTTTTGGTCAAACACTTGAGAAGGAGATATGATGTAACTTCAATATGTGAAACATTTATCTATTTAGACGAATTTCAGGGAATGTTGGATCACTTTGTATTTTTGCATCTTAAAAACTAAGTAGTATACAGAAGCTAGAAAGACTGTTATGATAATTCATTGTTAAAATACACATTCATTAATTAGTAATGTTGATTAAAGCAAGGAATAACATAATCTTCTTTCCCAGATTCGTGTATCCTATTGAAATAAGGTATGAACCTTCCTTATTTCTATAGGTCATCGTTAGATTATTCTACTTCCTCTTATCCTAGGCACATTATATCTATCTTCATATGAAATCCACCTTTTAAATTTCGATAATCTAGATTATATATATCATTGGTATTATCAGTGAAGATATACCATAGCAAGGATTTTAAATTGGATCAAAAAATGTCATCAGAGTAATCATCATCAAGAATTTTTATACGAATGGTTTATTTTGACATTTGTAATTCACTATGACTAATCTAAAATGCATATAAATTTTATTAACCATTCAGTTTATGTAAATGATTTGTGAATGGTGGTTTCTTAAAAGGCTTGCATGTTTTGATACCTCCACTTTCTGTTTGAATTTGTGTTAATAACATGAGTACATGGTTAAAAAATGTATTCTTTTCTTTTTTTTTATTTGCTTATTTTCGTTGCCTTCCAGAGCAAAAATTCCTTTTCGAATTTTTCATTATTCCTTCGCTTTATTAAAACTTTTTAACCTAAAAGTACCTTTACTTGTATCTTGTAAGTGAATTTTCTTGATTCCTCACAACATTGAAAGACACTCTGCACACGCAGATTAGGACGTTATTTGAATGATCTGAAATAAATAATTAATGTGAATCTTTTAATTCTTTGTTGATTAAAGTAAAGAAATAACGTATATTAGACTTTTCAATATTTATTATTAATTTATATCTCATTCTTTACAATAAATACAATTTTTTAACATATATGTATTATTCATTGTTATTTTTACTGTTGAATTTATGGTAAAATAAAGGCGAATAAAGATTAATAGGAGAGTTATAACTCCTTAAGATGAGAATTATTAGTATTATATTAGATTATATAATTTCATTCATTAAAAGTATATATATATATTCAACCAAAATACAAGTACTTATTGCCCGCGGTATATTACCAACCAAATTGGATTAATTTTATTTGCCATTTTGTAAATATTTTTAATATGCTTACCATTATATCGATTTACAGAATAAATGTCTATATGAATTACCCAAATAAAAATTATTATTTATGTTGAATTCCTTTTTAATTATTTATTTTGATATTTCTTGTCAATTGATATTCCAATTTTTGATATTAAGTCACCAAAAATAGAAGACTGTAAATGTAGATGTAGAGTAGTTAAAGATCCGTTTCATTACCATGAAGTTCTCATTAACGAAGTTTGATTTGGGGAAATGCCAGAAAGATGAAAAGATATTCCTGAGAGAAGAAACTTCATTCCGCAGTTAACTTACTTGTTACATGCATTAACATAAGTTCTTGTTACAAAATAAAATAAATCCGCCCCATTGCTATTATCATGTGCAGTGCATTTCTCAGTCTCGGGATAGCGTTGCCTATTGATCTTATGTAAATATTTTTCTCTGTTGAACTATGGATGGTTTCTGGATCTGTTAAAAAAAGGTTTCTAATTTTTCTACAATTTTTATATAAATAACTTTCTTTTTTCATCTTACTTAAAAATTAATTTCTCACTTAAATTTTAATTAATGCTCTTTGTAAATGGAGTGTCTTTATAGTGTGCTTATCTATACTTATAATAAAGCTCAATGTGTGTGTGTGTGTGTGTGTGTGTGTGTGT